>OX457030.1:21193584-21523084 GCA_949752745.1 Protula sp. h YS-2021
TGTGCGGAGAAAATCCCTCTCCCCCGGAAAAAACCGCCCAGGAGAAAATTCCCCTATTTTGGTAACTGCGGAGAATCCCCCCCCCCCATGTCACCCATGTCACATGCGCACATGCGAAAGATGAATGCAATCTGCTTCTCATTTTTCATCTGACCAGGTCAGATACCTGTATGGAATGTCATAACCCATTTGGAAATTGACCGCTTGATCAGAATCTGGGAGCCAGACTTCTTCTACTCATCTGACGACCCACATATATTCTCTGTCGTCCGCAGCCAGACTGTTGAGATAGGCCAACTGTTCTACAATAAGTGTGGCTTGAACTGGTCCATTACGTTCCGCTGGCGGCCTGGGTATTTGGGACGCACAAGCTTCACGATCGTAGGCGATCTATTCGACAAGGCAAGCGGAGATGAGATGGTACGAATCGTCAGGCAGGGGGTGTATGTAAACAAAGAGACACGTGTACCAACGCCAGTGCCCGCCTCCGTCGCCCGCCATTTTAAATCACATGACATCAGGTATGTTTCTGTAGCAGCTGAGAAAGCCCCACACCATTGTTACAGCCAGGACAGGCGGGTTCAATACAGTGACTATGACCATCAATATCACGTGACCAACTCGGCCTATCTAAAATGGTGCCTGGATGCGGCAGCCGAAGCGTCGCTTAGCAACCGGTTTAAAAACTTCACAACGGATATAGCCGAGTACAGGCTACAGAAGGCGGAAACGCTATTTATGGGGGAGACGTTTGTACCCGACACTGTGAATGTCAAGGTCTGGGAAAGTGACTCTGATCAAAACATCCTTTTATTTCACATTGACAAGAAGGTCAGTGGAAAAGAAGAGCCAGTCTTTTTCTGTAAAATGGCATTTTATCCTTTATCCTTGACAATGCCAAGCAGACTGTAGCATCTGGTCTCACTGAAGCAGACTGTAGCATCTGGTCTCACTGAGTGTTATTTTATTTCTCGTTATACATATACAGTAGCCCCTCGTTAATTCGTACCACGTGGGACCGAGGAATTTGGTACGGATTAACCAGGAAAACGAATTATCCGGGGAAAAACTGGTATGAAATAAGAGGAACTTGGACCTAAATATGAGTACGAATAAAGCGGGGAAACGAATTAATTGGGGACGAATTAACGAGGGTCTCCTATATATATATATATATTCTTATATACATTCTTAGGAATAAAAGTCGTATATATATATATATATATATATATATATATATATATATATATATATATATATATATATATATATATATATATATATTATTATTATTAATTGCTTGGAATGAACGCGTTGAGTTAACGCGTGTCTACTACAATCCGATAATACATTAAACTTCAGTGACGAACAGCTGTTTGCTATTTTGGCCAGTGGAGACAGAATATTTACAATATATGTTTATTATACCTTCCAAACCGTTTTTCTTTCTTTGTACCTATATCAAATTTATTTAAAATTCGACGCCGTATCTCTTGAGGAAACAATAATGTACACGTGATTGCAAAGTGCACGTGTAGGTCAACGAAAACCCGTATGACAAGCAAATTGGTTGTTTTATCGAAAAAAAAAGTTTCCTCGATGTGCCACTACAGCTCATTTTAAAACACAATTTATTTTGAACTGTTTAGCTGTATTTCAAATTCAAATAAATATCACGTTCTTGTTTATTAAATCCAAACCTTGTTTTAATTGTCGTTGTTTATTTATTATTGCTATACCCGGCTCAGGGCAACATTCTTAGGAATAAAAGTAAAAAAGATACAGATGCCAAATAAACGCAGACATGAAGAAACAGCCAGTTATATTTCTGTTTTTTATTGCAAAAACTTGAAGATTTGTACTGTGTTTTCCTCTAAATTACACTCTGTACTGGGTTAGTGTCTATATTTCTTCTTCACGTGACGTTTTTCAAGAATTTTCACTCCCCCAGCTATATCCTTTGAAAGATTACAAATTAGGTCATGGACATGTAACTCTGTAACATTCGAATCTCTTAACGAACATGTGGAATGCTCCTTTTTCAAAATTCAATCTGATATACAAATCACGTGGTTGCCTGCGGGGCTGTAACGTTACGTCATAGCGCCATGGGCAACGTCTCTGGCAACGACAATGAAAGCACAACTCAGAAAACTGCAAAAAGCTCTGAATACCCCTTCACAACAAAAATGGTTGTGTGTTACGTATTTGGCACATTATCCAGGGTCCTTATGAGTAGCATGGAGGGACAAATTTCGCATGTGCATATTGGTAGTTTATGTGCCTTAGTTGTGTTGGTGTGATTGCGTTTTGTAAGTAAATGTAAGAAGCTTGTAGAATGTGTGTCTAAATTACACAAGGGCACCAAAACTAAGCCACCGAATAAAGTTCTATTTTAATGTCTAAACGCAGCTTCAATAAGAAACCATTTTATTATAACCGCTTATTATAAACCAAAGTATAAAATCTATTCATTGCGTCTGCCGCGCAAAACAGAAACAAAAATTAAGAGTGACAAAGTGACAAACAGACCGAGCCGCAGGCTGACGGACAGAGGTACGATCACATTATCCTTTCTATTCGGCCAATCGAAGAAAAGAAAGCCTGTTGTGTACTCGGATTCTATAACTTTAGAGATGAACAATTTAAAAAAAAAAAACAAAAAAAAAAAAAAAACATGAGCAGTTTGTTCGCAAACATTCGACTGGATCAGAACAGATTATTATCCGGATATAATACTTTTGAAAATCAGCAGCTGCGTCCAATAAAAGCCCAGTGTATTCGCCTAAGCAATTCCCCTGCAGAGCGCTACGACGGCATTCATGGAACAGCCCGCTGTTGTGGGAACTGCACAGTACGACTTAAGCACTAGAGGAGCCACCTGCATACGACATGGCTAACTGTTCGTGGCGTTTGATCTCCGCTGTGATCTGTGTTAAGTCCTGAATGAACTGTTGAATCTGTAAACACAAGCGGAGTTGGATCCTATGCGCATTTGTTCCGCGTCGGCAAGCTATCAAACAGTATCACTTACGCCACCATAATTGCCAATGTTACTGATCAAAGTAATAATTATACCTATTTTACCAATAGCAGTTTGTTTACGTTAATAAATACTCTACCCAAATATTTCTTAAATATTTATTTTAAGAGAAAACACTTTCGCTAGAAAAGGATTCCTGTGTACTGCTCTGGGATATGGTTCCCCTGACCGGTTAGACAGTCTAACGTTCTTACCCTGTTTAGCTGCTCATTGGTTTCTTCCAGGTCGATTTCTTCCCGCTGGGCTTTCTGGTGTTTGTTTACAAGCTGATACAAGTTGTGGGTAGCCCTGGAAATATGATTGTGTGTACGAACATGTAGCCACGACAGTCCACCCAGCTATCCATACGTCTGTACACATAGAGGAGTGGACAGGCGACCCAGGGCCAGGGTCAAGTTTATGTTCAAGCCAATACGTGACTCTAAATTATGCTAATCTGAGCGGAAGTTGGGGTGTAACAAACAAAGAACCCTTAACAAATGTCAATTCACCTATATTTTAGTATTTTTTACGCTGAGAACAGGGACAAGTAATTCAGAGTTAAGGATAAGAATTGGGGAGAATCTTACTGTTAAACTAAAGTAGATACCCGATAACTAGGTAAAAACAACAAACTGCAATACACAGGATAAACCCACGCTCCTCCCCCCACCCCGACCAAAAAAAAAGAAAAAAAAAACAATAAAAAAAATAAATGAATAAATAAAAATAACACAAACATTTTGATTTTGCCGAGAAGCAGGGTTTTCTTGGCGGCTGTGTTTTTGATGTGTGTCCACTTTGACTCCCACTTGACCGCCTGGCTCTGTGCCTTATCCAGCCGTGTCTGTAAGCCTGTGACAGAACAAAAATATAGCCATGTCTTCTCTTTGCATGCTTCACATTTATGGAACCGAAAACCAGTATTCGTGCACTTAAACAATGCGAAACTGACCTTACTTTTTTATTTTATTAATAAAAGAAATACAGCGTGTATGGGATGCGGCATTGCACTCACCCGCTATCCGGTTGTTATAGTTGAGGTATTTGATGAGCGTCTGGTGCTTCACAAGCACACCCCCCCCCCCCCCCCCCCTAAGCACCGCGTGGGATGCGTGACTGCACGCACCCACTAGCTGGTTGTCACAGCCGAAGTATCTGATCAGCCCCTGGTGCTTCACAAACACCCCCTCACACCGTATGGGGTGCGTGACAGCTCATACTTGATGAACGCCTGTCGCTTTACTCCCCCCTCCCTTCCCACTCCCACCCCCCTCCATTGGGCTGCACTCACCTGCTACCTGGTTGTTATAGCTCAGATACTTGATCAGGGCCTGCCGTTTCACTACCCACCCCCCTCCTCCTCCTTCCACGGGGCTGCACTCACCTGCTAGCTGGTTGTTATAGCTGAGGATATCGTTGTTTTTCTCCTCTTGGTATTTGATCAGCGACTGCCGCTCCTCCTCCACTTTGTCTTGGTTGTGCTGCTGCGTGTCCACCAAATCCTGCCCGAATCATACAGAAAATATGGCTTTTCAATTCCAGAATAACTTTTACCCAATAAATAATTTCTAGCAAAATCTTTCGTCTCCTATTTTCGGTAAAAATTACTTTATTTTAATCTGAAAACCCAAATATCGAACATGTTGGCCAAAAGAAAATTATACAATGTATGTTGCGGTGAGCGTGTCGTATTCGGAAATTACTTAGTATATGTGGCGGTGAGCGTGTCGTATCTGGCAATAACCTACAGTGCGTGTGGCGGTGAGCGTGTCGTATCTGGCAATAACTTACAGTGCGTGAGGCGGTGAGCGTGTCGTATCTGGCAATAACTTACAGTGCGTGAGGCGGTGAGCGTGTCGTATCTGGCAATAACTTACAGTGTGTGTGGCGGTGAGCGTGTCGTATCTGGCAATAACTTACAGTGTGTGTGGCGGTGAGTGTGTCGTATCTGGCAACAACTTACAGTGTGTGTGGCGGTGAGCGTGTCGTATCTGGCAATAACATACAGTGCGTGTGGCGGTGAGCGTGTCGTATCTGGCAATAACTTACAGTGTGTGTGGCGGTGAGTGGGTCGTATCTGGCGATAACTTACAGTGCGTGTGGCTGTGAGCGGGTCGTATCTGGCAATAACTTGCAGTGTGTATGGCGGTGAGCGTGTCGTATCTGGCAATAACTTACAGTGCGTGTGGCGGTGAGCGGATCGTATCTGGCAATTACTTGCAGTGCGTGTGGCGGTGAGTGGGTCGTATCTGGCAATAACTTAGTGAGTGTGTGGCGGTGAGCGGATCGTATCTGGCAATAACTTACAGTGTGTATGGCGGTGAGCGTGTCGTATCTGGCAATAACTTACAGTGCGTGTGGTGGTGAGCGGGTCGTATCTGGCAATAACTGACAGTGTGTGTGTGTGGCGGTGAGCGGGTCGAATCTGGCAATAACTGACAGTGTGTGTGGCGGTGATTGTGTCGTATCTGGCAATAACTTACAGTGTGTGTGGCGGTGAATGGGTCGTATCTGGCAATAACTTACAGTGCGTGTGGCGGTGAGCGGGTCGTATCTGGCAATAACTTGCAGTGTGTGTGGCGGTGACCGGATCGTATCTGGCAATTACTTGCAGTGGGTGTGGCGGTGAGTGGGTCGTATCTGGCAATAACTTACAGTGCGTGTGGCGGTGAGCGGATCGTATCTG
Source organism: Protula sp. h YS-2021 (assembly GCA_949752745.1). Taxonomy (NCBI): domain Eukaryota; kingdom Metazoa; phylum Annelida; class Polychaeta; order Sabellida; family Serpulidae; genus Protula; species Protula sp. h YS-2021. Next base: position 21,199,296 of record OX457030.1, read on the forward strand.
GCAATTACTTGCAGTGCGTGTGGCGGTGAGTGGGTCGTATCTGGCAATAACTTAGTGAGTGTGTGGCGGTGAGCGGATCGTATCTGGCAATAACTTACAGTGTGTGGCGGTGAGCGTGTCGTATCTGGCAATAACTTACAGTGTGTGTTGCGGTGAGTGTGTCGTATCTTGCAATAACTTACAGTGTGTGTGGCGGTGAGTGTGTCGTATCTGGCAATAACTTACAGTGTGTGTGGCGGTGAGCGTGTCGTATCTGGCAATGATCTCTCTTATTTCATGGAAATCTTCTGCAGCCTCTAACACTTTTTCTAAGTAGCGGTTAAACAGCGTGTGTTTTTCCAGCTTCTTCTGCAGTCGGTCCTTCAGTCGAACATAATTTGCTGTTTCATCCTTAAGCCTAAAAAAAAGAAAGAAAAGAGACTCCAACAGCAGACGACCTATCCGAACACCAGACGCTCAAAATCGTTGTTGCCTGGTGAAAGACAATTTAAAAAATCCACTTGAAACCTCTCAAAATCAAAAGGCGGCACTTTCTCAGAGTAAATAATACGAAACAAAATATGAGGTATAAGCCTGACCTGTCAATTTCTTTGTCCTTTGTTTTCTTCAGTTCTCTCTCATCCTCCGCTTTCTTTATGGCCCTCGCTCGCTTTGAATCGTTTTCCTGATAAAATTCCAAAACAAGGCTTCATTTTTCTTCAATTGATTTCGTGAACAAATCAGATTTTTATCCACTGTCATTTTTATTCAGAACACTATTTTTAAATGTACGCTCTAGAAATTCCTGTAAGCCAATCCTTCAAACCTTTAAAAATTTGTCAAATTTTAGAAGTGACTCTTTCAGTTGATACTCTTTTCTTTCCAGCTCCTCTCGTCTCTGCTGAAGACTTTCCATTTTCATTTGAAACTCCTGAAAGGTGTTAAGATAAAACACATATTTTTATGCAGTCAGTTAGAAAATATTTATGGTAACCCCAACACAACGTCAAAATTGTAACAAAAAACTGCAAAACAATTTCAAGTTCAGCTACATCACTTTATTTACTTATACAATGGGCGCCTCATTTCCACATTCAGGGACAACAACGTTCTAGATATGGGCGAATAAAATGATAAAAGTTCAGAAATTACTTTAAGAAAATGATCTTTGGCGACTCATTCAAATTAAGAAAACTGGGACTTGTGACCTTCAGTTTAGTGATTCAGTTTCGTAACAAATTTTGGGGAGAATAAAATGTGACTCGAATGGTAAGAGTGCTTACAAGTCATGTGATGTTTCGTACCTCTTTTTGGGCGGCGAGAGCTTGCTCTACTTCGGCCATTTCTCGCCTCTTTTCCAGAAGCCGAGTGGCGGGTGTTAAGTGATCATCCTCCCTCTCCGGCATCTTTCTGAAATCATTAAAAAAAAATTCCTGGAAAAAGGACAATCTCGATTTAATATCTCCAAGATGCAAACACATACAATTATTTCACTCATTATCCTTAATGATCGATAAACGATGTAGGGTATTTATGTTTTGTATTTTGGAGATCAAAATGAGGCCCGTTGGGTTTTATTGAAGCGACGATAGAAACTTAAATTTATATTTGTCTCGTTAGCGATTGGCTTTACAATTAATATCATTTCTCGTTATAAAATATGAGATATACTCTTTGCGTTCCTTTTTAATGTACCCGAACACTTTACATAATGTGATAAATGCCTACAAAAGTACATCGATGGGTGTAGTTTTGGTGAGTTTCATTTACACAATCTCTCAGTGGCACGTTTAAGTAAATTTGCAATTGTTATTTTCAAGCATGCCGGAAGAACTATTTTCCGCAATATGAGAAGACTCAATATCGTATTATTATCACTTTTACTAAGCAAGTAAACGACAATTCATTATAGTTTTGCAAATACTTGCGGTAAAAGTAAAAAGTTTGGCGGATTTATGGTTACATTGGGAACATTTGAGCACTAAAATAAAGAACCTTTTAGTTTCATTCAGGTTTGTTTAACAACACCGATATTTCATAAACTTTGTTGACAAACTTCCAAATAACCGTTCAGACAATGATGTGGCCAATAAAATGCCAAATTTCTGCATTTTGATTGCAAAGAAACCAGAAAATGAAAGAAATTACTTTAAGTATTAAAAAATCAAATATTAAAGCTTGGGGTCCAATCTGAAAGGTTTGAGGTTAAGGGTCATTTTACAGATGGGGCAATGCAAAATTAATTGTTTATCCCTTCGCCACAATGACTGACTAGATTGCCAGTCCCTTAAATAGTTGTATGTATGAAGGTTCCTCAGAGCCCACAGCTGAGATTCTTAAAGCTCTATATACGAATTACAGCCTACGCCCCCAAAACTTTATGTACAACCACCACCGAAACTAAGCAGTGTATCACAATTGATTATATTGTAAATTCGCCTATCAGCTGCAGAAATGTTACCCTGGTCAATTATAAGAACAATATATTGAATTGCACGGTTTTTAGCTTACAATTAAATATGGTGTGACAGGCACAAACGCTGTTATCACATTCCAGTTTCACCAATGTCACTGTATTTCTCAATTTCATGTTTTCCTCTAGTCCTATATGACTCTTGCGGTCTTCCTATAACGGCCTTTCTGTCCTGCGAAGATAGAAAGGGTCCGCTGGGACTAGTTTTCCTCGTACCCATTTCTCTAACCCAGCTGGTTAGTGAATTCTGTAGGTCATATCCGCAAGACCCGCGTGTCACGGAAAACCCATTTTGCAGCAGTCTCTATCATTTCTTTCATTTTTACCTGGTTAGTTTGTATTCAAAACAGAAAACGCATAAAGCTGCAGCTACAAGAAGCGGTCTGCTACTGAGTTTCGGCGTCAAAACAATGAACGGTTGACTTTGAGCCAGTTAAGCTGTAGTCCCAGTGGACCCTTCCCATGTTCCTAAGTCATAGGAAGACCGCAGGAGTTAGTCCCAGCGGACACTTTCTATCTTCATAGGAAGACCGCAAGAGTCATCTAGGACTACTTGTACGCAGGAGCCATCTGGCAAATGTTTAGCTGTGTCGAGTGATTTTCACAATCTGCTACTGAGTTTCGGCGTCAAAACAATGAACGGTTGACTTTGAGCCAGTTAAGCTGTAGTCCCAGTGGACCCTTCCCATGTTCCTAAGTCATAGGAAGACCGCAGGAGTAAGTCCCAGCGGACACTTTCTATCTTCATAGGAAGACCGCAAGAGTCATCTAGGACTACTTGTACGCAGGAGCCATCTGGCAAATGTTCAGCTGTGTCGAGTGATTTTCACAATCTGCTACTGAGTTTCGGCGTCAAAACAATGAACGGTTGACTTTGAGCCAGTTAAGCTGTAGTCCCAGTGGACCCTTCCCATGTTCCTAAGTCATAGGAAGACCGCAGGAGTTAGTCCCAGCGGACACTTTCTATCTTCATAGGAAGACCGCAAGAGTCATCTAGGACTACTTGTACGCAGGAGCCATCTGGCAAATGTTTAGCTGTGTCGAGTGATTTTCAAAATCTGCTACTGAGTTTCGGCGTCAAAATAATGAACGGCTGACTTTGAGCCAGTTAAGCTGTAGCCCCAGCGGGCCCATCCCATCTTCCTAAGTCATAGGAAGACCGCAGGAGTCATCTGGCAAATGTTTACGAGCTGTTTCGAGTGGTTTACTAATATTTGCAAAAAAGAACTTACACAAGGAGCTTGTCCTCGAAGGTGGTTTTAAAATAATCCTCAAGTTTAATTGACATGTTTTCCCTTTCGTTTTCCTTTATTAACTAAAATATAGAAGAATAGTAACTTTAAAATAAGCTACAAGGCACGAAACTGCTTGGCGTTGCTATGTTTACATCGGAAGTAAAGGCTAGTTATTACCGGGCTGAAAGCATTACTCCGAGTGATATTTCTTCATACAAACTGCATGGATATTCTTTCCAGTAAAGACAACACATCACGCAAGAAATTGAAATATTATTCCAACAAAGATAAACTTTCATAAAGTTATCATATTTACTTCATTCAGCTGAACATGGCATAAAAATAAATAAATTAATTGAAGAAATATTGTAGCTTTCTTCCAATTGTCGTTCTCATTTGCTGAGATTTTACAATAAATGGCATTCAATATGTATCAAAGCATATGCCTGTGCCCCTGATGATTCTTGAACGAACGGTATATTCAAAAGAAATATATATTACTAGATCTAACTTTAAGCGATTTTCCTGCAGTGTTATGCACATCAAAATCAAACATTCATTGTTTAATGAAGCCTGCTTTTTTTTTATAAAAAGATCTGTACCATATTCATTCATATGGAACAATAAAATCAGCAACTAGTTCTCCAGATATTTGGTACTAGGATAAATGCAATTCTATGAGAAAACTTAAGAAAACTATCTTGTCAAACACAGAAGGCAGTTTCGATGTGTCTCAAAAACGCAACTAAATAAAATAACAAACCTTTAAAAATGTTACTTTCTGGAACGACTCAACTGAAATTTAGAGATGAGCTGTCTAGTGACATTTTAATAAGACAGCATTATACAGTAAAAGTTAAAAGTTCTGCTTAAAAAACCATAAATATGAATAAAATCGACTAAAAATTTATTCCACAGTTTCGGCAAGCAGCCTTCAGGGAAATTACAGCAATAACAGTCAATTGAAATAGATAAGTTCTCGAAATGTGTTCATTTTAATCACAAATAAAGTACAATCCTGTAAAATATAGGAATACATTTTCATAAAACAGACTGAGAAAGCCATTAAGAAGCTCACAAGTAAAAAAAGTCCAGGGATATTGTGACCAGAAGCATTTTAAAAATTGGCCCTCAATTTCCCAGTAATGAAAAACGATGTTACAATTCAACAATATTTGTCGGGTCGCAAAAAAATAAAGAAAGAAAGACCTGCACAGGAAACATTGATGGAAAAAAGGAAAGCAAACCAATCAAACCCAACAAATCTTTCGGGGAAAGAGCATAAAATTGATGCACATACACACCATCATCCCCACTGAAGCGACTAGATCAGTCCAACGAAGTACGGCAAACGAATTGCGAATATCATTTAAACTTCAACGTTCAACGCTGATGAAAAAGTTGAGACGAAAATGGGTTGAGAATGCTCAATCCTAACTTCATAATACTTTAAAATAATGTGTCATGTATTGTGCGCATGTTTTGTCACTAGCCACAATTCACAGTGCAACAATCTTTTATGATGTACTATCAATATGTATGGCAAAAACCAAATCTCAAATAAAGATACACCTGTTGTTTATAAATGAATATAAACTTTATATTTTATTAGGTATACCACTTTGTTTTGAGCAGCATGCTTGTTTCTTTGCGTGTTGTTTGATTTTGCACAGTTTTGAAATTTCCAAGGATAAATATTATGTTTTTAGAAAACAGATTATGTACATTCTGTTTTCTACCAAGTTTCTGAGAACTTCATTATGCACTTTCATAATATTAGCTGTTACAAAGGAAATAATTTGGTCTCACAGCTGTGCCACTGTATCCAAACGTTTTTTTTTTTTTTTTTTTTTTTTTTTTTTTTTTTTTAGTTTAAATATCAGATAGAAGTTTTATATATATATATATATATATATATATATATATATATATATATATATATAATCTTTTGTGCTAATTTTGAATTCCGTGGTGGTGAATAATCTTGTGCAGTCGTTTAGCTGAGACAACTTGAGCGAAAGCCAATCCCCTGCTCTCCACCCCTGGCCAGTTTCGAACCTCGAACCTCAGGATTACAGGACCAACGCTCTACCGACTGACCTAACCGTCACCCCCTATGTAAAATGGACTTTGGTAATGCAGACAAGGGAACGCTCTCAGACGTGTGTCCTTCATATACCAAAGGCTGTACATTATAATTTTGAACCAGCTATCGCATGTCTCCAAGAGAATTGATAATCACGCATCCCTAACTGATGAAATGATCTTTACTACGTCACAATCAGTAATGTGTAATGTCGCAATCAGTAACATGCAGCGTTGCAATCTGTAACAAATATACCGCAGGTTTGTTGTATTAAAGCAATAACTTCATAACAGCCACAGGTCAAAGAGACAAACTATTTTTCACACAAATATGCAAGTACAGCTCAAAAACAAGTTTTGATTGCGAATTTTATTAACAAATTTTAAAACTATATGTTTTTTTTAAAATGGACGGTAATTCTCAAATCACAGACAGCAACAGAAAAAAATAACGGAAAACTTAAAAATATAAAGATTTTTCTGTTTCTTTGTTGCTATTTTTTTTTAACATTTTTACATAAAAATTCGTCAGATTTTAATTGACAAACAGAGATACACTCTGCAACTTGTGCTGCCACTGATAACGTAGGTCCAACGAAAATTTCTCTTTGAAATAATTTGCGAATCTTGCGACGAAAGAGCTGAGGCAATGACAAAACAATATCGCATTTTGCATTTACAATTAGCTGTAGCCAAAATCAAGAACCATAGCTGATCTAGCGGCCAAATATCCCAATATAAAACTTACTGATGAACAGTATAGGGAACAATGAACTAGTAAACGACACTTAAGATACGTGGATACGGAAGAAAGAAACGTGCTTTAAGACCAACAAGTAAAACTCAAACAGCAGCACATTCAAAATAGCCGTTGTATATAAATCAATTATCGCTGCTATTATCAAACCTCGAGATACTCTGATGCTCAACAAGTACCTGATGCTATAAATGTTCCTACTGAAACAATATTAAAATGAAACCATAAAATTATTATTTCGATTTCTTACGAACTATTATTTATGCGGTCATTAAATCTAGTCTAGGTCTTATTTTGAAACCTGTCGGTGGAATATTGTCCCCAAACTTCCTAGACGTTGAGGCCTCAAAACACTTTAGACCCCTCTACGAGAGGTTTAAACCACGTGGCGTTTAGAAGCAAGCCTTTTAGGTCCAAGTCATTAAAGCCAGTTTTTGCTGTATTAATGTTCATTTGTATCTTGAGTTTATTAGTTTGGTAACTTTTGACTCCAATGCTTTACATCATCCCACACATTTCACAAATTGTACACACCATTATGAGCAAAAATGGTTGATATCACAATTAAGTTTATAAACAGTACAATAGCGAACTGTGTTATATATACTTTAAATCCTGTAAGGATTTCTATTTTACATATCACAAACCTTCTGAAAAGAACGTTATTTTTGAGGCTTAAACTTCTAATCTGAGACCTAAAAGGCAGGAATTCGTGGTGCCTAAACGTGTCTGAAGACTAAACTCCCGGGTACCGTCCCCAGCTATGATGCCAACGAAACAATTGTTTATGAGATCAGTTGTCAGGCTTTGCAGTAGGACTTGTGGATGTCGAGATCCCTGGATGAGGAGTAGATCTTATCACAGCGCGAGCACGTGAACACATCCTGGCGCACATAGCCACTCTCCTCACTTCTGCCAGAGGCAGGACGCCCTGAAACTAACAACGAATCCTTGGGTTTTATCACACACAAACATGGTGTCACATGTATGTTACATTTCTCTGAATTGTTCATGTTATTTCACTGATTTACAGTCAAAGCGAGTGTGCAGACATCGTGACATGTGACACATCACCTGACCAACGCTACTCTATATATCTTCAAGAAATTCCATGCATACATGGGTCCTCTGTGCCTGAACGCGGCAAGCTGCTTGTGAAAAAAAAATCGCACCTTTTTGCATTAAGCCAGACTTCTTCAGGCTGCTGTACGCGGCTACGCTGCTCGCTGGTGGCTGAGGGGAAGGCTTCGATGCACTGCTCGGCCGGAACCGACTTCCTCTAGTCTTTTCCGCTGAGCTACTGCCTCCTGGAGAAAACGTCAGCATAAACACACACACACACCAGTTTTTAGGCTTCATATATATTTTTAGGTTTTATATACTTCACAGGCTACACCGAAGACGGAGATCTTAAGCCTATCATTATGTCAGTCTCGTTTTGAGCTGTTTTGTTTAATCATATGTCTCGTAGTCTGTTCTATTATATATTTTTGCTGTGAAGATCCTCCCCCCCCCTCCCGCCCCCAGACAGATAAATGGTCACTGGAAACGTAATGGAACACCAGGATTTTACTTGACACAGATACTAAATCGGTAAGTTCTCGGGCAGTGGCTGCCAATAATTATACCCCCTTTTCCAATCACGAACGATTGCCTGACAGCCGTCTGCTCACTGACTCTCTCCAGATCTTTCAGACCAGACCCGGGACGGTTCGACTTCCGGTTTGGAGGAGCCGACTCTTGTGAATCAACTTTCCTGTAATGTACCCAACGAAATATTTTTATTCCGTTTTTTTTCATTTGGGCTATATATTTATTTATTTTTTTGCTAAAGACATTGCGGGCTATATAGAAATAGAGAGCCTTTCCATGTAAAATTACAGTAATATCTAAAGAAAGGTCAATGAACTGTGACAGCTTACCGGATATCAATCTCCTGCTCCTCCTCAATGGGAGTTTTGGTTCGCCACAACGGAACAGGTCCACTTGGCTGCGTCCATGACACAAAAAAAGACAAAAAAAAAAAAAAAAAGGACAAAATAAATAAATGTTTCTTTCAATTTGCAAAGTGCCGAGTATTCAATGCAGCAAACGATGTTGTCCTTCTTGACAAAAATTCCATAATAAACACACACCGATAACTAATTAAGATGCAGTTCATCATTCGACTTCTTCTTTCTTAGATCCAATAAATACTTCGTTGTTTTATCCAAGTCAGAATAACAAAATCTGAAGACTAGCCAGGTATTTTGCCATCATATATTTTGCCACCATGCCATTATAAACTACCTATCGAATTCTTCTTGTTCAGTTGATAAGACAGCCCAAAGTGTTTGAACATGAATGGAAAAACATTGCAAAAATGTGAAGTGAAGTATTGAATTTGTGAAATATTTAAGCAAAATCAAACCTGATGAACAGACTGTTGTGATCTGGTTTGAAGTACTTTGGTGATTGTGTTGCGCAACTTTTTGTTTTGTTCTTCTAAAAGCTGAATTCTTGCGGAGTTGGCCTTGACCTGATTCTCCATGTCCTTAGCAAGGTCACCAGTTCCTGAAACGCCGCCGGAATTACTTCAAGTTGCCAGGCGAAATATTTAAGCAAGCTCAGTAATTATAACACATTAACACAAAAAGCGTCACACGATAAATATGTTGTTGGAGAGTTTGTGAATGTGGTCAAATTTCTGTTGCGAATTTTATTTATGTCAGAATTTAATTTAATGTTAGAATCTAATCTATTTTTAGATTACAATCTAACTAAGACAAAGTTTAATCTGAGCCTTCACCTTGTATATCTGGATTAACCGGACCATTGAGATCTGGATACTCCACCAGCAGTTTCTCTTTCTCTCTGGCCTCGTGTATTGCGTTTTCAAGCTTGTGTATGTCCGTCTGTAGCTCCGCCATCGACTCTTCCAAATTCTCTTTTTCTCTCTTCAACTGCTTCACTAACGCCTGCAATATGTTGTCAAATCATACAGCCACACGACGAGTGGGTGCGGACTAATTCGAAAAACACTTCTCTACAGCGTGTAGCACTGGCGGCAGGGAGGCCGCAAGGCGATGGCGAACAGTGTGCAAGGTTGAGGTATGGTTTTCGGATGAGTCTAAACGGTAATTTACTTTCTTTTTTGGGGGAAAACCTAGTTGTTGTTCAACAGCCAACCTCTTCTGTGGTTCGATCTGTTGTGCATAACACCCTTTTCACTCCGCAGACCTACTGGCGATTCCACGAAAATAGCACTCATAAAAGAAGAACTACTTTTTAAAATATGTTCAACAACCAACGTCTACGGAGATTCGGTCTGTTGTGCATAATATCTTTTTACTCTGCAGGCCCACTGGGGATTCCGCAAAAATAATACTATTAAAAGAGCAGAACTACTTTTTAAAATATCCATCCACTCTGTGTTTATACATAGCAGATAGATGGTGCACTGTGAACGCACCTCGTTCTCTCTTTGTTTATCTTTGAGTTTCCTCTTCTCATCTTTCGCGGCTTCGAGGTTTACTTGCAGTTTTTCTTTCGCTTCTTCCAGTTCGGCAACTTCCGTCCTCAGCTCGTCATTTTCACGGTCAAGGTCATCGAGGCGCTGCAACAGCTGGTCTTGCTTGCTCTGAACCGACTGGAACGCACATTTTCCTTTTTTAAAATTTTTTATTCGGTATCTTCTAAATAACAGAAAGGTGCTTCAAAAGGAGAGCTTGGAAAAATAATAGCAACAGTTTTGCAAGAATGACATTAACGATAGCAGATGTTAAACATGAAAAATCTAAGGCCGTTAATGGAGAAGTTGTTTGGGCGGGTGCGTTATTTACTGACCTGGGTGTGTTTCTCACTACTCCTGTTCTTGGCTCTCTCCCTGCCTAGCTCTTGCTGCGCGTCATGCAGTCTCCCCGTCATCTCCTCCAGTTTGGATTCAATCTGCGTCATATCGGCCTCGAGGCGCCTTACCTCTGCATTGTTCGTGCGGCTATCCACCAAGTCAAGCTCCAACTTCTCCTTAGCTGTCTCTGATTTAATACAATAACAAGACCATCATACTACGTGACAGCATATTAAATACAAAGGCACCGTATTCAAAACCAACCAGAGCTGACTAGAAGGTGTTTGCCCTAATGGTCTAGATACACGAATACGGATAAATTGCAGGTCTCGTAATTCAAAATTAACGTTCATTAAATGCCCCAACCACACCTTCAAAGAAATGAGATCTTACTATTCTGCCACTGATTACATTTCTCTCTATACCCCAACCAACTGTCAAAGTGATATTTTGTAGGAACGCATTGTTAGCCTGTCCCCTTTATTTTGCTCGAGGGTAGCAGGGAGGGGGGGGGGGGGATGGAAGAGTATAACTCTTACAGACACATGTAGTTTGTTATCGCCCAATGCCATCAGGCGAGTGGATAACTTCTGTCAAAAATTGGTTAAGCCTAAATTAATTTCTTGCCATTCATATTGTTAATTTTTTTTTTGCCCGACTAAACACAAATAAACAAAAATGCAACAAACAAATTTACCGAGATCAGCCATGATACTCTCTTGTTTGACCAGCTGCTGCTTTAGTTCTCCCAGCTGTTTTTCCAGCTGACATTTCCCCATCTGCACTTCTTCTGTCTGTCGCTTAGCAACGCTCACTGCTTCCTCTTTAGTTTTCTCGATTGTCTTGATTTTATTCTCATAATGTTTGCGCTGTGTGACTTGTGTTTCTCGTTCTAGTTTCAATTCTTTATCATGTTCTGTGATTTTCTTTTGGGATTCCTTCACTTTGTGTTTTTCAGATCGCAATGCTTCCTGAAGGTTGTTAAAATCACTCAGAAATTTATTTAGTCTGTTCAAGTCCTTGGTTTGTTCCGTCGCCCAACGGGTGACGTCATTTGATGTCATCCAATCAATGGTCTCCATTTCTTGCTTAAATCGCGCCAGATTAGACGGCAGTCCTTGTTGCTGACACATCTCAATGATCGAACCACCGACTTGGCGGAAGTTTTGCTGAACACTATCGCAAGATTCGCATGGCACAAAGGCCGTTTCGATTGTCTGAGTCGCCTTAATGCACTCGTCCCTGGAGATACTTATAGCACTGGTAGCACGGGACAGAACTTGGTCCACGTCTGATAAAGGAAATGGCGTAGTGGCGGTCCGCAGAGTGGCGTTTAACGTCTCTGTGACAGTTTGCAGTTCTTGCCTCTGAGTTGTCTCTTTACTTAAAGAGTTTTCTAAATCGGCTATCCTTCTCTTGTATTGCTTATTCTGTAAAAACATGAAAAAAGAAGAATATTGTTGAATACGTTTTCTGCTCTATTTTTTTCTCGAGTCTCTGGATCATACTTTAAACAAATAGTATGCGTCGTCTACATGATCCTTTTAATTGAAATACCTATGTAAAAAAAAATTTCAAGCCGAGATTGAATAGCCCCTCCCCCCATCTTTCCCGCATGCATGTACGAGCATGTTCCATACATTACCTCCGTGTTGACTTGGGCGAGGATCCCCTGTGCATGTACCACTTTATTCCAGTGTTTCTTTACGACGAGTCCTATGCTTGTGTTTCCGCTGCCCTGCATCGGGCTATTTGCTGATTTTACTCCAACGCTCTGATCCGTAAATTTACTCATAGACTGAAGAAGCAAGATCAATCTGAAGCACAACCAATAGCACAGCATGAAAAATTTAAAATCATTTTGAAATTACTTTAAGTTACCATAAAAACACCTAAATGAGATTTTGTCACGGTACTGACATGTCAGATTTTGTCAATGTACTCACCTGTCAGAAGTTGTTCAGATACTGACCTGTCAATGACAAGTTCCAGGAGAACGATGTGAGCAATTTGTCGATCTTCTTCGTCCTCACTATAATCATACAGCTCAAGAAGCTCTGTCATATCAAGGTCACTGGCCGTCTAAACAAAACATACGACAAAAATCTGGGGTTATACTTTTCTATTAAAGGACGCAAGTCTCACAGAATGCCTTCAACAAAGATGAACACTTTTCAACTTTGATAAGACACTGATACTTACACTGTCCCAGTTACAGGACTCGCTTATATTAACATCATCCATGTAATTGAGGTGCCCAGCAGTTATCAAAAAACCACGCTAAGGTTGAAAATGTTTCTAATCATAAATGCCAACACACCTTGTCTGGGTACTTCCATGAAGGTACCCGTACAGGCCCAGCCCTCGAAAAAACATCAATAACTGCCTCCTGTAAGTCGGTGACGTCATCGCGGAGACTGTCGATGCAGTACTTACTACCAAGCATTTGAAGCGCCATGTCTGGCAGAAGAGCAATCAAAGCATCGACGAATGGCGGAGCAGTCGTCTTAAATCAAATAATAATAATAATAATAATAATAGTAGTAGTAGTAGTAGTAGTAGTAGCAGTAGTAGTAGTAGTAGTAGTAGGAAGTTTTTATATGCCGTTTCTTCAAACAATTCAGCTCAAACCGCCAAAATCATGCCATCAGCTTTTCTGCGCTTCTTGTCTGGCAGTTTCGATCTTCGCCGCGGGTTAGGTTAAAGTGAATATATATTTCGTCTCTCTGGGGATTCGTAACGGTGCGAAACATCGCTTTTGGATGAGATTCCCTGGATCTTACAGGTCACTGAATTCACAGCATGTAAGAACCGTAAATAAATCCGGTTTTTTTATCTATTCAGAATTTTAAAAAAGTATGGTATTTTCATTGCAAAATATAGGTATTCTCCAATTTAAAGGAAGAAAAAGTATAAAAATCATAAGTACAGGATTCCAGAGGCTTCTAATTTACAAATAAGCCTGTTACAACAGGAGCAAATGCTGTTTTCACACTCGACGAACAGTGTCAGTTTTGCCAATTTCTGTGTACTGTATAATCCCAAGGGGGTAATCGTGTACCAAAAGAGTGCGCATGGTTTTCTAAAACGACCCCAAATCCAGAGCGCCAATTTTGAAATAATACACCTTTTCTTGCCAAACGCGGAGAAAAATGGAAAACGCGGAATACTGAATGCAAATTACTATCTATTTTAGAGAAACTGGCATTCCAAGCAGGGACCGCGTCTGGCCTCAAAATTACACTCTTTCTATACTTTTTTTAAGACTCGAATGTTGACACATACCAAGTGCCTTCCTACACCTATGTTCGAACAAGGAGCAGATTGTAACTGAGAAAAAATAAGAGTTTAAAATGATTTTGCTGAATTATAGATATATTATAAATACATTTATAAATTGCGTTACTGGAATGCACCATTCCCAGGTTTAGGAAATAAAATGGCAGCCTACACCGAGACAATCACAAAGGTGATACAAAAATATGTCGCAGAAACCAGATTGGTGACCTTAAAAAAAACAAAAAAACAAATGATCAATCTGGCCAGTTTGTTTCTTTTTTTTTTTTTTTTGGAACACATGATACTGTCAATTTTATGTATCCATAGTATATACTATATACTCTCCCAGGGGCAAGGGGCTAAAGATATATAACTTAAACATTGTAAAGTATGTTTCGACCTATCTACGTCAAACTTTGCATTCTTGTGTCCTTACCAATTTCGAGTCTACTACATTTTTACTAAATTATCAAAATGTCATTTAATATTGTATAAAGCCGGTTTCATCTTAGAGAGCAGGGCATTGCTATTAATATATTTCACATTGTTCTTGCCATACATGTTATATTGTTCAGAAATTTGGGGTAGCTCCTACAAAACAAATGCTAAATCACTTCTTGCGTTTGTTTTAAACTGTTCATGAATAAAGGAAAAACAAGGGAGCATGGTAATTTTCAACGTAATTTTTTGAGAACATCTTTAAAGATAGAAATGCAGGTGTTCGGTTGTGGAACTCCTTACCAAGAGATATAAAAAATATTGAGCGAATGTGTCACTTTAAGTCGAAATTAAAGTAATTTCTCCTTTCGAACTATGACGATATTGTTTAGGAAACTCTTACTTAACATGTAATAAATAACACCTATGCATTTGGTGATAGAATGTTAAATTTATCCGAGTGGCTTACTGATTTTCCTTAAAATCTTGAACATGCATAATCTTTGTCGTAATCAAAGTGTTTTCTTTCTATTATATTTAATAAAGAATTAACCCAATTATGAACGAATCATTTTAAGAAAGTGGTAAAGATCTACAATATTTATTGTAATCGGATACAAGCATCTATTAAGCTCTGCTTTTGCTTGATCCCTTTTCTGCCTATTTATGTATGTATGATTCATTACCTTTTTTGCAATTGTAAAGTTATTTATATTTGTACTATAGAAAATAAAATTTGAAATCTGACATCTACTTTAAAAAAAACTTGATTTCCTCCCCAAGATGATACTACAAAAACGAGTAACATTCACCAGAACAACATGCACTTTATGGATTTTAAAACCGTTTGATGATATGAAAAAATAAATTTATAAAATAATTTACAAATAAAGGGGTTTTCTAGCTCCTTGGAGCTAGGGGTTATCCGTTAGCTGTTTTGGATTCTATGCACCAGGTGTGAATTGCACATTACTAGAGTCCAGGATGGCCAGAGGCTTTTGGGACTTACTACTATTGGAGTAGTTCCAGCGGACCCTTTCTGTCTTCCTAGGACAGAAAGGGTCACAGTTCCTGCAATAGAAATGGCCACTGATCTCAATTTTCGAGGTTCTGGATTTTTCGACGCACGTTCAGGGACACCGAGGCACGAACTGGCAGGCTTTTTCTTTAAAAGCATACTGAGAAGTACCATGGCGTATTATTTTCGACCTCAGCGAAACTCCCAAACTAGAGTAAAGCGTGGTTTTGCAACTGTGGATTCACTGTTGTTGTGGGTGATAATGAGGGATACGATATACTGATCTCAAGAAAACACATATTTTTCTCAGTAAAAAATTGTTATCTGACCATAAAACTTGTGCGCCATAACTTATAATTAGGCCATTTTTGTGATGCACCCTTTCTAAAATAACGCCGTTGGCCCCAGTCGTGCGCCGAGATTTGAAAATTGACATCAGTGACATTTCCTATTGTAGGAATTGTGACTCTTGCTATCATAGGAAGACCGTAAGAGTCATCTAGGACTACTATAAGACCAATCACACTTTGGGTGTTTCGAGTAAAATGCGCAAGAACTTTTGAATATTGACTGCGAGGGAACCGGGTAAAAATGAAAGAAATTATAGGAAAATATAGACGAAATATCGCAAAAACAGCTTATACTCGGAACATAAAAGAAATTGAAACATGAAACTATTTGTTAAAACCTTTAATACATTTTTAAAACAGCATGCAGGTTATTAAAAACCCGAATGATCTTTGGCGCAAGAGATATTTGACATTGAGGCGAAATCTCTATATCATTTCTTTTATTTTTTTACCCGGTTATTTTTATTCGAATCACAGAATTTTTGTGCATTTTTATTGGGAACGCCCAAAGTGTGATTTGGCTTATTGAAGATCGTGTAGCTCCAAGAAGTGGTGCGCTAAAAAGTTTCCAGGCACCGCTTCAAAGCCTCGCTATATAACGATAAGCAAGTCAACTGCGCTCGCTTTGAGGCACACCTGTGGCTACTTTGTGCGAAATTCAACGACCCATAAGTTATTATTGGCATTTGCTGAAGGCCCTCAAAGTACAACGGTAATCATATACAACTTCCCTGTTACGCTTTCTTTAAAAGAAAATAATACGGAAATAACCCCAAATCTCCCGCAATAAATGACATTTGTTTGTATACAGGGAGCATACTTTATTATGTGACATAGTAACAATAATTTTTTGCAATTATCCACCAAAAAACTTTTAAATTGATATTTCAAAAAGAACGTTAACATAAAAAGTCAAATATTGTGGGTGAACCAAATAAATTTATACGTAATTCTGTAGTCCTAGATGACTCTTGCGGTCTTCCTATGACAGCAAGAGTCATAGTTCCTATAATAGGAAATGTCATTGATGTCAATTTTCAAATCTCGGCGCACGACTGGGGCCAACGACGTTATTTTAGAAAAGGTGCATCACATAAATGGCCCAATTATAAATTATGGCGCACAAGTTTTATGGTCAGATAACAATTTTTTACTGAGAAAAATATGTGTTTTCTTGAGGTCAGGATATCGAATCCCTTATTATCGCCCACAACAACAGTGAATCCACAGTTGCAAAACCAAACTTTAATCTAGTTTGGGAGTTTCGCTGAGGTCGAAAATAATGCGCCAGGGTACTTCTCAATGTGCTTTTAAAGAAAAAGCCTGCCAGTTCGAGCCTCGGTGTCCTTGAACGTGCGCCGAAAGATCCAAAGCCTCGAAAATTGAGATCAATGGCCATTTGTATTGAAGGAACTGTGACCCTTTCTGTCCTAGGAAGATAGAAAGGGTCCGCTGGGACTAGTCCCGAGTGACCCTAGTCCATCACCACTCTTCTACCCAGACTCTCCTCCATGGAGGTGGGAGTCACCTGGGACTACGCTGGGACTAGTAATTCTGCATCTATCAACTATTTAATATATATTGTCCAAATCAACTATAACCCTTTTATTTAAATTTTCGGTCCTTGACTTTGGTCACGTGACATTTAAAGGCCAGAATGTAAACAAACATTTGACAGAGAGATATACGATATTATACAAGTCAGAGCTACTCGGAGCTAAAGATCCTGTAGCAAAAAAAAAATGGGGAAGAGGTGCCACTGCAGAATTCGATTTCTATTGAAACAACAATCACAGTAAAAAATTATTGTTACCAGAAATATACGCTGTAAATTTCCCTTTTAGCATTTAGCTTTAGAAAACAAATTTGGGCTTCGACGAGATGTTATTTTTCCTTTTTTCGCCACATTCCTCCATGTTGTTTACATTTAGAAATGGCTACTTAAAGCTGTGTCGGTTTTGTTTTGCATGTTGCGGTTGCAAAAAAATACATAAAAAGTTAATTTCAATTTTACTGCAGCTTTGTTGTTGTTGTTGTTGTTTTTAATCTTTAGAATGTCTGCATAAAAATAGATTTTGAATACAAATTAACAATTTGACGTCCACGTATTTTGATATCTAGTGTCAATACAAGCATATCTTCTGAGATTTACTGTAAAATCGACAACCAATCTTCTTCAATACTTTTGTCCGAAAAGGTTGAGTAACCGAACTGGATATGGTTAAGAACGACATTTTCATTACAGATTAAAACTCTCAACATTAAAACTATTTTGTACAGGTGCAGTTTAAAATCAGACTTAAGACAATGTCTGATAGATTAACACAAACAATCATCGATTTTTAAATCTATAACCGTATTTCGTCAAAGAACGGTGCCATGGTACTTGATTAATATCTGCAATCACACCTCATAGTAAATACGAAAATGATAAAGGTTGTAGATAATCAATGTCAAACATACTGAGAGAAATGTTAATTTTTTGACAAAGGCAAAATGATCCACGTGTTATCCATCATTAAATATTTATTTTAAATCAAAATTCATTTTGTCTCTATGAAAGATGTCTGTTATACAGAATTTTACATCAGGTGTGAGTAAGATGAAACACTTATTTTTCGAAAAGATGTTGTCAAAAACTGTTGTCAGATAAACCTTGAAGTTAGTTCAAGACGGATAGCCAAACAGTTATTATTTCCGATCAGAAGATAAGCAACGATGCTCTAGAATCCTCAAAAGTTGACATCGAATCGAATTATGAGCAATTACAACTTGTTGCTCAGTTTAATGGGCGCTATGCCAACGTTTTCGGATAACTGACAGTGCATTTAAAAAACTAAAACCAGCGCATGAATGCTAAATATCGTAAAATCTATAGCCTCATTTGCACTTGGTCACAATAGCATTAAGATGCGAATTAGGACTGATCAAAGATTTGAATGAACAGTGCAATTCATCGTACATACATTACACCGTACCAGAATTTAGCATAAAGCTTTTTACTTAAGCTTTAAAAATGTCTTTTAAAATTAAAGGTACAAATCATGGTACGACCAAACAAAAAAGTCTACTGTCAACACGTTTAGGATAAAATTTCTGGTAAAAATAGTCGGCAGTTGAAAAATGAAGTCTAGATAGAGTATATAAGTGCGCTTGTATTACTTAGAAAGGTGGTAAGCTTTAAAAATATATCTATGAAACCTCTTCCATTTCGTTCAAAGATATTTAAATCAACAGGCCAATATCGGTTTGTCGATGGTCGCAATTATACAAAAATTCTGCTATGGCGGATTCCAATGTTTTGATCACCCATTTTTCAAGTATTACAAAAGAAAACAAACAAATAAATAAAAAGAGCATTGTAGAGAGAAATGTAAAAGATACATTACCTTGAAAGCGATTCGATGAAGGCTTTAGCATTTAAACATCAAGCTATGAAATTGTTGGTGATCCCTCCCTCACATCTTGCCATTTTATTGGCGATGGAGAGGCGAACGAACGCCCTTATAAAGAACCCTAGAAAATATACTGATCAGATTACGTTACGCAATTTCACGATTTATGGTGGATCATTAAAGTAGTAGCCTAAAAGCAGACCATCCGTGGAAACACTGATTAATATGAAACCGGCAAGGAAGACCCTAGGAGGAGTACCTATTTCATAGGTTGCTTAAATCACTAAGGTACATACATACAGACACATCAACATACGGCCGCCACTACTACCACAATAGAGAATGTTGTGCTCGAAAATGAACAAATATAAAAATGTAGCTGGTCCACAAATTTTGTATCAGACACGCCTGAATTAGTCACCTAATGTTAAATCTGAAACGCCTGAACAAAAATGTTACACGTCTATATTTAACCAAATCTTATTAGGTTACGGTGTATATTTATCTATCCCAACACTTTTCCAATAAGTTATTCCCATAACTATACAGGTTATAAATATTTTTGGGAGAAATTCAGCCAAACTGTGACACCAATGAAAATTGTGGTTTATCATGTGCATAGACAATATCAGATAAAGAAAGAGATATCAAGAGGTATAGTGCGTACTGCATCGGATAGCTTTGGACACATATCACACTCGGATGAAGTGAAGTAAAAAATGTTTGTTATTTGTTTAACTCTGATAGTGTTTAATCAAGTTGCTGGTAATTTTTCTTTTATTTGCAAATTTCTCTGCTGAAAGATATTCTTTAAAATTTCATCTCTTAGCCGTTTTTGTGAAGAAGCATTTTTCGTTCAACATAAATGAACGACTGATTCTATTACTTCTTAACTGTATGATTGAGTTTTAATAATATATTTCAGTATATATTAACAATAGCATCAGTGTAATTTTGTCTAATGTTTAGTCAACATTTTAAAGAAGATAAAAGTATTTGAAATGAATAGAGAAAATGCGCAGTTATATCAAATCGAAGAGATTTCCAGTAGGGTTTCAAAGACAGAACCCTTTAGTACAAACTGATCTGGCGGGCCGAAAGGAAACGTGTCCGTTGTGGGAGGTACATGTATACCCATTTTCTTATTGAAGATAAGGTAGAGGTCATGTTGGGGCTGTGAACCTCTATGGACAGACCACGCCTGTGAGACACAGATTTAAGTGTCCCCTCATCTAAAACTCTTATGCTAAATGAATCTCCTAAACTTCGTTTTCAGATTCCATATCGGTGTTATTTTGCTAGCCAAAGATGAGTATTTATTATGTGAGGGAGCATACACACAGAACAGGACAAAGCTACTGACGACATAGGAATATAAACAGACTAAATACACCGACTGACGCGAACACCCACACAGAAAAAACTAGCCATCAGAGGGCGTATATTCGGGGCCGTTTATTGCCAGTGTGACCGTCAGATTAGCTTAAGGTCAAAATAAAAATGATGTGCACCTACCTATTGTGATAAGTCATCCAGTAGTATGAGAAAAGGATATCAGTGTGGGGGATATGGCCGCCGATGGACGAACTGACAAAAAACAAATCTATACTGCCGCAGCGGATGGCTAATACGCCTGGCTTCAAATTTATTAAACGCCAAGATTACGTGATCAAAACATTGTTTTCATTACATTTGCATGGCTTAGGTGAGGAGCTGCGATTTGTTGCCGTTGGTGACTGGGGAGTAAATTCAGAGGAGCAGGTATGGGTGGCAGAAGCCATGGATGAATGGTGTGGATATGCCCCGGGCTGTGATTTCATCATGTCTTTGGGAGACAACTTTTATGGCGATTGTAAGTAACGCTATATGGAGTCAGCAAAAAAATCTTGAATAAAATATCAATATACAATACACGTCTTTTAAATCAAATACAATATAAACTCGTTATACACAACATACCAGGTAAAACCCCAAGGGCTCATCCACAAAGTACGTACGCAGAGGGGGGGGGGGGGGAAGAGGGGGGATCACGGTAGGTGCGTAGGCAGTGTACAGGGGGAGGGGGGAACCGGGATACTGCGTACGTACGCATTTTTTAAACATACCTCAAACACATTTTTATGTAATTAAATAACCTAACACATCCATTTACAAACTAAACATTGTACTCTTTTTTAGTGCAATGGCTATTTTTATTCACTTTTGATGAATGTTAGCGTGTACACTTTCAGCTTTGCCACTGATTAATTGGCATTATAATTTTTAAAACAAACTATATTTAGCACAGCATATTACGTACGTGCGTACAGGGGGGAGGGGGGTCTAGGCCACTGCGTACGCACTGCGTACGCACTGCGTACAGCGGAGGGGTGTTTAAAATTGACAAATTTTTGCGTTCGTACTTTATGGATGGCCCCTAAGTCAAAGCCAGAAGACAGAAATTCCGTTGTTCGCACCGTTTTTGTTGATGTCGGTAAAACAAAATTCTTAGTTATCTTATAAGACATGACGTCAGCAAACGACAGCCGCTTTGAGACGCACTGGCGAGACATCTACACGGGCGAGAACATCAAAGATTTGGTGTGGTACATATCTGTCGGCAATCACGACAGCAATATCAGACAAGCTGAGCTCTACCAGGTCGGTAGTCTCTCAAAGTATGTATTAAGCTTCAAGACAGGAGCTTCAGAAAGTTGACCGTTATCAAGTTTGTGGTTTGCGCGTGTTTGCAGCAGAACATTATCACCTTTCACTGAGATTTGTTCAGTCCTGCAAAAACACTAGAATCTGCGATTTCGTTTAAGGGTGGGCCGTTAATATTACCGCCTCCTCTGTAACAGTGATAATTCGGAAAATCAGTTTTAGGCTATTAAAGCCTCTATATGGAACCAACATCCAGGAATGAGATAAAGTAAAGAGATAAAGTGTAGTCGGGTCTTGTAAAATTCCACCAGACAACTATTCTCACAAAAACTAAATTCATTCATGTTGGATAAATCGACATCATTCAACGGATTCTGTAGAACAGAATCCAATTTAATAAGTATTATTAGATTCCATAATCTTATTTTTAATGGCCCGATGATTCCCGTCTTAAACTATTTGAATCGTTGAAGAAGCCCTTTCTCCAGAATATTTTGAACTCCTTAGGTCGAGTTTGGAGAAACGGAACCACAGTGGTATCAGCCATGGCTGTGGTACGACTTCTACATGACGGCGGGCGAATCTCTAGTACATTTCGTCTGCGTCGACTCTCCCTCCCTACTGACCTTCAAACACAATGTCACTGAACAAAGGCTCTGGATTAACAACACATTAGAGAACTCAGCAGGGGACTGGATTATTGTTTTTGGTCACCACCCAATGTTCAGTGCTGGAAGGTAGGAGCGCAGTGTCACCAATGTACTCCAGTTTTTGGGTGACACTGGCAAGATAATGAACATGCGCGTCTTCATGTTCATAAATACTGATATAACATTATAAACACTCTTTCTTATTCATTAAAACACAGCTGTTTTCTCAGTCATATCTACGCCAGAGAAAAGCAGAAACATCTGTTTCGCAAGATACCACAGTCATTGCCCCATTTTATTTCATACTATTTTCCAACCACCTCTGCCCTGCAGGTACCCGGGCTACCCGCGGCTGGAGCGTGACGTACTTCCGGCCATGGAGGAGTCGGGCGCGGACATGTACATCTGCGGTCACGACCATAACATGCAGCACGTGCAGGAATACAGCGAGTCGTCGGTCGACCTAGTCGTTAACGGGGCCGGCGGCCGCGGCCTCTACGAGTACTCGCTGCTCAATGAGAGGTACGGTGGAAGGAGGTGGGAGGAAGAGCTGTTCTGAGGGGTGGGGGGGGGGAGTTCTGAGGGGGGGGGGTGAGGGTTATAGTGAGTAACCGATCAATCTGACGGTTAACGGGGCAGGCGGCCGCGGCCTGTACGAATACTCGCTGCCCAGTGAGAGGTACGGTGGATAGAGGTCTGAGGAAGAGCTGTTCCGAGGGGTGAGGGTTATAGTGAGTGACCGATCAATCTGACGGTTAACGGGGCAGGCGGCCGCGGCCTGTACGAATACTCGCTGCCCAGTGAGAGGTACGGTGGATAGAGGTCTGAGGAAGAGCTGTTCCGAGGGGTGAGGGTTATAGTGGGTGACCGATCAATCTGACGGTTAACGGGGCAGGCGGCCGCGGCCTGTACGAGTACTCGCTGCTCAATGAGAGGTACGGTGGATGGAGGTGGGAGGAACAGCTGTTCCGGGGGGGGGGGGGGGGGAGTGAGGGTTGAGTGAGTGAACGATCAGTCTGGCGGTTAATGGCGCCGTGGGCCGGTACGAGTACTCGCTGCTCAATGCTGCAGTGCAAAACGTGCGCGAATCAAATCTGGGCTGGGGAAGGGCTGTTTGCAACTCTGCAATGCTCCCGTAGTATGAACCAATGCACTGTCCAGTTTACTTCTATACTGCTTGCAAAACAGTCGGCACATATATATATATATATATATATATATATATATATATATATATATATATATATATATATATATATATATATATATATATATGTGTGTGTGTGTGTGTACTTATACAGAGTTCGCGCTGGGTGCTTAGGAAAGTGAGTCAAAAAAGGAAAGTGTGACTCTTGGGCCCAGAAAAACTCGGTGGGTTCCGAAAAAGTGAGTCATTTCGTAAAAAATGCCCAAAACGTTGACAAAACCCCCGCCAACGCGAACCCTGATATATATATATATATATCTCGACGTGTTAAACCAACTAAAAAACACAATGCCCTGTTTAATTACGTCCACTGACTTTCCTCCCGGCAGATATATCAGGAACAACGGCATGGAGCTACTGTTCTTTGAAGAAAACCATGGCTTCACAGGAATCACTATAGATGAGGAGAAGATGCTAGTGGAGCACTATAAATACGAACTGAATGGTACTAGCCCGGCCGAACCCGTTCTTGTGTACGACTTCGTTAGATATAAACTGTAGGCTTGTAACTCTTTAACTGTTAATGCGAGTTTTATCTTTTTTTTTAGAAACTGCTGTGACATTCCCAGGGCATGCATAAATAAAGACATTTTATCTAGGAGTTCTGTACTGTGTTTGCACTGTAAACCAGATCAATATCAATGTGAGACAATTTGATCTGCACTGCTCATAGTAGTAAGAAAATCATCACCCCTAAAGTTCCCATCCATGGAACAATTCCAAAGTACGTTACATCTTTTTAAGGCTAAATGAAATAGTCTAAAAGATTGTTCATTTATAAAAACTTAACACACGTACTAATTATGCATGAGCGTCGGGCGCGGGAGGGGGGGAGGTGACACAACTTATACATATAATTTTCAATCTTTATTTAGTCTTTTTCTTCATTATAAAAATGTGTCAAATTTTAGGTACTTAATACTTTAACAACACGATTTATAGATAGATATTTCTCCGAAACAATATTTTGATCGAAAACTACAAATTTACTCAAGCCCTATAGATATTAAATCAAATATAAAGATACAGATATAAATATATGTATTATGTCCTAGATTGAAATAATGCAGACTTTATAGTTCCTTCAACATTAAAGGTACAGCGAGGGCATTGGTTTTAAGCACGCCTCGTCTGCCTCGTGCCTCACATCACTGTGTGCTGCCGCCATTACACAGGCGGCGGTCGCGATCGCCTTTCACCCACAGGCGCGTTGACTCAGTGCCCTTTCGCCAGCCTACGCACGCTTTCCCACCTACAGGCGTATTAACTCTTTTCACCAGTCTCCGCTCGCCTACAGGCATGCCAACACTTGTGACCTTCACCAGTCTCCACGCACCTGCCCACCTGCAAGTATGTCGGCCCTGTCACCAGCTTTGCAGGGGCATCCACGCACCTGTTTTTCACGCCCACCAATGTTTGATTAGTGGCGCCAACTGCAAGAATAAGCAAGCAATACAATTGGTATATGTTAAAGATGTATTGGAAACATTATGAGCCGTGCAATTCCCAATCTCAACTGTACTCCTGACACCGAAAACCCAAGTCTACTATCCCAGCTAACCGCTCCTCGTGCTAACATTTCTTTAACTTTTGTTAACAATGTCACAGTCTTTTTCTTTTTTAATAAACCAAAAAAAGCTAAATTCCTGACTTAAGAACAATGAGCGCAGACCACTTTGGCCAGATTTAACGACCCATAGCCTTCTAAGTAAAATCAAATCCCCTGGTTGGTTGGCTTACATTTTGAGAACTTTATCCTTGCCGCCGCTAGCTACCCGCTGCCCGTCCGGACTCCAGTCCAAAGCGTACACCTAAACAAGGAGAAAGCAGTCACCTGCAGTCATTATAGTACTAATGTAAACTTTTCCTATCGGATCACATATGTCCTGTCAGTAGGAAGCTTTGTGTGTATAATGAAAAGACTCAGCGAAAGACTAATGACGTGAAATGTAAACATCATTCACTGGATGCCCACGTGACAGACGGAATGACAGACCGAAAAGCTAACACCCCTTTGGACTAAATGACATGGGGCATATTACCGCAAAATACTGACCTCATCGGCGTGACCGGGAAGGTCAAACAGTAGCTTCTTATTCTTCACGTCCCACACCTTGAGGGTGGAGTCGGCGCTGGAGCTACACAGTAACCGGCTGTCCGAGGACCACGTGACCTGGTACACGCGCTGCACGTGACCCCGCAGCGATGCTAGAAACCTGAAAACGCGATGTCAGAAATGAAAAACACAACCAATGTGATGGTTAGAAAATGCACCCACAGTTAAGAAACAAACAGACATACTTTCCGGTTTTGCCGCACCAAATTTTCACGGACTTGTCGAAGGAGGCACTAGCGACAAGGCGCATGTCCGGCGAGAAGCTGACGTCATTGATGAGCTGCTGGTGCCCGGTCATGCGCGCCATAGGTTTCTTGTCTACTTCCGGTTGCCATAAAAACATAGTGAAGTCGTCGGATCCAGTGATCAGGATCTCTGGCGAGTTACCCTACATACAGAAATTAGTCATGATTGTGTCTTGTTAAAGAGAATCAGTAAAAATCCTGATTGAAGTGTGGACCTAATACAGCCGTTAATTTTAGGTGCGGAGAATTTTTAGGGATACACAATGAGTATCAAAATAATTTCACAAAATTAATTACACATACCGCGCCATATTTAACCTTCGTACAGGAAGCTAGAAAACATGATCAAACGTGCTTTCGTTTTGATGTTAAAACCGATGATCAATGTCCCTGATATTTGTTTTAGCTGTTTTCATTGGTCGGGGAGGGTAGCATGAGAGCCGCTATTCAACTTGGCTACCCACAAAAACATCACTCTGAATTTTTTGAATGAATGTTTTTCGGATTTTTTGCAAGGGAAAAAATACGACAATGTCTTTGACTTTGTGATCTTGAAATGCAGGCAGAGGATGCACACCTTCGCTTCGTCATAACGCGCCCTTGCCAACTTGGCCAACTCATCACCTGCAAGAGGACATAATGACGTCACCATAGTTATAGCGCTGTTGTCCAAGTCAACCCTTACGACGGTTCGGTGTGTTGTGTATCAAACCGAGTTGCACCGCCAACCCACTGGGACCGTATTCAAAAAGGTTAACTGTACAGTTAACTAATTCCTTTATCTGCTTTTGTACCTAACAGAACTTTTGAAAATTAGTTAATCAACCGCTGATTTCCCTTGTGCGATGTAGTTAACTGCACAGGTAACATTTGTGAATACCGGTGATGGGGATTTCGCGAAAATACCACTCTTATTGTGACAGTAGAATTACTTTTCCTACCCATTTTCTTTCTGGTTAAACAAAGATGATAGATCTCTCCAGAACTCGGTTGTTTCATAACAACGCAGTGTTCGCGACTACCGGAAGTGTTCGCGACTTCCGGTACTACATGTTCAGCCACTTGTCACAATATTAGGGAACTTGAGCTACTGTCAACTGGGCTTACCCCCTCCCCGTCCCCCGACCACACATTCATAAAATTCCCATTTCCAATATTACCAATTATACAAGTCAAACTGATCACACGAAAAAAAGCGACTAATTTGAAAGGATTGTAAATGGACCCGTCCACAATTTGTCTAGTATTGAACGGATAGCCACTCACTGAATTATAGTGCAATGACTAATCAACCAATACATCAACTTCAAGCACTTGTTTTGTCGTAACGGAGTGATAGCACAGTATCAGCAAAATACTCAAGTACAAGTATTTCAGAAGTACCACACCCAAATTTACTAACAACCAACTTTCTATTCTCCTGTTTTTAAGTAGTACAAGGTTTAAGTACCCATGTGCACTGATGTCAAAATTTTAATCATAAAAAAGTATTCGGGAAGTTAAAACAAAAAAACGATGCGTGGAAATGGACCTAAACCAAACTGTAATTGTTTAAAAGGTGTGGGACTGGTACACTCTATATAGATACATTATGGTTATCAAGGGTTAGCTACACCCACTTAGGATCTAACCATAAATCAAATCTTCCGGTAAGATAACACATATTTGCCTAGACTATCAGCAAAAATAACATAAATTACCTTCGGGGTAAAAGCCTCGCGCAACAAATATCAGGTATGACCAAGAGTGATAAGGGCGATAGCGACAGTGATGTATCTATGGAGGACATTGAAATGTCGGGAAAAGCCGAAGACAACTCGGACGCCGAATCGGAGAGCGAATCACAATACAACTTCCTGCAGCGCCTGACCAAACGGCCATGCATCCTCATCTGCATTTTCTGCGGGATCATTGTTTACGGGATCCTGGGTATCCTGTTCGACTGGCTTTGGGTGAACGACATGCTCACGGTGGAGAAGGGACTCGTCTTTGGCCCATCCGGAACCGGAATTATAGTGACGCTAATCGTCATAGCGTCTTTGGGCACGGTCTCCTTCTTTTTTGAAATAGCGGATTTTACGAAGAAGGTCTACACTGGAGAACCCCTGTTCGACGAGGACATAGAACAGGTAACGTACCATTTGCAGGAGGAGGAGGGGGGACAAGGGGCTTATCCCACATTTGACACACTGTACCGGAAAATTCAGTCTGTCGTTTTAGTTCAGTACGCAGTTAATAATTTTTGGATTTTCATTTTCATCCCCATTTCGGTTCACTGTAAAATGGATCAACTACGTAGTGTTTATGATGGAAATCGTTGCCTATTTTTTAAAGAAAACTGACATACTCTTTTTTTTTTTTTTGGTAAGCATGCTGAATTTTCCTACACACAAGTTAACTCAAAAGCACACTTCTTTATGCAGATGATCACACTGTTTGTGGATGAGCTGCCCAGCATCACGTTGAGCTTTTTACTCGCCAGATGTCGCGAGGTGCCCGTCAGTTACTACCAGATGGCAAAAGCAGCCCTCACCATGGTCGGGGCCGGTTTCAGGTAAAAGGCAACTTTACGAAAATCGAGTCCACTCGCAGGCTGGCCACAATTAATGCAAAGATTGACCACAATGAATAAAATCTCTAGGGCTGTGAAACAATGTGTGTCAAGGAATAAATGTTTTGGCGGGGTTGAACCAACATTATCATGAACAACCACGGATTTCTTTCGGGCACCTGCCCACCTTCTATAGCAGCCAATCGGTGAATAAGTTTTGAACGTTCGTTAAAGTTGTGCTGTGGCCACAGAAATTGCTCGGTTGAAAAACAACACCGCTATTAACGCCATGATAACAACAATGCACTCACGACTTAATTATGAGCACTTGAAAACAGACACAATGAGTGTCCCATGGTCCGTATTTTGAGTCGCTACTGATAATCAATTTTCCTTTCATTTCATCGTCATTATTTACTTTTGTAAGGACATTTAAGGCTACAAGAGACATCTAAGACTATACCAAAGTACCAGCAGCACGGTAATCTGTTAAAAATGCACTTCTGCTCTAAGTAATGACACATTTTTATGTCGACCACTGGCTCTTACGACTTATTTACCAAACAACGCAAGCGGCTCTTCACAATCGTAGAATATCTATGTCTTTTAGTCGTAAATGTATGAAGTTTGATAAACGTAAAATATCGTGCTTAACGCTGCTTTGCAAAATATTTACCGAGACTGCTCGATAGCCAAGCAGCTAACTCTGTTCATCGCCTTATAAATATATTACCTGGGCATTATTTTCTAACCACCAAAAGACACCTTACCTTTCGCAAAAAAAACACACACACACATACGCATACGCCAGTAAAACAACACATAAACATGGTATTTTTTCCCGTTAACGTTTATATACGAGACATAATTCGAATTGCCATTTTTCCTGACAGATTTTTCCGAACACTATACCACTACTTCAACCCGAGCGAGCACAGATGGACGGGCTTCATTCCGTGGCTTCTCCGCAGTATCATAGTCGCGGCGTGCGTCTACAACGTTGTGGCCGCAGTCCTCGTCTTTGTCTACACGTACACTGTGCCTCCCGAGGACGGCTCAGGGTAAGTCTACAGCCCTCCCCTCCTCCTCCCTGAGGGTCTACACATTCACTGTGCCCCCACTCCCTCCAATCTCCACCTCCCAGGACAGGATTTGTGACTACCCATACCCAACCCTGGGAATGGTTAGCGTAAATGTGTAGTAGCCAACCCCCCCCCCCCCACCTCTTCTGCAGCTGCCACCCTGGCGATGCTCAAGGTAAGTGTGCGTCGCCCTAGTGACAGATGAAATATGTTGTTTATTTATACATATGTCGTACGAAGACTTTGTGGTAAAATTTGATTCGCTTCAGAGATCAAAATAATCTGGCCTTCGATTCCCTGGTTTCTATTTAATACAAACCTAATCTTTTATCCTTAAAATACACAATTCCCAAATAAACCGCAACCAATTTTTAACCAAATCAAAGCCTTTGAAATAATTTTTTCAAGTGCTTTTTTCAGATTCAAACCCCCTTCGTCCATCCTCGACAAGACTTACGACAACGGACGTTACTTTTACAAGTCCGGCGTCTACTTCTCACACCCCGTGTTCGCGGACTGTAACCATGGCTACCTGGAGAACTGGAACGAAACGCGCATCAACTGGATCAAGCTGGATGGCATCTACACCATCCTGGACGACGAGGAACCCAGATGGGCCACGTTCTATTATAACGATGACGAGACGTTCCTTGTGAGCCAAAATTTAGAAGGTAACGAGGAATGCTACCACACGGATCTTCGGGATCCATTTAACTGCGTCACTCAGCTCGATACCGTATGTGACACCGACAACGATCTGTACGATCGTATCGTTTTCACGTTCCGATCTGCGGAACAGGATAAAGCTCTGGTCTTTGGTGATATTAAATTCAATGCAAGCCTAACGTACAGAGCCAGTACAGTGTGTCAGTACCTCACGATTGACGAATGGGGATTTCTGCTCCGTGACTCATCCGATATTATCGCCCAGCTGCAGTATCTCCAAGCAGACATGGAGCTGAACGACACGCTGCTCGTAGACCCATTCTTTGCGGAGAGTGGTGGCGAACTGAGACACTATCGCTACTACGACGACGAGGGTGAAATGAACAATGTCACGGACGTCTGGCTGACGGGCTACAAGAAGTGTGACATGACGGGTGCCCTGGCCCCCAACCCCGACGAGGACTTACAACCTATTTGCGGTGACAACAGCAAAAAGAGAGACACGGAAATAACCTTTGAGTCCTGACCAAGGCTGATGACTTCATATGATTTAGAAAGTCTGAGACCAGTCGAAAAAATTCGGCCAGCATTTAGATGTTTTCCCAAACTGTACAGCTGGCTTTTATTTTTTGCCAAGATAACACTTAATCATCCAAGAATGTACTGAATCTGCAAACAAAAATAATAAAATAAATAAAAACACAATAAAAAATAACAATGATAAATATAAAACCTACCGCTGTAGTTATGCTCCTTATGTACAATGGAGGCCCGGGCGGGGTCAAAAGCACCTGTGCGCATCACGTGATCGGTGTTCAAGGCCATAGTGTTGACCCAGTGACCGTGACCTTGCAGCGTTCTACACAACGTACCCTGGAAGATATTCCGCTCTGCTTATCTGGCTCTTCTTATCTTACATACTAACAGTTTCTTAAAGCAGTAAATGAATACATGACATTTCTTATTTATTTACACATAAGAAATCGATTTCCAGTGCCTTTTAATAAAACGGTAATGTACACAGTTTATTCTTAAGTAAGTGGAGAGACTTAACTACAACTGGAAAACCGGAAATGTTTTTGAAAATAAGATTCTATAACTTGGTTGTGAATATATTAATATTTTCGTCCGAAGGGTGACAAAAACTATTTCTTTTTTAAACACCGAAAAATGGTATAAGCATCCCTCTAATATCCCACAATATGAACGCCACATAGATGAGGTCCCCGCCCCCTCTCCCCCTCCATCAGCCACACTTACGTCCGCGCCCCGCCAGACTTTGACGGTGCGGTCCTGTGACGCCGAGTAGATGAGGTCCGTGCCTCCCCACTTGACACACGTCACGCTCTGCAGGTGGCTAGACAAGGTCAGCGTGCACTGACACAGCAGCGTGTCCCACACCTTGATGGTCGCGTCCTGGGTGGACACACCAACTCAGAGAAGTAATCAAACCAAACCAATAATTATCACGATGCCTTTTAAATTCGCTGCAGATCACAAAGGCTTGGGCAATGTGCCGAGTTAACTGCATCAACAAAATACGTGCACTGAATAAATCACTTTGGATTATTATTTGTTTATTTATTTTTGGCAGCTTCCCCACAGTTGGATTGTTATTTGTTTCATTTTTTTTTTTTTTTTGCACCTTCCCAAAAGTTACATTATGGAAATAAAGTAATTACACTAAAACAGAAAAGCTTTCATAAAACGATGAGAAAAAAAAAGAGTCATAACTAGGTCACAAAACGGGGACATATGGACTGACCTTGGAAGCACTGACGAGATAACGGTTTTCTGGATCTCTACAAGAACAAACATTTGATCTTGGATATTTAAAGTACATGCTACATGCTCCCAAAAGCAAATCTTCACCAACCTAAACATAACAACTAACGTCAGCAGAAAACGCTTGAATCGAGTCGGTAAGCACAAATCTTAAAAATTCAAGAACTAGCTTGTATTGAATGAATATAGTAACTTTCTAATATCTAAGTTATTTACTGCAAAGTTTACATTTTGTCACAGAGAAATTTTTTCGCGAAATGCAAACTTTGAACGATGAATAGAAATGTTTTTATCTTTTTCGTGAGCTGTACACTGAGTACTGAAGGAACATACAGATGTTGTGGTTTCCATGCCAACCACGTAATCCACTGTTTATGTGTTGCCAAAGTTTTTCCTATTTGTTTTCCTGTTTTGGGGTCCCAGAGACAAATCTGAAAGCAAACCAAATGTATTTTGCGTGTGTGTGTGTGTATGTGTGTGGTCGGGGGATGAAGGTGTTTGAATTGTGTTTCACAACTACCGATTTTGTTTACAACCGTACTATGAAACGTTAAGGATACTTTAAATACTTTAGATTAAAAGAAAATAATCTTAAGTAAAAAGAGCGGTACTCATCAGCTCGTTTCTAGACCTGGCTGTTTTTGCTCCCTGATGCCAGCTTCGACCCATCCGGGGACCAGGCTATGCACAGCACCCAGTGGCCATGACCTGAGCAACAGTTCCATACTTTCGTTAAGAATAATATGTTAGTTATATATCACAATTTGACGTCTACTAGTTATCTTTTCATAAATTCCTATTTTTTTACAATTTTATTAAAATTAATTTAAAATTAAATTTTATTTCTTTTATTTTAATTTATCAAAAATCAAAAATACGCCAAAATTAATCAATCGTTTTTTTTTTTTTAAATAAAGAACAAAATCAAGTGTTGTTCACTACACCGAAAAAGCCGCATTTTGAGCAGTTTGGCTTTCAGGGCCGATACTGTATTCACTCATCCTGCTCTATATGACCCTTACCTTTACACGTGAAGTGCGGCGTTTCCGTATTAATATCCCAGAATCGGACAGTGGTATCGCCCGACCCACTCGCCAGGTACCTAAAAGAAAACACACCTGTAAGTATCCCAAATTGGACCTTTCCTCTACACCAGTGGTGCACATAAGACCTTCGCATTTCGCCATGGCGAAGGTGAAATCCATTTGGCGAAGGTGAACAGGTTCAAAATTTTTTTATAATCAAGCTTGATGAAAAGTTAAACGCTTCAGATGAGAGTTACAATTCAATCAGGACTGAGTAACTAAAGATGTTGCTCTATAAAAGACATAAACTGGACATAAACTTAAATATAGTTAAGAAGATGTATAGTTTATGTGCAATAAACAAATTAAGTTACAGTTTTAGTAAGAGGGTTAATTTGGCGAAGGTGAATACGATTTGGCGAAGGTGAGCTGAACGTCCTTCGCCAAACTGGCGGAGGTAAAAAAATCCTTATGTGCACCCCTGCCGACACCCTCTCTGTATCTCCCTCACTTGAAAGATGACCTCCGCGTAGCCCCCAAACAGCACTCCTCCACCATTTTATACTGATCGAGTCCTGTACTCGGGGCTACACTGCACGGAAAAGTCTGCTTCTGTGTAGCACACAAAACCCCTCCCCCCTTCACTGAAGGGCAATTGGCTTACCTGCCATCTGGGCTAAACTGCACACTGATCACTGCCTCGGCGTGGCCCTCGATCGTACTCGAGCAGCGGGTCACCGCGCGCACTTCAGAAAAAAAACAACGAAACAAACCCCATGTTACGTACATTTTATCGATTATGTACATCATGCGATGAGCACCATTTGTAGGACTTAAACTGAGTGAAAAGCTTTGTCAAGTGGAATGAAACTTTCTTGTTTCTTAACTGACAGAAATCTACAGTGTTAAAGCTACAGGCTCAACACACAATTTAAAACATATTCCCCACTCCCCCCCCCCCCACCCATCAGTTAAACACCGCCATCAATTGACAATCAAGAGCTGAAATTTCCCAAGTCCAGTTGGTGCATTTTCCTTGGACCAACCTGGCCCATTAACAATACAGATCTGTGCTTGTTCCCATAGAAGCTACATACCAAGTTTCATTAAAATCCTTGCAGCAGTTTTTAAGTTATCGTGTTAACAAGCTCACACAAAAGTCAATCAAGACCTGAAATTTTTTAAGTCCAGCTGGTCAATTTTCCTTGGACGAACCTGGCCCATTTACAACACCGATCTGTGTTTGTTCCCATAGAAGCTCCATACCAAGTTTCATTAAAAGCCTTGCAGCAGTTTTTAAGTTATCGTGTTAATGACAGACCGACAGACAGACCGACACACGGTCGATCGCATATATTCCCCACATGTTCTACCTGTGGGGAATAAACAAGCTCTGATTACGAGGAGCCAGGATGAACATTTTAAACGAGGATTTAGGTTAGAACGAGCTTGGCAGAGACCTTTGAAAACGGCCTGGGGCTGGTAGATGATCTCCAGCACCTCCTCTGAGGATTCGAGCTGCGACGGATCTAAGGCAGTCTCCAAGCTGCCTGTTATTTCCTTGTCATGGACGTAGAAGGCATACGGTGTTGTTTCTTCCTGCGATAAATATGCAGTAAAATGTGTTTATCCTTTGAACGTTCCCTCACTCACCCTCAAAAAAGTAATAATTAGAAATTATAAGATGAACAACTGACATAACTCTAGATATATGTGCACCTGTAAAACAGGAAGTCATTGGAAAAGGCAGAAGTACCTTTTGCAGCAGTGCATTGCAGATCAGCCGCAGTTTGTCTGTGTTAATATTCACAGGCAGATCAAATGGCGTTCCCACCGCTTCTCCAGATTCCGATTTAAACACCGCGAGAATGCGTTTTCCTTCTTCTTCAGACATCCTTGTGTTTAAGTAACGAACCTCCTTAAAATAAAACCGGTAAATAAAGGAATGTCTCATCAACAATACCACAGCAAAAGCCGCATTTTGAACTCAGAACCGAAAACCTGTCATCGATAAGCACGTTATGTTGGGACATATAGGACGGGAATTTCGAACGCAAAACTTTTTTCGCGTATAGAACAAGGCTGTTTGGTATGAGCACGGTGACTCAGACCATTAAGCACAGGAACAGGGCACTTGACTACGGGTTTCTCACGGTACTGAATGGTGTAGTGCTAGTTCTTTTCAGCATCACGAACTGAGGAGAAGGGCACGTTTCCCGTGCAGAATATAGCTGCTCCTGGGCCAGCACGGGGGGGCGGGAGGGGGGGGGGGGGGCTTCGAACATCAATCGGCAATATGAATACGGACAGAAAGATGAAACATGACTTTCTTGCTTGCTTCCAATCTTCATAGGACAGCAAGGGTCACAGTTCGTACCACGGACGTCGTGCAATAGAAATGACCCCTGATCTCAACTTTCTATGTTATGAATCTTTCGGTTCCTGGACACCGGGGTTCGAACTATTATCTTCTTTTCACAAAGCACACTGACGAAACTTCCCCAAACTTGAGTGAAGAATGGTTTTTCTCAGTACAAAATTGTTATTTGTCCATAGAAATCGCGCGACATAATTTATAATAGGGCCATTTTAGTTATGCATCCTATCTAAAATAACGTCACTGGTCTGAGTCGTGCGCCGAGATTGGAAAAATTGACATCAATATTAAGTTCTATTATATGCCCAATCACATTTTGGGGTTTTCGGATAAAATGCGCAAGAATTTTGAATTTCGGCGGATAAAAAATGAAAGAAGAAATAAAGTAAAAACAGTTCATACTCGGAACATAAACGAAATTGAAACTTAAAACGATCTGTTAAAACGTTTCATAATTTTTTAAATTAGCATACGGGTTGTTAAAAACACGATTGCTCTTCGGTGCAAGAAAAATTTGACATTTAGACGAAATCTGTCTATCATTTCTTTCATTTTTACCCGGTTAGTTTGTATTCGAAACGTAGAATTTTTGCCCACTTTATTCCGAGCGCCTGTTATATTCTGTGACTTAAATGCTATTTTATTACTAAAGTAAATGAAACTCGGCTCACCACGCACCTCATGACTATTTATTCAATTTAATCTTTCCTCTCCAACAACCAGCGGCAGACTACCCTTGGGCAGCCTCGGCCCATTTTAAGAGCATGCGCTGCAAACACTTGCCACAGAATAAACACGCAACGTATAAACACTAGCTTTCAAACATTATTAGCTTTCAAACACTTGAAAATATAATAAAGAGCAATAGTCGAAAACACATTGAAAATTGATAATTTAGAAGCAGATGTGAAAATTCTTACAGTATTTAATAAACAAATCTTATTCGTAACAGTGACTGATCCAAAATTCTCACTTCCGTAAAGTCAGAACTTCCGTAAAGAAATAACCAAGACAAATGTACAGCAAGTGCACCCAGAAATTATTTTTTCGTTCACAAAACCCCCTGAGTGCGATTCGGATTACTTTTACTGTCATAGACAACCGCAAGGGTGATCTAGGACTACACTGAGCATTGCCTTTTCCTGAAGAACTGGCTGCTCTGTGACTGGCCTGTGGTTTGCCATTACGCCCGGAGCTGTTGTAGCTTGCCATTACGTACGGACCGTACGAAATTTGCCCAGGTGCACTTAACTAACGGGAAACTGATTTTTTATACTTAATCATATCCTTAGACTCTGCTGTACTCAAAGATTATACGCACATACGAATTACAGTATCATTTTTTACGCGAAGTTGGATTACCCTTTTATCGCCCAACACGCTGCAATAAAGATGGGATTTCAGTTGTTCTAATTTAACTGGCTAAATCAAGGTGCAAAATATGGAAAGTTTAGGTGAACTTTTGTTCCATTATCTTCAGCAAAATCATTCTGTTAATTCAACTCTTGAACTTCCCCTTCTTAACCACTTACTCAAAACAGATGGAAAACGTTTCGAATGCAATACTGGTGTTGCTAGATAAGAAATATCGCATGCTCTAACACCTCGATTTTCGTTTAAAACATTTCTGAGGTGGCATCAGTAGCGTAGTATTCTGCAGAGTTTTAAGCCTTTTTCAAAATGACATTGCAGATCATCGTGAAGACAACTTTCAGTCTGTAATTATATTCTAATTTGTTTTAATATTAATTTTATGAGCTTATTACAAAAAGTGATATCAAAGGTTATTTAATTACCTTCTTTTCTTAACACCCTTATTCACCAAGGCTTTAGAAATCACTTGGAATGCAAACATAATTCTTGAAGGTGATCTTTCCTGTCTATGTGTAACTTGAGTAACTAGTGAAATTTTCCCACTTGTTCTGTCATTCATTATGTTTATTATTATAACTGTTCTGATTCCAAAAGATTGAAAGCAGTAACACTTTCTGGTATACCTTTTTGTTTCTTTTCTGGGCTTTTGCAACGGTAATAATTGTACAACTTCAGTTCTTTTGAATATCTTCTATTTTTCCTATGTTGGTAAGATGTTTTATATGATGTATGCCGGCTAGAATATATTTCAAATCTCAACCAAAAAAAAAAAAAAAACGGGTATCATCCAGCACTTTTTTGTTGTTAATTTTACATTTAATAGTTTTGTATAGCTTTTTTTAACTAATCTTCAGTAAACAAATTATTCAATAGTGTTGGTTTAATATATGACAATTTATATGCATTTTTAGAACAAAAATGACTTAAAATAGTCAGTAATTACTTCAAGTTAGTGCTTTCTCTAATTCTGCCCGATCTAATCCTCTCTTTAAAAAAAATATCAGCTGCTTCGCGGGTTTTTTATTGCCTTGAACATTCCTTGGAAACATAATGGCTATTTTCTATTTCACTTGTTTCATTTACCAGTTCTTCACTTTGTTTTAGGATGTCGTCTATAAATTTAAGAGCTCCATTTCCATTTTGTTTTAAACGTTTTCTTTTTCTTTCACCTCTCCATGCATTAATATTCGGTTTTTATGTTAAGTAAGTATTTTGATTACTTCATTGAATATGTGATTTCCTATTATTTTTCTAATCAAATGTTTTGAAAGTGCTAGCCGAAAGACACAATGGGTGATAATTATGATTTTCCTGACTGGTAATCTGACCCACTGCATTCGCTTATTTTTTATTTTTATTTTATTGACTTTTTTTAATAATGCGCTTATTTAGCATTGCACTTAGCGGAAGCAATCGAACAGAAGTCAATGTAGTGCTATAACCAGCTAAGCTACCCTTCACCCTTCTAACTTCAATTTTGCAAGTACTATCCTATCGTGTAGATGATAAAACACATTCTACACTTTTATTCATTGCAACTCCTACTCCTTGATGACCTTATTGTATAGGATTTTGACTACTTATCGCAGTCAATTAAAAAAACTGCATTTTTTTTAAATTTCTTGAAATGGGCTAGCTTTGAACAAAATTTTAAAGAAACAAAAGTATAGAAAGTGTAACAGAGATATCAAAGAAAGTACTTTT
This sequence comes from Protula sp. h YS-2021, assembly GCA_949752745.1. Lineage (NCBI taxonomy): Eukaryota > Metazoa > Annelida > Polychaeta > Sabellida > Serpulidae > Protula > Protula sp. h YS-2021. The sequence continues at coordinate 21,237,559 of OX457030.1, forward strand.
AAACTTACGAGAATCGATAATGCAAATTATAAAAACAGCATGTGAACAGCCCAGCCACACACAAATATATATTTATATTTATATGCATACATATATGTATGTATGTATGTGTGTGTACATTCATGCAAGCATTTTGGTGATAGATTGCAGTTTTCTACAACACTATGCAGCAAGTCGACACATTTTGTGTCAACCTATTATTTTGCGTAGAACAAAATTAGATATTGAAGTAAACTAAAGTATAAATCAAAGTTAATACATCCGTACTAATACATTGTACCACTATTATAATTCCTGTCGTAAGTAATTGATCTAAATAGGCAATAATTACAATATAAGGAATAGTAGATATCAAAATTTTAAATGATAAATACATAGAGAACTTTCTGTTATCTTCCTTTCTTTCCTTCTCTCTCTCTCTCTTTCTTTCTCTCTCTCTCTATCTCTTTCTCTCTCTTTCTCTCCCTCTCTCCGGCGTTCTTAATTTTTCTGTTCTCCATATTTTTCTTAGCGATTCCTTATTTTTTATGTTTATTGTTTTTCTGTTGTTTCTTCAGTTCAATTTTTTTAATCGAGTGATTTAAAAAAACTGTGTTAAATTTGACACATAAAGAAATGAAGGCAACTTATCAATAAATTATGTCAAAAATCAATATGTGTAAAAAACATGTCTTAAGATGCATTGCACTGATTCCTAATAAAGCTCTAACAAAAAACAGATCTTATGAAAAAATTAGACAAAATTGGAATTAAAAGAAAAATCTATAAAAAATATTTGGCATGAAGAGACACGAAAATAACAGCGATACATGCTGCAAGCAAACATATAAAACTGCAGATAATCACATTGCCTTAAGAGCATATACTGCCTTTGAATGACGCAAAAGTAAGAACAACGGGAAAATAAAAATTCTGTTTGCTTTTTTGTCGGTTATTATTTTTCTTCTACATTTTATGGTAAAATTTAAATCAAGCAAAAACAGGACTGTTATTATATCATCCTATTTCTGCTAAACCATGTTGAATTTATACATTTTTATTAAAATAGTGGATTTCTGACATTACTTATTGAAGTGGGATCTCTTAAGTTAAATCAATGCATATGCTTATTTATTATAGGTCAAGATTATCCCACTGATAAAAAACATTTCACGCTGCCCCAAAATAAGTCAATGTCTGCATATGATGTCTCATTACACAACACTATAAACGGTATACGAAACAGTTGTTTCATAAGTAAAAATAAGGTTGTATAATATGTACTACACAACAATAAATGCTGCAACAAATTCCATAGTTGCGTGTTTGAATATTATCAGTACCAACCAAGATACAATAATTGAATACAGCCAACGTAATTCGAAACAAAAAGATACTTTTGGAGAATGATGCAACCAATAGCATTCCGAAAAATATAGTCATATAGAAGTGCAAATGTTGGTAAGCCTTCATTAAATATATAAAAAATATTGTTATTATAAGATTGAGCAATTATTGCGCTTCTATACTAATGACTCTCTAACAAACTAGAAGTGTACCTACAAGCAAAATCTAGTTCAAGAATACTAACTGATCATTGAATTCCTCTTCATCCCTTTTCACACAATATTTGGGTAAAAACGCATAGTGCATAATCGGTATGTTTCAATCACTGCTAATTTATATTTAGACTTCTTGTCACTTTATAAACGGGATCACGTATCATACATTATTGACTGAAGTCAAGTTCCTGATTGTACGCTGACATATCAAGGGTGCCTTAACGTGGTGTTGAACTCAGGACTTGCTTGTCACCGGTCTAACGCTATAACCTCTCGTTGTCACAACCCCATTTTCATGAGAACAAACAGACATCATTGTCTTGCAATGCTAAACGGGATTTTTTTTGCTCATTTTAAGACACACCAGCTCAGACAGAAACTTTCTTTTTGGTAATATTAACAAGTTTGTGAATGTTTCTTGTCTTATTTGATTCTTAAAATCAAACTAGGCAAAACAAAATGCAAAACTATACAAAACAGAAATTCCTAAACTAAATAAAAATACCCTTAAATATTTCTGCGTTAAAAGAGTAAAATCTGCAGCTGGTATACAAAAACGTATTATGCACATCAAAAAAGTATTGATTTAAGTGAGGTTTTTCAAGATGTTTCCTTCCAGGCTCTTTCTCTATGTAAACACTGTTCTCTATATCCGGTAATGCCACATGAAATTATTTTTCTTGAGTGTGCCCCCCAATCTTATAAATGTACCAGCCAGTTCTAAAGCACTGTATTCCTCATTGAAACTTAATTTTTTGTTTCTAAATTTGACTATGAAAATGAAGGCAGTAGGGACAAAACATTAAGAATGACTTTGCTTCAAATACTAAATTCTGCCAAAAATTGTCGTTGTCAAGAAAAGGCAAGAAACCACTGTATTTCTTTGAATGCCAGTCTGGCTGACATTTACCACGAACAGAAAATTGTAAGACAGAGAAACAGTTGAAAAAAGTAAGCCTGAACATTTGCTTCTGAATTGATTTGCATTGTAAAGAAATTGATAATATTAATTGAGAAATCTGTATTGTAAAATTAAAATTACAACATTTCAAAGATTATAAACCAGTTATTCTTATTATTAGCAACTTTAAAAATTTGCCTTATATTAATAAAAATGTAGTGAAAGAGATAAACTAATCATTAAAAGATATATATCATACATAAAAGAATCCAAAACTAATGTATATGAATATAGTTAAAAAATTCATTTCTATACAGACATTCAATCTGTAAAAGTAATTTCACGCTTATTCTTATTGTTTGCTTTCTAGTTAATAAATTAACAAAGGTCTATGTTACGGTTTAATCTACAGTCTACTAATTTATGCGTTATGCAATATGAATTCTTTGATATTTTGTTGTAGCCGATTTCAATACAAAATACACCAGTCCTATGGTTTATCATTATCAGATACTTCCCAGTGCTTAAAGCTTGTTTGTCACATATGAGGTTTGAACCTCATAGAATATTGCATATAATTTCAACTTTCTAAGCTGTTTTAAGCATGTTTTATATTAATGAATTACCAAGTATCATAATCCAATCGAGTAAGTACTTAGTTTATTTACAGTAAATATGTCACAGAAGCTTAACGTACTTGAGTAACTGTTCGATGGCGAGGCATATCCCTGGGGCTAAAAATGAAGCTGAAATGCATATCAAAATACTGTAAAAAATAAAGCAACGGATGACAATTTTACAATCACCTTTTTGGAATTGACTGAACGAATTACTGTTTATCTTCGCATCTGCCGTCTAGATCAACGGCCTCATATGTTAGGATATAAGAAAATGAATTAAGAACAACTAACGAAACCACAGGTCAAATTGCTAAGAAATCATGTTCTTGCATGGCGTTCTGTCTGTTCTATTAACAATAGACAATCGATATTATTAGAGAAGATTACTGGTGGTGCAAACAGTACTTGACGGTTGGCTACACAAGAGTTTATAACTTGAAAGATATCTCAACTTTAATCCAACTTATAAATTACTAATAAACTGTCAACAACAACGGAATCACCCACGACACAAGGGCTTTTCGCTTCAGATACATTATGAATAGCGAATCGAGCTAACAATTGTAAGAACATTCATCTTTAACATTCTAGGCGTTTATAAGCTGTCTATTCATCCGAAAATGGTATTCCAGAACTAATTTTAATTGAGCTGATCATCAAGACTAATGCATTCATATCTGAAACATGTAATTTTGAATTTCACTTAAAACTCTATATTTAATGTATAATGTAATCAGTTTGGTATTTAGAAGATGTAATACTTAGTTTCTTCATTATTTAGCTGGCACAGTGTCCTTCATGGCTAAGAAAACTTTGCCATGTTCTGAATACCAATCATGATTTTATTAAAAGAAATGCGAAAACTTACTGGTTTTGATCATAGTTGTGTATTGGAATGTAATCGATTTTTTTCATATTCTTTAATAAGTTTTAGGCCTCTATTTCCATTACAGATATAAATTCTGTATATATCTGCATCATTTTAACACACGCTATTACAGCCGAAATTATGTAAGCTGCTGCGAGCATACTTGCCCTCCAATAGATCCTCCCCAAACAATGTTTAAATTGTGATACCAACCATGAGTAATATAACCCTGAGCAATAAAAAAATAAAACGTTAGCAAATAAAAATCCTTTAACACTGACGGATCAAGAAGTGTTTAACTTCCTCGTTATTCTGGAGTATAATTTTAAATGGAAACATATATTATAGCGCGTATAAAGTTCTCCCCTAAAGATCACAAATATTAACAAATGTTGGATTGTACATATCACGTATGCTTAAATACAGAAAAAGCCATTTCAATACATTTTTTGCTAGAAGTTGTCAAAGTAATCAGATACCAAAGTATTATTGCTAATAGCCTTTGCAAATTTCTACATTGCCGTCACTTGGTTTTGTTCTTTGTGATTATAGCTGATAAAATATAACGACCTAACAATAGATTCTGATTAGCTTTTTATTACCTTTTCGCGGTATGGTATTATCACCTGTTACAAGTATCACTTACCTCGATGTCTAATAAATGGCACTGCCTTATACGGAAAAGCTGGAATAATTACTCTGCTCAGGAAAGCCACAAAAGAGGCATCTCTTAGCAGAATGTACTTAATAATTATAATGCCACAACGCAAACGTTGCCATGGTATCATTAACAACAACAATAATGGAAATAAAACGTAAACATTACCTGTTCTTCTGCCGTCTATAGTTTTCTACACAATACCTTAACTTTGTTAATTAATAACACAGCAAAAGAAACCTGCTTTAGCATAAATTGTTGGATAAAGAATTAATGTTAATAATTTACTAGAAGAGAAGACAAATTGTGCAAAGACTGAGTTTCTTCTTAAAAAAGAGAGCATCGTAGCACCAATACTTTAAAGTCCATCCTGATATTTCTTATCAGTGTTGCAAACGGAACTTGTCAAGTGCATCCGTTCAGATAAGCGCTTTTACAACCGGTGCCATATGCTAGTGACTGAAAATATTTCATTTGATTCGTCATAACAGGTACGAGAAAACGATGAAATAAATGGACAGTGGGAATCTTTGTAAAGGTGTTCTAATATCAAAATAACTACATGCTCGAGAACTGTACTGTTTGACAAAGTACAAAGTAATCACTAACTTCGCAAAGTTGGTCATATAATTTGATGCGAAGTCACTGCTCACTTAACCAAATGTACACTGAAGACTTAGTTTCCCTTGAGGATAAATTCACAGCTTATCGTATGTTCCATGAAGGATGATATGATTAAGTATGACTTGATTTTTTTTGGAAAATGCATGGCTTGTAGGCAGTTTGATTAAGTGCGGAAAGAGGATTAATTTAATTGACTACTGGTTGAAGCAACAATGGGAATTTGAATGAATGAATGGACTAAGTTCTAAGTTATTATGTGTACTTTGTACTTTACTGATTTCATATTATTATTATTATTATTATTATTATTATTATTATTATTATTATTATTATTATTATTAGAGGTGATCTGAGAATAAAGACGGCTGTTCACTCCAGACATAGAGCAATTTAAAATATGTATACCACACAAATGATGTCAAACACTGAAACAAATTACAGTACTAGTGAGGGCGATTATACACTCAGCCCATTTAGCAGCCATGCAAATGAACAAATTGCAGTGTGGGAGATGTCTATGGCCGCGTTTGTTTCAACTGTTATTATTTTAAGTGTGGAACTACTCGTTGGGGCTTTATCTAGTTCAGTTTTGATGACAACCATATGTTATTCGCCGAGTTTGAACACACCTCCCAATGCACACCTTGTGAATATATGTGCAGCAAATCTACTTTTGTCGCTTAGCACCTTGGTTTCGCTAGTTTCCGTTAGCATGTACACCGATCCCGAAGATTCAAACGCTTTAGATGTGTTTGGAGAAATTCAGATGTTCGTGACAGCAACATGTTTTATTGAATACTTTGCGATATTTGCAGCAATTGGATATTATAGATATAAGACTGTTAAAAAGCAAGTGTTTTCTCTTCGAGAACGTACAAGCTTTATTTCTCGAACTATTGTTTTAGGCTGGTTAACATCTATATCAACATCACTGTCTCTTACGCTAGTATTCAGAGAAATAATATGTTCCTTTAATTGGAATCCATTTAGGCGCCTAATCAGAACATCTGAAATAGATTCACTAGAAACGAAGTCTAATTCTCAGCAGACGGCTTTGCTTTATATATCCTTGTTGGTGCTTCTGATTTGCTTATTCACTATCGTTAAATCATACCATTACATATTAAAAACCCTTTATATGGCTAAACCGCTTGGTAAAAATCGTGTTAATCCATTTCGTCGACAATCTAGTGCAAGTTCGGATGGTAACGACTTATTTGGAAACCCAAGCAGGTCATACAAGCCCGAATGTAGTCAGGACAATTCCGCGAAAAAACATGCTTTTGTGATTTCAAGTACTACCACCTATGATAACTTCGTGGTACACTATCAAAAACGTAATCATTCGGTAACGGTGGACGAGATATTTGCATTGGAGAATCCACTCAAGGCCCAGGCTCTGCTTTACAAAAAGCAAGCAAAACCAACGCTTCAGCCTCAGTTAAGTAATGCAAGTCAGTGTTCAAATAAGAAGTTAGATTTCTCAGACATTTCACCTCGAGGAGAGCTCCAGCGATTTCAGCATATCAAGAACAAATGTGCCTTACGCAATCAATCGTTAAAAAGAGAACGGCGAAGCTTAGGCAGTGCTGCTAAAAACAGCATGATTATGGTGACCATATTTTTATGCTGCTCTTTACCGGGATTCATATGTTCAATCCCTGGCGTTTTAGGTCCTGAAATAAGCACAGGGACATTCACTTACACGTTGCTTTATTGTCAGCTGCTATTTTATCTTAATATACCTGCTTACCCCATGTGGTATCTTGTGTTTAGCAAACGAGTAAGGAAATGTGTTGTAAAAGTCTATGATGCACTTCTAGTCAAAGTGCGCTTCCGAAAATAAGTAAAGTTCTAATGGCATCTGTCCCACGAGTAAAAACTACTTATGTTTACAGTACAGTATATCTAATAACAAACAAAACACCACTTTCAGGTATTGGTGACTTTTGCTCTTTTCTTCTGTTAAATATATCAGAGATAAGTCTTCTTTTCTCACAAAAATAAACACGTTTAGGAAAAACTCAAAATAGTTGGGGCAGGTAATTAATTTTGTTGCATTTTGTGATTTTATGCAGAGCATAAGCAACAGCAATGACTTGTCTTTTGTGTTCATTTGTTCTTGCTGTTTTGCTGTACTGTGTATAGACTCCCTCCTATACCAGATAACATTACCTTCACGTTTCGCTTTTGCTTTGGCATGGTATGCAAATGCTACCGAGATCTCTGATGTTTATCTATGGGACTTTGTCTGTCTCTGACTCATCCAGCGATTTCAAGTTATGATATTTACAGATTAGAATAATAATGGAAAATGTCGCTAATTTTTCTGGAAAAGACTACAAAAAAGTAATATCATGTTGGTTCTTATATTTTTGACAGTTAATTAAATTTGATTAAGGAGTGCAATGTATTTCATGTATAAATTATATGTCATCTTTTGAACAATAAAAATAAAAAAAATGAAAAGTTGTGTTAGATATTTTAACATAATTAGTAGTTGCATCTCATGAGAGGAATGCATTTCTTGTGATCAATAAATTGTGTCATGGACATCTCTAGGGAGTTAATTGTGAAATAAATATTTTAACAAATGCTGTGAAATAGCCATATTAGTGTCTTTCCACTACTCTGACATTTTTTCACTCTGGTCAAAACGACCAGCAGGATTTTTATTTCTGAATATCTAATTGTCTTTCTTGTTAGATTAGAAGAGAACACTCAGAAAAATTATCAGGCAATTGCCGCAATTTCCTTTGCTGAAACACAAACAACACTAAAATTATTATCTTTTCTTTGGAAACAGTGAAAATTTCATACTCTTATTTTTTGTAATAAAATTGCGCTACGCAGACAGAGGTTTTTTATACTGGTAGTTCTATTCAAAGTTACGCCCCAGTTCCTTGGAAGTTTAACATAAACCTTCATCTCAAAGCACATATAAAGCCCAGTAAAGGCGTAAATGGCCTATAAATTGCAATAAAAGCCTAAGTGCCTCATAAATTACGCAGGAGGATTACAGCTCACCTCTATTCTGTCTATGTGATTAAAAAACAAATCGTCGTACTTGTTATAATATACAGGCATGGAAACGCTTCCAGACAACATTTATTGCATTCAATAACTGATTGAGTACAGTTTCAGGGGTACACAATACTTTATTTCAACGTTGTCATCTACTGCGCATATCTTAACTGACTTTATAATATTAGAGTGGCTGCCTTTTGTATAGAGACAATGATGAAATAGCTCCATAAGGCTCAGTGGATATCAGTTTCTAGTTTTATCAATGCTACTTTGTTTTAAAGTTATCAACAACAGAAAAAAGGAAGTAAAACCCAGCAGCCTCCAACTGCAAAAACCATTAAGTCAAAAAGTTTATATTTTTCTGATACAGCAGATGAAGTGAATTAAAAACTTACACCGTGACAAAGTACAGTATTCCAATGCGCTCATTGCGATTTAAAATGTAACCTTCTTGCTGTTTTGTTAAGTTGTCAATCCAAGCCTTATAGATAGATTCCGTCCCATTCCATATAACTTTACTTTGACGTTTTGCTTTTGCATTGACATCACAAATCGCAAATTGGCATCGCTCTTGCATGCAAAATAACTTATATATATATATATATATATATATATATATATATATATATATATATATATATATATATATATATATATATATATATATATATATATCAGGATGTGTGTGTGTGTATAGATTTTGACACTGGGTTCAACATGGTCAACTGGTCTCGTAAGTATATATATATCAGGGCAATTATATCGGAACACGAAAATAGAACTGTTATGTGGTTTGCAGATTTTTTTCCAACTTTGCTGAACATTATCTTCTTGATATGGTCTCTCCAGAACATGTTAAACTTCAATATATCGAAAAGTCTCGTGTTGTCACAGCAACTTCACTCTTTTCACAACACATTCTGCATTCACTTGTTCAAAATCAAGTAAGACCTCCTCGGGCACGAGGAAAAGCTGGCACTTGTTTTTGCATCGATGTAATGAGTCGATTGGCCCAGCGCTGACGAAATACACTCCATTTCTCGATAAAAGAAATTCTCAGCTACGCATCTGAAGCAAAGGAGTTCGTGCCTGAACCTTCATATCGAGGATGTCCCACATGCTTTGAAATGGATTCATGTCTGGAGGAAATTGGCGTTATGTCCTCGCAACAGATTTTGACACTGGGTTCAACATGGTCAACTGGTCTCGTAAGTAAAGTAGTTAAATTTTACGATCCTTCCTCTACGCGCGGTTACGAGCGGTTGATCAGCCTCCCTGTGTTTTCTTACTGGATGATAAATGATTCATCTAGCCACTACAAACTGTCTGGCTTGAGATACTCCAGTTTTCGATTATCTTCGAGCTAGCTCGGCATCTTTGATTTCATATTTTTTCATAATTGTGAATGCCTTCTTTTTGTTTCCAATACTGAAAGCTTCTCAAAATTTTATCAATCAATCTTGTTCCTCTTTGAGGGCGTTTCGGCTGTCATATGACATAGATGGGAATAACCTTGTTTGTTTCGATACCTATTACACTGTTAGCGACTCTTTTTAACTGAAGAATATCCATGTAGTATTCACCTCAGGCAGTAATTAAAAGTAATTTCTCTACAGATGTTCTTTTTAAATTCCTGAGAGTAATACTTGCGTTTTTAAAGTACTTCTAATAATTAAAAGTAATTTTTGGTTGATGATGTGAAATCTTCGTAATGTGGCCTGCTGTTTTGAAAATTTTCTTCGATTTGTGCAATCCGTAATAGCAAGCCACAATATTTTTTATACGTATTATTCTACTTGTTTGAATATAGGTAAGTGTTGTCAGTTAACACGGATAATTTAATTTCCTATATTATTATACACTTTGCTTGGGAATGAAGGATAATTTTTACATTGCGTAAATTTAGAATGAGCTGTAAAAAGAATAGATATAAATATCGAGAAGAGTCGAAGATGAGTGCGCTGTTGAGCAATAATTTGGAAGGAACTACATCAAAGCCTAACCAGGAGAGAAATTTGGGAGACAAAACGGATGTCAAGAAGAAAAATACAGAGTAATAAAAATAGAAAATGATTGGATCCTTCGGTTTTTTAATAAAAATTAGACTACCTATCTGTCAGTAAACAGGTTAAATCATTGACGATGGGAGTTTTCAACAAAAGATTCATGTAAATGTTACCAAAATATGCAGCAAATACACTTGCTCATTTTAATTTCGAAAATATCGGCTTGAAGAAAACGAAGCCATAACTATGGGGTTTTCCAATGTATTAAACATGGGTTATCGCAATCCATTATAGAAATTTTGCGGGATATTACCGCAAAGCAAATTTTGAACGGGTTTTCCATGTTACTATGTTTACAATGCGTTGTCAACCAACCGACCAATCTATGCGTCTATGCAGTTTCAGTGATATGATCGATCTATACTCAATTTATCGCGATCCGATAAGCAGGAGTTTTGCTCCGTCAGCAAATTTCTTTCATTATGAAGGCTCAAATTAAGGGTAGATGCATAATTATTTGATATTGTTTATCTCGGATAATAGATTTACGTATACTGTAAATTGTAAATTTCATCTTATTTGGTTTACGTATTTCGAGTTTGCTGATTTTTTTATTCCTACACGAGTAGTTCTGGGTTTTGTCGAATCGGCGTTCGTTCGGTAAATGCTTACCGACCATCAAGAATGTGAGTGTAGGTTATTTGTAATGCACAGTGAGGCGATTTTTGAACAATTTTCTCAAAAATCCTCGAGAGTTTCCTTCATTGGCAGCAAAAAGTTTGCATCAAGTCAGCTCTGTAAACAGGAAAATTTCAATTTTCCATTGCCCTTCTTCCTTTATAGCAGAAACAAGGCACTGTAGGATCTTCGAATGCGCAGTTGAACCTATGGTAGCAAAATCATATCTTCCATTTGGTCAACACTGCGGCAACTTTCCTTCTAAAGTTGCAACCCCTATCTCCTTTTTTGTCACTTATGCAAACGCTGATGTGTTGCGACTGCTCGACACAGCCTCGAGTAGTGCAGTCTCTCATTTCCATCTCTGGTACGGCGTTTGAGTCGTCCACGTGGTCGTCACAGAGAAGACGTACGTGTGGCGAAAACGCCTCTGTCGGGTTGTTGCATCACCAACATGGTGTAAGCACCGTCCAATCGAAACAGGTACGATCACGCGATCGATTACGAATCGATGTCGGGACTGCAGCGACTTGTCACACTGCAGTGTTGGTTGTTACATGCAACTCTCACGATTTGAGAATGGATCGATCATGTGCCTGGTGTCTACGCAGCGAGTTGCTACTGTCACGACCCGTAGCAGTGACGGGACGATCGTGTGACGGGTCGCTGCTATCACGAGTCGTGTATTCAATGAGTCATCATTGCCACGACCTGCAGCACTGACCACTTGATCAGGTGATGAGTTTATGCTATCACGATTGTTTTTGCAACGCTGTCACGACCCATAATGATGTCCATCATGTGATAGATCGATCATATCATGAGTCGTGACTGTCACGTGTGGTGCTTGTGACGAGTCGTGACTATGACCACTCTTCGCTGTGATGGGTCGGTGCTATCACAATCTACGAGACAGGTCGTACCTGTGAGGACTCATGACTGCGACTGGTCGTCACTGTGTAGGGTTGTGTCTGCGGCAACTCGTCTGTGGTCGTGTCACTTGCTGCAGCGACAGGTATCGATGCTGTGTCCAGTCGTTCATGTCACGGGTCGCTTTTAAAGGGCATTAAATGGATTATATCTTCTTTTTCCACCCTTTTGAAGCTGATATCAACTGTTTAAGTCGTGGTTTTTTCTTTATCAACAATGGTATTTTAATGATCAACAACAGAGTTTGCTTGTGTTGTAGACTCACTGCCAATCCCCGACTCCTGTGCGCAAACCAAGCGGGCGGGTGATCCTCAAACCAGATGCACAGCGTATCTTCCTCGATGGGACACACAGCCGTGCACACTTCACAGTCGGTGTGATCACGTGCTCATCTGGAGGATTCGCTATTCGCCCTTGTGCTACAACAGCAGGAGACCACTCGAGTACGTGCTAACAGTAGGAAAGCGAGAATTCTTCAGCCTCGCAACAGACCCTATCACCGGTCGCTGTTACTACGATTAATAAATCGGATACGGAGATGTCACGCAAGTCAAAGAAACTCAAACTTAAGACGTTATTAGATTCGTTATCCAATGTCACCATATAGGCACTCGGAGTTCACGTGGTGGACCCGTATCAAATTCCTGTTACGTCAGCCATTGGTACACGCATCGTGAGCTCCATCCAGTGCCATGGAGGCACCTATACAGTCAGTTGTATCAACGCCTCTGCTGAACGATCTTACCATGGAAATAAATAGTTCAGGATTAGTTCAGGATGTGTCTTTACCGGATGTGCCTGATACAACGGAAACGAGCGACAATATAGCTACAGCGGTGAAACAGGTTTTTTCTCAGACTCTTCCTTGTCGACAGGAGCTTTCTCCTGTGAAACAATGCGTGCTTAGCTTGAATTTACATTCAGATACTTTAAAACATGCATCGGATGAGGAACTTAAGGTATTACGCGGCCTTGCGTCGAAATCAGGTTTTGTAGCCTCGGCGACGTCACGCCTCAATGCTGTTCCTACGGCTACCATTACTATAGAGCCCTCGTCACCTGAGGGTACACAGCCGCCGCCTCTTCCTCCCATGGCCTTATACAACCAATGACATGCAACAAACATCGGTTAGAAGACGATTCAATTTATGGTTTGCCCTCTTCCTTCTCTCCAGACAACTCCTCGGAGAGAATGAACAACTAAAGATAAGCGAACAGAAGCAAATCATGTTGACTCTGTGTACAGGTATAGCGGTGCATAAACCACCCCGGCCACTGCTCATAACTTCGGTGTCTCATCCTGCTCCACCTTCAACCACTCGAGGATCAGCGTCCGCTTTAACACTTGATGTTACACCAAGCTTTTCCCCGTGTCATGACGCCACAGAACTATAATCCTTCACGGCCTGTACGTACTCCTGCTGCGCTGAATGCAGAGAATGTATAATATGACTTGGAGGAAACTTCTACCGCGAATTTATCTTCGAGAGACTTTTCCTTCAGGGATCTCATTATACAGTAGACAATTCTTCAGTCTTTCTCACCACAGCGATGCCGCAAATCAGCAGGCCGTCGTTTTGCTTCACAGTCCAGTCATAACCACCACTGGAAGATTTGGTGGGGCTATCCATGGTTCTATGCGTATTAAATGAGCTACAAGCAAGCATGAAGGAACTGCAGTCAGCATAAGACACAAGACCGACAGTCATGTCTCCTGCCGTCTAAAGTTTTGCACATCAGGACTTCTACATACCAGTCGAATGACAGAGTGTTACAGACGCAACCGCTGACCTACCTCCGGACATGGGGCCGTCACTGCCCAGAATTCATCCGGAATCCAGCGTCCCATTGGCGGAGCGTGATTGCAGGTTTTTGGTGGTTACGCGGAGTTGTTTGCGAACGTTATCGTTTCAGGATGCGCAAATGCCCAGAAAATTAGTAGAACCTGCACAAATACGCTATTTGATTATGTATTTTACTCAGTGATGGCAGCATCTTCGGATCTACTGAAGCTCAATGCTTACTTTCTCACCTCATCAGTGGTACTACTTCGCGATCGGGCACTTCCACACTCGAGTATCAGCTTACGTGCATACGTGGCAACAAATTCCATAAATAAGGTTTATTTGTCACATTGCCGACTTTTCGAGGCATGGTGTGTGGATCGATGAATCGGTCCTGTGGCAGCTACCGCTGTGACAGTGGCCGCTTTCTTTATCTTTTCGAGGTTAGGAAAGGTTAGATCGATCGTGACATACCGCTCAGCTCTAACGTATATTCTGAAGAGTTTATTGGGTAATGACTTGTTTACCTGCGACCTGTTGTCAGACTTGCTTATATCTTTTCAACTAGAGCGTTTTCTCTCTCTCTCTCTCTCTCTCTCTCTCTCTCTCTCTCTCTCTCTCTCTCTCTCTCTCTCCGATAGAGCAATGGTGCTTCGGGATTTTTTCTGGTTTTGAAATATCTCACGTCTCCATTATTCCATCGCTCTATTATTCCAGACAAGCTACTTACCTTGAAATATGTTTTCCTCGTGGCCTCGACATCGGGCAAACGCCGCGGGGAAATACAAACATTGCAAAACTCCATTAATCAAGTTAATAGTTCATGAGAGGCGGAGGTCCTAAAACCATTATCGTCTTTTCTGAGCCAGACACACATCGCGAAAAATGGCTTAGTTACGTTCAAACAAATTGTGATACCAGTCTTGCCTAGTGAAGTCACGTGGTAGTGTCGACAACCCGTCGTTATGACCCATCTCCCTACTACGCGCATATAATTAACGATCGAGTACTTACTGTAGCACGTTAGAGTGTCGTATATTTGTATCATTTATGCGTAGTATCTCAGTAGACCTTTCTAAGGCGTCTATATGTAATTATATAAAAAAAACCATATTGTTAGCATAGGATGCTATAATTAAAGAACCTGAAGATATAATTCAAAAGAAGTTAGCAATTAAAGTTCATCAGGTTAGAGATGTAGCGCACTCTTTACACAATGCTAATGGCGTGTCAAGGTGTGATTTATTACGGGTTGGCTTGCTTAACACGTTTATTAAACACTATTTGCAAAAATATACAACTGATACGTTAATTCGGCTAAGTTTGTTATGTGTCACGTCTCTTGGAAAAAGAGGGGGATATCAGCTCGTATCAGTCTATCTATACGTGTGTTCGAGCTTGTAATGATGTTAATAATGGACAGTTCGTGATGAAACTAACACAACATTGTTAATATTATTGAATGGATAGTTCGTGGTGAAACACCACTGAATTAAAAAGTGATTTTAAATTCAATTTCTTTTATTTCTAACTTGTGGACGGCGTGCCAATCATTTCGTAGGCATTTGGCATTTCCATCACTAGTTCGAGTCTCTGATAGTGATGACTTCGTAGTCTACCAAGCCGATATTTTCGTAATAAAAACTAGAGTATTTAATTTATTAATTCTTGGTTTTTATGAGTAAAATATCTTTTAGACGTAGAAGCCACCATTCGAATTACACTCCCTACTTCCCAATCAATTAGGATCGTTGTGTCCGATAAGTTGGGTAGGTTTGATCACATGGCTGGAACTTCACAGACGCTGATTGCTCGGTTGGTTGACAACGCATTGTAAACACAATAACAGGGGGGCCCTTTCAAAATTTACTATGCTGTAATATCCTGCAAAATTTCTGTTATGGATCGCAATAACCAATTTTTATTACAATGGAAAACCCCATAGTGATGGCTTCTACGTCTACAAGATATTTTGCTCATAAAAATGAGTATTAATAAATAAAATACTTCAGTTAAACCCAAACACCTAAAATCAAACAACTTCTAGCAATGCTGTCACAATATATGAAATGGAAAACTTAACCTATGCCCTCTCAGCTTATGGAATCCTTATCAAATAAAATTCTACCATGTACTTGCCTCTTAAAATTTAGGTAAAAACAAAAAGCATTGCACATGAAGTAAATATAGTGCATAAAGTGCTCTTCTTTAAACTTATGCTTTTTAATGCTTTCAGTTATGTCATATGAGTTGTGTAAATAACAAACCAGATTACATTAAATTTATAAATGCCCCAGAGGACTTTATAGGCCTTTGAAACAGAATACGGTATAATGGTCTTTTCTAAAAGCTTCTTTAAAGCAAAGATATACCTGATCTTAAATTTAATCACCAGGCGGGGCTAGAGTCCTGGTCAACATGCTCAGTGCTCCTTTACTATAAACTTTTATATGTTGTTATATCAAAAATATCGTCGTCAGTAGGCACTGAAGAGTTATTTATCAGGTTTAAGTGCCATCACGGCAATCCATAATAATTTGTCTGACAGCAAGTAATAAATCAAATGTAAATAGAGATCAAAAATACAAGAAAACACTTTCATAAAATGCCTTGTTATATATTACAACAATAAGATGCTGCAAAAATATACAGTGTGTGACAGAAAAGAAACCTAAATAAGCATGTTTTCAAAATGTTATTAAACACCAGTCTCAACCTAATTTCATCAAAATCAATAGAAGTCTCTAGAGGAAAACCTAGCCTGGATCACCTTATATTAAAAAAATATTAGCTTATATTATTACTATCACTGTTCAAGATAGCCTCAAATCCAAAAAGCAATATCCAATAACTTAATTATATCTATTGAAGTTATTTGATCACACACGCACCTAGAAATTATCAGAAGAGTTACTTACTTTCTCAATGGAGCATATTCACTGAATATTGAAATTACATGCTAAAACTTTCATAAAAATAGAACCTTGCGTATTTTAAACGGCTAACCGCCTGTATGGACGTGGGAAAAGGAAATACAGTTTGCGCAGTGACAAGACTACCCCTAAGATATTGGCTAGGGGAAAAAATGGTTGAATGTGTAATGTACTGCAAGTGTAAAGGTATTGCTGAAGCCGAGTAAATTCTAAAACATCGCTGATATAATTTTCCTTCATTTTAGATTTGTTTAACACTTCTTTGTACATTCGAGCAGATGGCAAAAGACAGCTGAAAGAAGAGGACAAGGATATTTTCTATCGCATATTCATATTACCCAGACCATGTCGGTAGCCCCCCCCCCCCCCCCCCCGATATGTTTCTATACATGACAGTGTCTTTTATTCAAAATATTTTTATTGCCTCACATCATGTGTAGAAGGTTGATGGATGCTATATTTTCTCTAAATATCACTTTTACGCTTACAAATAACCTGATGTTGCTCGTATTCTTTTTTTAATAACATTAAAAAAAAATGTGTTTCTCAGAAATAAATCGGTTTCGCTGAAATGTAACCGCTCATTAACAAATTTAACGGGTGCTAATTTTTGTGCAACACCGGAAAATTGACAGCGTAAACAAAAGTGATGTTTTAACGTTACTCACTCATTTCAAAGAAAATTTTCATGTAGAATTCGTGGATAGAAAGAGCTAACTAATAAATAAAACAATTTCTGTACTCTGAGTGTATACTGTCCGGTGAGTTTCGCGCAATCGGCACAATGAATGTGTTTTAAGTCCATCCCAGATAAGCGGATTCACAGTTTCGTCTACGAGAATTACGAAAAAACTTCATTTTTGGGGGGTACGAGTAAACATAGCAGCATCGAAACCTAGAGAATGGGAGTGGAGAAATATATAAAATCTTTTTGTGTTAGAATCCCTTTATAATAATATTGTCAATGAATTTTCCCAGGCTCGGAGTCCTCTGACTCACCAGTAACCTAGACTGAACCCGCTTGTGCCTGTAGCATCGCCACCCCCCGAAAACAACAATTATGCCGGGAACGATATTTTTTGCCGAACCTCCCGACACATGCCACTGGCTGTCGAATGCAAAATACTGATGTGCTATAAGAAAACTGTTAGCATACACATGCGAAGTCAGGTTTATACTCGCATGTAATCCTTATAGCTCTTAGCAGTCATTTTGAAAGGCGAACTGATAGTTTTACAGTGTGCACTTAAAATTTATATTTCTGGATGATACAATAAAGTGGCGAGTTACACCTCGAAAATCCTGCCGAAAAAAAAATCGGCCTGGCATTTTCGTAAATCATGACATTTTACTTCGCGCATAACAGAAAACTTGTGTAAAATCCTGTATTTGCTACATGCAAAAGCATATCCGGATCGCGTCTAAAACACGAAAGTTATTTCGCAAAAACCACTGAAAAGTGGCGAACGGTCCTATTTTACTGGTACATCGTATATCTAGACCCGAGTGCCTCTATAGTGTAGTTTCTTGAAGCTGATGGTATATCTCTCTGATAAAGCTACGAAGTCTTACGTTGTTTAGTCAATAAGGGTCAACTTCATGTCTTCTGAGGCACGAATCCTGGGTACCGGTCCCTGTTATTCAAACATTTGCACATACCCCTTTTGCAAAACAGGCACAATTTTTAATGGGCTGCATATCTTTTATTTTATTTCTTCGCTGAAGTCTAGAAAGTCAGCTTCCTCAATCACCTGTCAAATGTTACATTCTGGACTTTAAATGTCATGTGACCGAAGTCAAGTGACCAACAATTTTAATGAAGGAATTAATGATTATCTGTAAAATATATACTCAGATAATAGATAGATGCAGAGTGAGGTATAAATTTGTCCCGTACACAAGGGCTGGTAAAAATTTCGAAATTTTTAAAAATTTCGTGAAATTTGAAATTTTTGAAATATTTCAGAAATATTGAAATTTTTGAAATCTTTCAAAGCACATTAGAAAAAAAACACATACCACCGTCAAAAATGTATAGACAGATAAAATGACAGAATAGCATACTGGTTAACGCATAAATCGTTTGAGTGCATAAAATCAGGTGTTTTTAACACGATAATTGCATACTGCTTTATCGTAAAACCGGATAAAGGCAAAGCTTTTTCTCGTTTAAATAGGAAACACCGCTTAATTGCAGAATTAAAGATGACTATTCAAACAGTGCTAAACGAAGCAAACTCGATCGTGAGTTGCTCTCTGTTTGTTTAGATAACATATTGTCTGCTATATTTTTTACCTATTACGACCTCTTTCCTCTGTGCCGTTAACAGTGAGCCTCCTTTCAGCAGTTACTATAAACCCTTCTGCCTCTCTCCCCACCCGTTAGAAACACCCGCTCAGATACCCGGAGTAGATGTGTCAATGGTGCTATAGGCCAGCAACTGCTAGCTTTGTTACAGAACAGTCATGGACTACGCAGGAATTCTGCGGCTGCATTATTTACTGGTAGAGTTATGCCAATGCAGTTTGCTAACTGACAACTCAAGATGAATGTCCGTGGATAGGTATACGTCAGTATTTGATATTCTTGATGTCCAACTTATTTCTCATTTAAAAATTTCAAAACGTGAAATTTTTGAAATTTTTACAGTGAAATGTTTCATGAAATATTTCAATAAATATTTCATTAGAAATATTTCATACCAGCCCTGCCGTACACCCACCGTATTCCACTTTTAATCTCTTCCAAGCTTTTTAAAATACGAGTTTAAAAGTTTTTGGTGAATAATTACAAAATCTAATGTCGCGTTTGACATTATAAACCATGCTCCCTGGATGTAAACAAATGTCATTTATTGCGGGCTATTAGAGGTTATTTTCCGTTTTCTTTTCTTTTAAAGAAAGCGCAACGCAGAAGTTGTATGTCATTGCTGTTGTTCTTTGAGGACCTTTAGAAAATGCCAATAAAGACTTGTGGGTCGTAGAACTTCGCACAAAATCGAATGAGCGGTGCCTCAAAACTAGCGCAATTGACTTGCATGTCGTTATGTAGCGAGGATTTGGAAATTTTCCCATATGTAAATTAAGTTCTGATGCCTTACGAGGAGGAAGAGATACAGTAGATTCAAATTGGTGAAATTGAAAAGAAAATCTTCCGTGGCTGAAAACAACATTTATTCCAAAATAATTATCCCAAAATAAGGAATCTTTGAGTTGAAAGGGTTGACAGATTTGCATCCGTCTAATTAAGTTTAGTAGAATTGAACATTTTGTTGTCACCAGTTGCGATCTAGTCTAACCATTTCCATCTCCTTTCCTTCAGGGTTCATAGATGATAAATACGTATTTCAACCCATAGTTGCATTCTCATACATACTTTTAAATGTTTCATTTCTGAACACAATATCACTGTTCAACCAATATTTCATTCTGTGATCTTTTATATAAGCCACAGCTGATTTAGGTCATAACATCCCTGCTGCTTTCTTTATTAATTCACCTTCAGGTATAGACTAGACCAACACTAGCATTAGAGACAAAATGTAATTTTCCATCTGTCAAATTTCAATCTTGAGTGTTTCAGTGTATTAAACTCAGTAGGCCTAGGTTTTGTGGCGCTTGTTTGCAGTCAGCTGCTGGTTATTATGTTGAATTCGGAAGTTGCATGCCTATGCCCGTTCCAGTCTTGTCAACCCAAAATTTAAGAGTTTCCGTTTGTTTCAGGTTTTGTAGGTGTTATCTCAAATTATGAGCGAAAAGGGCGCGCCTGGCTCTGTAGTGAACAAGCTATGGTGTTGAAATCATATAAATGACTAGGATATTTCAATTAGCGGAAAAAAAATGCTGATTGATATTTTGGGACTGTGAAACGGTGTATTCCCTCGTCAAGGTTATAAGATGGATCAGGATCAATTTAAGAGCATTATTGACAGTGCGGAGGGGTCAGCGGAAGAGCTGATGTCGGCAGTGGCCAACTGTGACTCGACCTCACCTTCTCCCCAGGCGCAGGCCTTTTCTGGTGGGTACATTTCTAGTTGCGAAGGTAGTGTGCTCAGTAAACTGACAAGACTCAGTCTTAAATGTTTGTTTGGTGAAGAGTAAGTGGCATTTGCTGCAAACAGTCTGCTCAGAGAATAATGGCAACTAATTTTTTTCCTTCAGAATTGCAATTGTCCAAAACCCGTTTAATTTACTGTTTCGAAGTCAAATTATTGGTCATTATATGTGAAATTATTCATACATTGTTCATTGTACAATGAGTATTTATTGTTAATTGCAATTAGGTTGGTTGTTAAACACGTGTAGAACTTTTATTTACATGACCCAAGTTGATAATTTAATTGCAATTAAGCGGCTAACTTTATGGGTTATCGTTTGTTAAAGAGAGTTAATGACGTTTTTCGAGCCACCGTTTGTTTACAGTTGGAATTGTCTCCAATATAAATATAGTGGACTTACTTTGAGTTGGCATTGGTATAGCGATATTGATCCTTAACCAAAGATAACTTCATCTTTTGGTATCATTGTTCTTTGTTTGCGCCGCTTTATGCAACGTCTATTTAACGAAATCACAGCTGTTTTAAAAAGTCTGCAAAGAATCATGGATAGCATGTACGCATATTGTAAGTAGCTACTGGTTGCTGCCCCGTCAAATTAAGTTAGTGTGAGGAATATTTCGTAAAAATTAAATAAGGGTAGTAAATTTGATAGTGACACTTTGAAGTCATCTTATGTTTATAGTTCGTCGTGTATCGCAACACTTTGAAGAATATATATTGTATTGTATGATGTAAGCAATAACTGTTCAGACATGCATCTGCGTGTTTCCCATCGGGTGGGGGGGGGGGGGGGGTGGCATTTGCTGGTGGCAGTGAAACTGGAAGATGGGGGTAGTAAAACCCCACCATTTCCTTCATAAGCGAATGGCCTTTTTTGTGGGGAGTTTGTTTTATATGGGGTTAACTTACAGGTATGAGCTCGTCCAGTTCGGAGGAAGATGTATACACAGCCCTGGCGAACAGGGAACGTGATCTCATGCTCGCCGCAGAGCTCGGCAAAGCCCTGCTTGAGAAAAACGAAGAGCTCAAGCGCAAGAACGACCAGCTCGTAGAAGAGTATACACAGAAAATTGAAGTATGTCCTGCAGGAAATCATATTTTTGTCAAACGCCTTCACATGTACCAGAAAAAGGTCATCATTTTTGGCACATAAAGCATTTCTTCTTTGTTGTTTTTTTTTCACACTGTGAATGGTCGAAAGCCACTAAGGCATTTACTGGTATTATAGTCCGTGCATAACATAGCAACAAGTTCTGTGAAAATTCTATGAACTGAGAATAGCTTTGTGATTAAGTCAGAGCGACACTACCGAGATTCGAACCCTAACCACCTTGTACCTAACACCAAAGTCGTTTCTATGGCAATTTATCCAGGAATTTCTCTTCAGCTAAATCGGTTGTACAATTATTTCCATTTGAAGGAACTAACACAAGAGCGCCATGGCCTTAAATTAAAGCTGGAAAACTTGGAAGCGGAGTACCAGGCGACGGTGAAGGATCTGCAGACTGACATCACGCAGCTACAGGTGAGGCGTGGGCGGCGACATACTGCTTCTGATACCCCCCCCCCCCCCCTGTGTCTCTCCTCCCCCTTTTCTCTCTGCCCCTCCGCCCCCCCTTTCCGGCACGTATTATCTCTCTCTCTATCTCTCACACACAGTTTCTACCTCACACAGGTACGCGTTAAGCAAAACGCACATTTTCCCTTCATTTCTGTTTTTTTTAACACTATATGAGTACGTTTTTGCAGCATGCCCTGGAGGAGAGACAACAGAACTCGTCTCGGACCGAACACGAGAAAGCACAGAGCTACATCATCGAGGAACTCACGCAGCAAAACGAAAAGCTCTCACTGCAACTTAAAAAGGTGGTACAGCATACACCGTGGTGCATACTCGAAATTTACACACGTATTTTTTTTTATTTTATCTCTTAATAATCTGTAGCCAACAGCAGTACCTTTTTAATACAGTACGTATCTTAAAGTAGTGAAGTTATTTTAAGAGGAAGATTTGAAAAAAAAAAAGATTATGTCACTGGTTACGCTTGCAAAAAATGTGGTTTCGGGTAAGACGTAATGTTTGCGAGTTTTACCATAATATGTGTGTACAATACGTGCCTTCAATTATTAAAATTAAAAAGAATCTTGATTGGCTTTTCGCGGCTGCAGGCGGCGGAGAGTGAGAAGAGTCTGCAGTGTCAACTCCGCCAGCTGCATGACGAGATGGACATGCGTAGACACTCCATGCATGAACACGTGCAGCGGCTAGATGCCCTTACCAACCAGGTGTGTGCCGTAACCCCTCCTTATCCCCCGTCCACAATATGCGTAGACACTCGATGCACGAACACGTGCAGCGGCTAGATGCCCACACCAACCAGGTGCGTGCCCCAACCCCTCCACAACCCCATCGACAACATGCGTAGACACTCCAAGCATGGACACGTGCAGCGGTCAGATACCCTCACCAACCAGGTGTGTGTCGAAAACCCCCTTCCCCTCTCCCCCCCCCCCCTAAGGAATCACACATTGCACGTAAAAGCGGCGACCTCCCTGCCTCACCCAGTCAAACATAATGCAAACACTGCTCCCTTCCCTAGCCCCAAAAAATATTACCGATAAAAAAAATAAATCAATTAAAATAACTGAATGAGCAGCGTGTGAAGTGGTGTAAATGAATAAACAAAATGTGTTAACAAGGAAAAAAACAACAACAAGGGGTTTTCTAGTTAATACGTGTTGAGGTTATTTCATTAAAGAAAGTAGAAAGACAAAATACACAAAGTTTTGGCGATAAATAAGTGAAACATTTCGTCTTTATTTGTCACAGGAAACAGATACAGAGGTAAAATTATTTTTTCAAATCCAGTAGGTTTTACTAACCGCGTGTGGAATTTCGTTATTGCTAATGTCATATAACGGTCATTAACCAACATTCGATCCAAACATTATTTATGAACTAATGAAAAAATGACTAAAATTCGGATGATTGAGAGAGTATGAGCATGACCTTGTTCTTATTTGTTTTTTTTTTCTCCCCTACAATACCGAGATGATTTCAGTCTGAGCATGCGCACTCGAAACTATGACTTGATTCAATGACGTTCTATACTAACAAGAACTATCTTGATAACATTTTTTTTTCGTATTTCTATGTATTGGCCATAACGAGATTGATATAGTCATGACGAGTTTTATTATTAACACTTATAGCAGATAACAATAACAGTTAATGCACAAAAGATCGTTCTTCAAAACTAATCCGTTTCAGGACAAGCCTGTGGTTCATTTTAAAAGTTGACGCAATATTGTTGTTGTCATAAACTAACAAAGAATATGAAAGCATAGTAAATCGGGAGCGTAGTAATTAACTGAGTTATTTTTTACTAAAAAAGTTTTAAAAGCGTGGGTGGAGGAGGGGGGGGGGTAGAAATCTGTAACACATAATACAGTTAAGTCAATCATTATAAAGTACTTGCTGCATGGAGGTGTTCATCAACGTGAGGCAAATTTGATGGAGGATGGACATTGGGTCAAGAAGGGGGTTCGACATTTTAGAAGATGCTGACAAATTACAGGTGTTCACTACTGGAGGTTGGACTATAATATCAAAAATGCACTCTTCGTTTGCGAGTCAGTTTTCAAGAAAATATTTGGGGAAAACATGAAAAAAAAGTGATAAAAATAAAGAAAATAATAAAATGTGGCGTGGTTTGATTGGTCAGATGACGGAAGTATGTGACCGGAAGGAGCAGTTAGAAAGGCGGATCGAGGGCTTGGTGCAGGAGAGAGATAATCTGACGTGCAGTCTGGAGGAGTCACATGACCGCGTGGCTGACCTTGAGAAACAAAATAAGCGCCAAAAGTCACAGGTCAGTAAAAAAGGGGCCCACGTAAATAAGTAAATAAATACACACGTGTCGTTGCAAATAATAAATATGTAAATAGATAAAAGAAACTAGTATTGAAGTAAGTAAATATATGAATAAACAAGAGTCTTTGTAAGTAAGTAAATAAATAAACAAGTAAATAAATTACTATATAAGTGTTTATGTTGATAAAATGAACCAAATGAGCAGTAATTATTGAAATTTCGTTTAAAAAACCTTGACAAGGAAAAACATTATACCCAGTCGATTTCAAACCCAGGCATAAATAGGTATAAACGGGAAACTTAATGTACCGTTAAGAGGGGAAGGAAAAACAAGTAAATTGGAGCTTGTGGTTCAACAGCAGGGAGAACCTGGCTAAGGTTATAGTGTATTTTCTGAAACAGCTGGCTGATCAAGAGAAGAACATCCAGGAGCTGCAGGAGCGGAACATGCAGCTGCAGGAGCGGCTGTCAGGGCCGTGCTCGCCGCTGACGTCACTGGAAGGCTCGAGCACGCTGTTCAGCGAGTTACAGATGTCAGGCCTGGCACAGGCGATGAGCACTGAGTCCTTGGACGAGCCCGGCGCCGTCAAGATAGGGCAGCAGGTGAGCGGGGCAGGCCTATGTGGCGTTGGACTGGGGGGACCTAGGTGTCGGGGGGGGGGGAGGGGAGGGGGATGTCCGGTCTAGTGCAAGCGATGAGCAGTGTGTCCGTGAACCAACCCGGCGCTGTCAAGATAGTGCAGCAGGTGAGGGGGGGGGGCAGGCCTATGTGGCGTGGGACTGGGGAGACCTGTGTGAGGGAACCTGACGGGAAAAAGGGTGTGAGGGTGAGAGGAGGGGCTAGCCGATTAAGGAAGGGGGGGGGGGGGTGATGTCACAAATCCGAAACAATGTAGAGGCAGCATGTAGTAGATATAAAATTAACTTTTGAATTCTCTAACAGCTTCGTATTCTAACATTTGAATTTTTGTGCTATCTTTTCTAGTCGTTTTAATAACTTGTCAGAGAAAAAGTTGCTTAGAATTAATAAAATAATTACCTTTGATTTTTAACGTTTCCAAATTGAAAAGCAGTCAACAGCTCTGAGAGAATTCAAACAAATCTCTGCGAAACAGTGGCAAATATAATTTTAGTGTTATGGTTATCGTATTTTATCTTATCTTATCTGAGGATATGCGCAGTGGGTCAGAGCTTTTGAGGCTTTTCATTGTTTGTCTACATGCACTTGGTGTTGATCTTTCAAAATTTCCACAGTGCGACCTCTCACCCCTCTCATAATCTGCGAAAAAAAACTGCTAATGGTGCTTAAAATGGCCAGGAAACAATCATACATGTTTTAAATTTTCTGCTAAAAATTTCCCACAGCTAAATGACAGTTGTCTTTTTCTTCCTAAATTATATAAATATTAATATTGAAGTACATACTTTTTTTTCTTTTTTGCTAAATTAATACGTGTTTGAATATGAAATGCACTTTAATTTTTAGCAAAAAACCTGCGATTGAAACTAAGTTTTACTCTGGGATTGAGATGTAGCACGGTCTGGAGTGTGGATTTTTCATCTTAAGCGCGTTTCACGTTTTGTTTTTTTCACACTAGATGTCCTCATGGTCTATCGTTTGGGTTCATAATTTCTCAGCTCAGGATTTATTTTTCTGTACATTTTCACAGGGTTAGAAATGTAGTTTTTAGGCAGCCGAAAGATTACTTGTCTGTTCAAAGTGAACGCTCAATTCGATCCTTGCTGTTAGGTACGGTTAAGGGAGGCTGGGGGGAGGGGGGAGGTAGGTGTTGTTCCCTGGCATTTATTTGGATTGTAGATTTTGGAGGAGGGAGGTGTTAGTTTTGGGAGATTTGACACCATAGTGACCAGACAATCGGCCCCTTAACCAGGAAAACTGATCCCGTCCGATGTAACGTTATTTTTGCAATGTTGACCTCATTTGGACCAATCAGGTGTCGTATCCAGCGATTAACTTCTACAGCACATGTCACGTGGATTCGTCCGTCTTTGACGACGATGACGACATAGAATGCGATGATGTCGATTACGCCATGGTGGCGTCACACTTTGGTTACCATGTCAACAGCAAAGAGGGCGATAATGGGGTACACAACAGAACGAGTCCAGATGTTGCGAGTCAGAAAACGGACACCAGCACTTTGTCAAGCCTCGAGGGACAAAACGAAGAGGTCAGAACATTGACCCCACGTGACGTATTTTTGCATCGTTCCCGTTGTGAATGCAGAATGTTTTATTTATCTGTGTTTACTCTGTCCCCTAGAATGCGAAAGCTCGGTCCATTTGCATGATTATTTTACTTTCACTTTACTCTGAGTACTTTTGTTGGTCCGGAAGCTTAGGCATCTGTCTATTTTTATCTCTCTCAGTTGTATTTGATTGGCCAAGAGTTATACTTTGATTTTTCGCGACCGCTTGTTAATAATAATAATAACCAACACATCATTCGTTGAAAGTGTCGCTCAAGCCAGCCAACGAAAAACGCCGATATGGAAAAAAAGAACATATTGCTCGATGCACAGGTGTGTTAAAATATTTTGCTGTGAAATCTTTCGCTGCTTTTATTACAACTGTTTACCTGCTGTAACTCCTAACAAAACTCAGTTTCAGACCTAATTTAATTCAACTGGTATTTTGGCTACAAAGTTCGGCGATCATTGGCTGTTCTTGTGTTGGCGGCGAGTCATATCTCACTTATAGATGATTTTAACCCCCTTTGCTTTTTTATGTAAATACTAACTGTGCGATTAATAGCTGTGTATTTCGGCGTGATTTAAAAAAAAATCGAGCAAAGAATGCTCAAAGAAAGATAGGACTAACATGTCTTTTTGGGATTGTGTAACCTGTGCGTAGACTGCATCTAAGTTGTCGCATGTTTTGGGTTGGTGTGTTATTGTGTATTATTCTAAGTTTGGCACAGTTATTGATTTATGGATACACTGGCCATTCTAGTTGATGTACGTTTGTGAATTCTTTTGTCTTTTCCTTTGCTTTATAAATAAATTCCTTCTTAAGGTCTTATGAATGGGTTGCACACTTACACGAAGTGGTAAGTTGGCATTATGCGTTGTGTTTAAGCTGGCATGGTGCGGTGTGTGTGGGCTGCATGGTAGTAAACTTACATGACTTTGCGTATGTGGGCTGCACAGTAGTAAGCTGACATATCGCGGTGTATTAGCAAAGCAGTAAGTCGACATGGCGTGGTGTGTGATAGCACAGCATTACGTGGACGCGGCGCGGTGTATATTAGGACAGCAATAAATCGACATGGCGCGATGTATGTTAGCACAGCAGTAAGTCGACACGACTCGGTGTATGTTAGCACCGCAGTAAGTCGACACGGCGCGGTGTATGTTAGCACAGCAGTAAGTCGACATGGTGCGGTTTATGCTTACAGCTGCGACAGGAGATCCTAGAGGTGTACCGCCAGCTCAAGCACATGGTGATGGAGCTGCGCGGCACTGGCGACAAGTGGAGTCCGGACGCGATCCAGATCCACGACATGCAGGTGGGCAGTCTGCTGACGGTGCTCAAGGACCTCCGTGACGTTGTCTTCTCCAGCGTGCAGCGCTCCGCCGAGAAGGACTCACTAGACGTACGTCACGCCCTTCTATTTTACGTCATGTAACAAAGCATAGGTTAACGATATCATTGACCAAGTAGGAAAATGTTCGTCTGAAGGTCATCGTTTTCTTATTGATCAATAACACTTAATGATAACTCGTAATAGGTCGATATCTGCTAATTATTATTATATGGTATTTGTCAAAATATGACTTAGAATAATAGTTCTAGCCATGAAAATGAGTAACTTTACACGTGAATAAAAATTAAGTGTAGAATAATTAAACAACCTTATGAAAACGTACAGCAGGAAGATTTCTCGTATTTCAAGGGCCAAAGTTTAAGCGCCGATTTGCAAGATTACCTGGAGCACCAGGACATGAAGATCCAGGATCTGAAGCGTGACGTTGCGCAGGCGCAAGCACACGTGACCAAGACGGTCCGAGAACTGGAATTCAAGGACGAGCAGATCCAGAGGTATACGGAGCAGGTCAAGAGCCTCACAGCGAGGGTAAGTGCATGCTTCGGAAGCAGGACTATAGGTTGGAGTGCTCTCCCTTTGTTCATCTGTGCGTCCGTCCATCGCCAGCGGTTTATTCCACACCGTTGATTGTGATATTGGAAATATAGTTGGTGTATCATGATGGGTAGATGCTTATTATTTTTTTATTTTGCCTTGACCCACTTTTAAGGTCACACTAGCCACAACCGGGTTCGGTTGGGAGCTGTACCCTTGTTGCTGGCTTATTATATGTGGCGAGATGAAGGCGTGTGGACGTTATCTAAAAATAGAAAGTGTAAAGACAGGCTTTATTTTTGAAGAAAAAGGTGTTGAAAATATTTGCCTGTTCAGATTTACAGTGACGCATGAGATGGTTTCCCTGGAAGTGAAATGTCTGTTGAGTCAGATGCGACAGTATGCTTAGTTCTGGAAATGTCTTATGAAACTGCACAGAAAGTTTATTTTTAGATTTATATTGGTGATCATATGTGTTCCTGTGCGCAGATGAAGGAGCAACACTCCTGTATAGAACGACTGCAGCAGCAGATAGACAAGATGGTGGACAGCAACTATGACGTCACAGCAGACGATATTTTACACAACGCGAGAAGTGAACGAGATCACACACTCAAGCAGTGAGTTGTGTTATGCTTTATTTTGTCGACCGCCTCCCCCCCCCCCCCTCCCTCCCCCTCCAGCCTCCTGCTTTACGCTGAAGTGAACGGGATCTTCTTGCAAATTCTCCCAATTGATATTTATTAATAAGATGTAAATCAGCAAAGTGAAAGGTCGGAGGGAGGGGAGGCGTCTAATTTAACCCTAATTGCCACAGCTAAGCATGTTAGGCACGGGACTCACTTTCACCCCGATTGCCATAACTAGACTACATATCTATCTATTGAGAATTAAGTCCTATTGAATTTTCGGGCAATACTCTCCCGTCTCTTAAAAAATGACCCACTGATGATACGCTGCTTGACACATTGCTGACACATTGCTTGACATGACAGGCTAAGCTGTGTGGAGTGCGAGTTGGACAAGTGCCAGCAGGAACTACGTCAGATGGACGAACAGCTCACCGCCGCCATACAGCAAAAACTCGAACTTTCGCAGCAACTTGAATTGTGGCAGGTGACTAGTACTGATATTTTTTTACGGCGAGAGAGGGATAATAATTGAATGCCCCCCACCCCCCCTCCCCCCGATTTGAGCAGTGAAAAAGTAACGAAATTTTTAACATCGCTTTAAAGAGGCCTGCGAAAGAGTTGATTTTGTCTGGTGACTGGGCGTGTAGTTTACAGCTTCAATATACAAAAAGGAGAATACCTTTAGTTAAAAACTAATGATAAAAACATTGACTGATTTTTTTTCATTGAGCGTGTTATTGACGTCAGGTGGACATGCAGGAACTGATAGACAAACAAGTATCGAAGAGAATGAGAGACGAGAAGAAACAGGAGGAGGAACGAAAGATATTGCGCAAACAACAAAATAAACAACAGACGAAACAAACAACCCCGTCAAAATCCCGCTTCTCGCTCTTCAAGAAATCTCAATGAAGAAACTCAGTCGATTTTTTTCTTTCTCTTTTTCTTTCCCTTTCTTTTTTTTTTTTTTTTTTTTTTTTTTTTTTGTTGGCGTAGCGTAGCATGAGACTTGTTCTAATGTCAGAGCGTCTCATTTGGATTCTCGGTGCGATTGCTTGGCAAGCACTCCAAGTCCATTGTTACTTTTTTTCTTTGGAGAAGTGTGGGGTTGGGGAAGAGGTGGGGGGGGATGTGGAGTGGGGGGAGTAGAAGCGTTGTCTTTGGATTGGTATTATTGAAGTAGTAGGATCTGCATACTTGTGACACACAGTAAGGTTACCAGCTATCCAAATCAAGTTCCAATATTTGAAAGCTGCTGCCGGAAAAAAACCCCAAAAACTACTATCCTGTTATTCAACAGGATTTGGTTTTCGAAACTGCGGCAGGAATGGATTTGTTTTGCAGTAACAGAAATCAGAGCGTTTCGTTGTGACTAGTCGTTTCGTTAGTGACGTCACGGGTCAAGTCA
Organism: Protula sp. h YS-2021; assembly: GCA_949752745.1. Classification (NCBI taxonomy): domain Eukaryota; kingdom Metazoa; phylum Annelida; class Polychaeta; order Sabellida; family Serpulidae; genus Protula; species Protula sp. h YS-2021. The sequence continues at coordinate 21,268,203 of OX457030.1, forward strand.
TGGATACAGTTTAAGGCGTTTTCAACGATGGATTGTAATCGGGGAAAAAAATGAAAAAAAAACTCTTAAAAATGAAATATGAATAAAGGGGTGGCTATGCATCTTTTTTTTCAATATTTTCCCCAATCTGGAACGAGAATCTCCGAATTTGCTTTTGCTTCAAGTTGATCAGTGGACTGATTTGATATACTGTCCAAATACTGTCTTTATTTCCAGTACTTAGTGCTTTGTTTACAAATATGATCTCACGTGACTAATTCTGTTGCTTGTTATTTGCGGGCAAATTTGAACGCTCAAATATTTATGATTGTAGCTTAAAAACAGATCTAATTTTTTTTCAGCTGAGAAATGATTGTATATTGAAAATAGTGGAGCTTATATTTAAATGCTGTTGTTGTGTTAATGATATAAAACAGTTGTTCAGCAGTCACATTGTGGTGTTGTACCGAATGTGTTGTTATGCAGTGGACATACCGGTCTAATTTTGAGGAATGGCTGGGAATCGGTCCCATAGTGACACTGCATCGCTTTGTTGTTGCATACCCAAGATCATATCCTATAAACTGTGCCTGTTACAAGCAGCCACAGTATATTTTTTTATTTACTTTTGCGATGTTTAACTATTATTTTGTCAAATCTGAACTTGTGTGCATGCTCTAAGTTTGCGGATTTTCCAGTTACAGTTGAACGAGTGTACAGATAAACATAATCAACATAAATGAATATATGTGAACATTGTTGACCATATTTGGTATTGTGATAATGTTGTGATATCGATGCGTCCTGGATTTCGAGTAGCCCTTAAACTGGCGCCATTTTTATTTTCCGAACAGCTCTTAAATATGTAATATTATCGTCTGTCTCCCATAAATATAAATACAGAATTTGCTGTGAATTTTTTTAAGTCTGATTTACTGTACAGATTTTTTTGTTGTGGTTTTGAACTGAGCTGTTTGTGATTTAGGATTAATATAAGGTGAAGGGCTTTATACCATTAAATAGACTTACATACTGTGTTCCGTTACGTTGTTATGGTTACGAAGTGAGATTCTAGTCACGTGGTTGTTACCGTGGTCATTTATGTAGTCAGTTGGATGTTTGGGAGTTTAGTTTGTGTGCGGCGTGACCGTTGTCTGCAAACAGAAGAATGGATCGAACATTAAAGAATAATTGAAAACTGGCTGGAGGCGACGTGGTCGACAGTAGTTGTTTACAGTCTATGTGACGCTCTTGTAACCCGGGGAATTTGAAATAATGCATTTTGCTGTTTTCTTTGGGCACAGCCTTTTCCAGAAAAGCGTTTGGAGTGAGGGAAGGGGGATGGAGGGGGAGGGATTGGGGAGGGGTTGGGGGCAGGCTGTCAGGGGCTTTTTGGGCTTCGTAATACTTGGTTACAAACAGCAAGTAACAATAACATGATAATAACAATACACTACTACTATTACTACTGCTACTGTTAGAATAATATTAATACTAACAGTAATACTGGGAAATAAACACGAGGTCCCGGTGTTTAGAATTTAAATCTCCAGTAGTCTTTATTACAACCCAAGTTTGAAAAATACAAGTGGATTTCCCTAGATTCTTGTGTACCTTCAGCGTGACGTCAGTTTACCTTTTAAACTGATTGTCGTAAACAGTGTGTAAAATGATTTTTGATTTGTTTGTTTAATTTTTTTTCCAATGGAAGGAACCTGTGATTAATGGAGGCTCTTTATTATTATTATTATTTTTTGATTAAGTGTATTAATGTAGGGTGAATAACGGCTTCAGTGCGGTTGCTATGGCGACCTGTTTCTATGTCGGATATTTTACATTCCAAATACAGTATGTGATATGAAATATAATTTGGAAAGCAATTTTCTAAATGTAGAATCCTTTGTCTTATGGTGCGTGATGGAATTTCAGCTCCAAGCTTCTGTAAATTAGCGTTGTATTTTAGAATGATACCGGAAATACAGGGTTTTATTCGCTGCTTAGTTTCTGTGCACATAGGTTACTATGTGTGTGTACAAGTAAAAAATCGCAAAATGAAATTCAAACAAGTGTTAGTAAGTTAAGCTACACCGTCATATGTCCCTTCCTCCACCGGCCGGGATTTTTTCTGGTTCGTCATGTGTTCTGTATCTAACAACTACGTGTTTTGGTGTCAAGGACAAAGCTGACGCGAAATGAGTGGGGAAAAGACCGGACTGGGGGGGGGGGAGAGGGGGTGATATGGGATGAGAGGGGATCGGAAAAAACTTACGAAAATGTTCTTGCCATTTTTAAAATTGGAGTTATATAGTTGAATGGATGCTACATGCATTGTCATAGCCAGCGGGGACTCGGGGGGGGGGGGGGGGGGGGAAGAGGGCGGGGAAGCTATTGAGATAGGAAAAGATCAGTGTTTTGGCTTAATTGGTATTGTTTGAGTTGAATATGGAGTCTCAGTAAAGCTGTTTACCGAGTTAAAGCGCGGCTATTCACCATACAGTTAAAACACATACTTGTTTATCAAAGGAAAAAAACGAATAATTGTCTGAATACATTGTTTTTTTAATACATTCTGAATACATTTTTTTTGTTTAAATGAATATCAATGCATGGGTTTTGACGCCAAAATCTCTCAGATGTAGATTTTTTTTTGTTTGATCTCCATTTTGACCTTTCGTTGCAAAACGTATTAATGGATTCTGATCACGATTATAATTTTTCGCAACCAGACAAAACTAAGCTGTGATTGGGAGAGGGAAGGTTGGTTAGTGTGCAGGGCAGAGTCCGTAGACATTCTAGTTGTGAATCGTGACATTACTGCTATAGATGCGCATCGTCTTTTATTGTGGACCAAAAAAAACAAAAAAAAAACCTTATTGTGTTTCAATGACATGTGATAGCACTTGGTCGGATTAAATGTGTTATTTGATAGGCTGAAAAAAAAAATTGTTGTAAAATTTGCGATCAGTTGCTCATGTGTTAAGGATTTTGTATGCTGGGGATGACTGAACTGTTGCATCTGTGCTCGACGCTTTTATCATTTAGAAGGGGTCAAGTAAATTATGAGGCTTTAGAAATGGTCAGTTAGTTAATCGTATGTCAGCATTGAGCCATGGCACATTTATATTTTATAGATTGGGACCGTCGCTTGATCTTATTTTGATTTTCAATCTGCTTTTTTTTTTCCTTTTTTTTTTTTTTTTTTTGCTGTTTTGTTTTCCGTATGGAAAATTAAAGTGAAAAACATTAAAGGTTTATTTTATAAATCTTGTTTTGTCTAACAAAAATTGTTTTGATCCTAAAATAAAACTTCAAACCATTGACATTGGTGTTCATTTCCACCCGCAGCCCTGTTCACATTTGTGGGGGGAGGGGGGTTGGGCTATTGTCGTCCTCCCAGCGAGTATCCGCCCCTGCGCCTGACACTCAACATGGCTGCCAGGCGCCATGTTGGATTTTGACTCATTTTTTTTTTACACATTGACAGTTCAAATTTTTCAGTTAAACAGAGATTGATTTTAAGTCCCATTGGGAAATCAGACTGGCAGATTACAGCAAAGTAAAATAAAACGGAAAGTTTTTATACTTTTCTACAGAAGTATTTCCCACAAATGGTGGAAAACCTGAAGATGTACCTTGGATATGATCATCAGAGAAAAGCTTAACCAAAAATGTAAAAAGAACGAGCGATATTTGAAGTTAAGCAATAACCATCCTTAACATTTTGAAGCCTTAAACAAAAAAATTATCAGATGTACATGTTTAAATACTGGGACAAGTTGTGTATAAAAGGTGGCAAATGACAAAAATGCACAGCTGGAAACATTGGGGGTGATAACAGAATTCCGCCAGATAGCGGAATGACCCACTTGCAGGAACACTAAATAAAATATTTGTATTAAATTATGACCAAGAAGCTCAAAGTCATTTCGTTATCGTCGTTTTCACCCAAAAGGTCGAAAAGGAACCCCAAATCTTTTTCTAACCGTTTTCGAAACTTCCGGTTTTTGACCGTGACCGAGAAAGTTGAGGTCACCGAGGTACTTCTTGTGTAAGGTTGTTTAGGCCAAAGGGCCGCAAATGAGCTCAGAATCGCTCTGTCTCGAACGGTTTTCGAGATAATAGTCAACTTCCGGTTTTTTACCTTGACCGAGAAAGTCAAGGTCACCGAGGTACTTAGTGCCTCTTATGTAACGTTCTCTAGGCCCAAAGGGTCGAATGTGAGCTCAAAATCGCTCATCTCTCACCGTTGTCGGATAAGTCGAATTATCGTTAACGGTACAAGAGGTCAAGCGACCTTTGACCTTGACCCTCAAGGTCAAGATTCAGAAGAGAAGGTCACCTCCTACTGAGTACGTGTTTATATTCAAACTGAGATTTGAGCACATTTTGGCCACTTCTTGTGATCAGTTTACGTTTCGAAAAATATTTTGACCTCACATTGACCTTGACCTTTGAGATCAAGGTAAAAAATATTTGCGGTTTCATCGAGACCTGATGATTGTCTATAAGTGTCCCAAATATAAAGCTCCGCTGAATCAAACGCTGGGATGATTTTTCTGGAAACCATTTTGTGGAAAAACAATTTTGATCTCAATTTGACCTTGACCATTGAGGTAAAACAATTTACAGAAACCTGCAAGATTTGGGTATATGAGCTGTTTGTTCCATATTATACAAAGTCAGAAACCTGAAAGATTTGGGTAGATGAGCTGTTTGTTCCTAAAGATACTTAGTAATAAACGGGCAAGACTTTGGTAGATCAGCTGTTTCTTTCTTATTATACAAAGTCACAAACCTGAAAGGTCCTGGTTGATCAGTGTTTCTTCCTTAGGATACATAGTGAGAAACATAGTAGACCAGATCTTTCTTCTTAAGAAACAGAGTAAGATACTTTCAAGAAAACCTCGACAAGAGCTATTCCTATCTGATTAGATATTGACTACTCCCACCCCTTTTCCCCATAACGCGTTCACGCACACATACCGGTTATCCTAGGAAGAGATAAGAAATGTAAAGGAAAACTGCTTACTGTTTTGGGGCACGTAAGACGCTAATAGTTCCACGCTTTTTAGCCCAGCTTACGTTACACGTAAGCTGGGGTATTCCTATCGGTTTGCGGGCGGTGTCCGTTAGTTAGTTAGTTGTTTATTTAGTAAACTTTGGTTCAAAATGCATCTCCGCCTACAATTTTGATTCGATGTCATTTATTTTTGGTGTGAGGCATCCCTAAGAGGTCGTGCATACGGCTTGTGCTTTTCTAGTCGATCGGGTGATTTTTGAATTTTTGGCGAATTTTTAAAGAAAAAATTTTAAAATGTATCTCCTCCTACATTTTTGACCGGATGTGATTTATTTTTGGTATGAGGCACCCCTAAAGTGTCGCGCATACGGCTTGTGCTTTTTTAGTCGATCGGGCAATTTTTGTATTTTTGGGGAATTTTTTAAGCAAAAATTTAGAAAATAATTCAAAATGCATCTACTCCTACAATTTTGATTCGATGTCATTTATTTTTGGTGTGAGGCATCCCTAAGGAGTCGTGCATACGGATTGTGCTTTTTTAGTCGATCGGGTGATTTTTTAATTTTTGGGGAATTTTTTAAGAAAAAATTTTAAAATGTATCTCCTCCTACATTTTTGACCGGGTGTGATTTATTTTTGGTATGAGGCACCCCTAAAGGGTCGTGCATACGGCTTGTGCTTTTCTAGTCGATCGGGTGATTTTTGAATTTTTTGGGAATTTTTGAAGAAAAAAAATTTAAAATGTATCTCGTCCTACATTTTTGATCCGAAACCTCTCAAAGATCCGATGACCCTAAAAGGTCGTGCATACGGCTTGTGCTTTTTAGTCGATCGGACAATTTTTGTATTTTTAGGGAGCTTTTGAAGATAAAACTTCAAAATGCATTTTCCCCTACAGTTTTGATCTTTCTCTCTCTTTTTTTTTTTTTTTTTTTTTTTTTTTTTTGGTTTGAGGCATCCCTAAGGGGTTGAGCATACGGCTTGCGCTTTTTAGTCGATCCGATAATTTCTGTATTTTTAGGGAATTTTTGAAGAAAAACTTCAAATGCATTTCCTCCTACAGTTTTAATCCGATTTCATTTATTTTTGGTATGAGGCATCCTTAGGTGGGTTGGGCATACGGCTTGTGCTATTTGACTCGACTTGGGAATTCTTGATTTCGATAGGGAATTTTTGATGAAAATACCTCAAAATGCATCTTCTCCTGCAGTTTTGATCAGACATCATTTATTTTGGGGCTGAGGCATGCATAGGGTGTCGTGAATACGGCCTGTGCTTTTCGAGTCGATCAGAATTTTTGGTGAATTTTTGAATAAAAAAACTTCAAAATGCATTTCCTCCTACTGTTTTTATCAGATTTCATTTATTTTTGATACAAGCCGACTTTAGGGGGTCATGCATACGGCTTGTGCATTTTGAGTGAATTGGAAAACTTTTGAATTTTTTTCGGAATTTAAAAAAAAAATAAATGAATCTTCTCCTGCAGCGCATAAACGCAAGTTAAATGAACTTGCGCAGTAGTCAGATTTAACAACCGCACATCGACGCAAGTTAAATGAACATTCGCATTGGTCCGAAATGTGAACCATTGACGGAAGATAAACATGCAAACTGGTCCAAAAGGGGTTTGGTCAAATCGGCACTTTACTAACTCGGCACCAAACAAACACGGCACTTTTTGGTCGACTCGGCACTTTTTGTTTTGGTCAAGTCGGCACCAAGCCTGGTCAACTCGGCACCAAAAAGTTTAAAAAATAGTTTTGACAACATACAAGATAGTTTACGCAAAATACAAGATAGTTAAGTAAAACTATGCAAAATAGTTTTATATTGTCATACTGAGAGATGTTTTGACTTCTTATTTTACACACCTATTTCTGAGAACAAAGTGTCTTTCATCTCATAATTACAGAGTTGTTCAGACACCTTTCATGTCACAATTACAGGAGTTGTTTTCACAACTTTTGTGTGTTTATTATTACATAACGATAACAGGCTTGATTCCACTTCAACAATACTCAGGTTAAAATCTTTGATCACTTCAATTGCAACTGTTGTGAAAAGAAATGCAATTACAAAATAACAATGGCGCATAAGTTTGAGAGTCTAACAGGAATTAATTGCAATCAGTACCAGGGTATAAGAACACGTGCACTGCGTTATTTCAATGGGAGCAGGGCATCTCGCCGACAGTCAAAGTCGCCGACACCCATTAAGACAAGTCTCGCCGTAAGTCAACTCACCGACAGTTAAAAATGACAGAGACAAGTCGCCGTAATTTTTACACACCATAATCAGATTATATGAAATATAAACGGGTGCTTGTGTGCTGGTACAGTGCACGTTTGCGTTTTTGATAAGAGGATTAGTGGCTTGGTACGGGATACACCACCCCTTTCGCTAATAATCCGTTATGAATAGCAAAATATTTTGCCAAGACTGCATTTACAGACAGTTAAATATAAAATCAATTCAAAAAAAAAAAAAGCTCGTTTGGCTCGACAGGCGAAGGAAACGAGCGGGACTCGTCGAGCGCGACTCGATTGCGAAACTTAAAGGAAATAAAAAAAATGCAATTCTATAAACTTCTTGTAAGTACTCCATTACATCACAGTAGAAATCTAATTGCAATTAGGTTTTCAAACAAATATGCATTGCAATTAATTACATAGTGTAATTAGTCACACCACCACATTAAATTATATAAAAATTAGGCTTTTTAAGTTCCGTTAAAAGGGTCTTATGTAAAACATCAATTGATTAGGTCACAAATTGGAAAACAAAGGCTTAGAGATCATAAACCGGAGTAAAAGGTGTCTATGGTACTCAAGGTTTCTGTTCCCATTAAAACAACTGTAAATCTGGTTGATTTTTAACGGAATTTCGTTTATTTAACATAGCTTATGTAAAAATGTACGATTACTGATTTCTGTAATGCGCTAAAATATTTTGCGTAAATTGTGGTGTGTAATGGACTGTAGGTAGATTAATAGAAGTTACGGCGAGTTGTCTTAGAACGACTTTTTTTTACTTGTGCCTTACATCTCCAATTGTAAGACAAAATAACACCTCAGTGTAAAACATTAATTGTTGGTGCCGCGTTTGTGAAGCTGAGTGCCTTGGTGAATGATACCTTGTTCTCAGAAAAAGGTGTGTAAAATAAGTCAAAACATCTCTCAGCATGGCAATATAAAATTATTTTGCATAATTTTCCTAAATTATCTTGTATTTTGCGTAAACTATCTTGTATGTTGTCAAAACTATTTTTTAAATTTTTGGTGCCGAGTTGACTAGGCTTGGTGCCGACTTGACCAAAAAAAAAGTGCCGAGTCGACCAAAAAGTGCCGAGTTTGTTTGGTGCCGAGTTAGTAAAGTGCCGATATGACCAAAGACCGTCCAAAATAAGCACCGCGCATCAACGCAAGTTAAATAAACATGCGCAATGGTCCGAAAAAAGAACTACGCGTCGACGCAAATTGAATAGACATGCGCAGTGGTCCGAAATGCGGATCGAGCATCAACGCAACCTAAAGAAACATGCGCACTGGTCCGAAATGCGAACCGCGCATCAGTGCAACCCAAAGAAACATGCGCACTGGTCTGAAATGAGAACCACGCATCAACGCAAGTTAAATAAACATGGGCAATGGTCGGAAATGCGAACCGCGCATCGACGGATGTTAAATAAACATGCGATCCGGTCCAAAATAAGCACCGCACATCAACGCAAGTTAAACAAACATGCGCACTTGTCCGAAAAAAGAACCACACATTGGCGAAAGTTGAATAGACATGCGCAGTGGTCTGAAATGAGAACCTCGCATCAACGCAAGTTAAATAAACATTCGCAGTGGTCCGAAGAAAGAACCACGAATCGACGCAAGTTGAATAGACATAAGAGTCGGGCATCGACGGGACTGAAATAAACATGCGTTCTGGTCCGAAATGCAATTCGCTTGTCAACGCAAGTTAAGTGAACCTACGCACTGGTCCGAAATGCGAACCTCGCATGAACGCAACCTAAAGAAACAGGTACACTGGTCCGAATTCCGAACCGCTCCTCAGCGCAAGTTAAATACACATTTGCACTGATCTAAAATAAGTACCGAGCACCAACACAAGTTAAATAAATATGCGCACTGGTCCAAAATGCGAACCACGCATCAACACAAGTTAAATAAACGTGCGCACTGGTGGAAAATGCGAAACGTTCATTAACGCAAGCTAAATAAACAAACACACTGGTCAGAAATGGGAACCGAGCATTAACGCAAGTTAAATAAACATGCGCACTGGTTAGAAATGCGAACCGAACTGCGCATTAACGCGAGTTAAATAACGTGCGCACTATTCAAAATAAGAACTGCGTATCAATGCAACTTAAATAAACATGCGCACTGGCCCAGAATAAGAACCGCGCATCAACTCAAATTAAAGAAATATGCGCATTGGCCTGAAATAAGAACCGCACATCGACACACGTTAAATAAACATGCGCAGTGGTTCGAAATGCGAACCACGCGCCAACGGAAGTTAAATAAATATTTGCACTGGTCCAAAATAAGCACCGCGCATCAACGCAAGTTAAATAAACATGCGCACTGGTCCGAAATTCGAACTGCTCATCAACGCAAGTTGAATAAACATGCGCACTGGTCCAAAATGCAAACCGCGCACCAACGCAAGTTAGATTAACATATGCACACGTCCAAAATAAGCACCGTGCATCAACGCAAGAGAGATAAACATGCAAACTCTTCCGAAATGCGAACCGCGCATCCAGGCAACCTAAGGAAACTTGTACACTTGTCCAAAATAAGTACCGCTCATCAACGCAAGTAAAATAAACATGCGCACTGATCCGAAATAAGAACCGCACATCAACACAAGTAAATAAACATGCGCATTGATCCGAAAGAAGAACCGCACATCAACACAAGTTAAATAAACATGTGCACTGGTCCAAAATAAGCACCGCGCATCAACGCAAGTTAAATAAACATGCGCACTGGTCCGAAATTCGAACCGCCCATCAACGCCACTTAAATAAACGTGTGGAGTGGTTCGAAATGTGAACCACGCTCCAACGCAAGTTAAATAAACATTTGTACTGGTCCAGAATAAGCACCGCGCATCAATGCAAGTTAAATAAACATGCGCACTGGTCCGATATTCGAACCGCGCGTCAACGCAAGTTAAATAAACATGCGCACCGTGCAAGTTAGATAAACATGGAAACTCTTCCGAAATGCGAACCGCGTATCAAGACAACCTAAGGAAACTTGTGCACTTGTCCAAAATAAGTACCGCTCATCAACGAAAGTAAAATAAACATACGCATTGGTCTGGAATAAGAACCGCGCATTAATCTTTATTAAGTTAAATGAACATGTGCACGGTTCCAAAATGAGAGCCGCGCATCAACGCAAATTAAATAAACATGCGTACTTGTCTGAATAAGAACCGCGCATCGAGGCAAGTTACATAAATATGCGCACTGGTCCGAAATGCGAGCGTTGTTTGAAGGTATCTAGGGCAGACTATCCAGTCTACCAGAGATACAAAAAATCTGTTCCCCATTTTTCACGTAAAGAAATCTTTGTATGCATTTATCGGTCTATGTTCTGGTCCGGTGCTAAATTAATTATTGAGCTAGCTCTTTGCCGTCTCATCTTTTGAAGCCCGATATTTCAGGGAAATTCCTTCGCTCATGCACGCTGGAATGGGTCTTATTGCTTTTCGTGAGCTGGGACTTTGTCCTTGGACAAACTTGTTTATGGAATAAGTTGGAGTGATAAATCATGCATGGGGCTGAGCGCTTTGATTTTATTTTCGAGCACGTGAGGAAGGCCTGTGGACGAACCACCTCTAATTTATGTGCACTGCCACTTGAGGCGAGTTGTAATTGGATTTAAGTTACACTTAGGTGTTTTGACAATAGAACAAGCAGGACATTAATCCGCGAATAAACTGCGATGTGTGGGTCACAGTACATTATTACCTTAAGATCTTCTTTAAAGAACGTGTGCCCGCGCACAATGACGGAGACTCACCTTTACTTACGCGGGAATTACCCAGTGGTAGCCAAGAGATTCATGTGGCTGGCCAATCCTCGATCGCTCCTTCTGTGTAGCTGGAGTTGCCAGTTAGGACGCAAGCAAGCAAGGAACATAGCGCCCCAACCGAGGCATTAATGGCCTTGTTTGCCGAGAACGACAGTGGAGGTGCGTTGCCGGATAGTGTGAGCCACACGAGCGCCTTTGATCTCCCCATTGCTGCAACGGTGCCGGAAAAGGTTAAGATTAACATTAAAAATCGCGAATTTGTTTACCTGCTTACATTGGTAAAGCCAGGAGCAGTACCACAAAACCTTTTCCCGGAAAACGGATCCATCATCAGTATGAAGCCCAAACAGCAAAAGCGGGTGGGCTCGATCGAGCAGGGACCAATGCAATCCCAATATACACGGCAATCTACGTCGAGGCTTATCCAAACGAGATAGGGACACTCCTAACGTACATCTCCTTCGTGCGCAATATGGCATCAAAAACTCAGACGAAACCTTCCGTAGGGCGGGCGCCACGACACCCCTGGCTTACGATAAGCCGCTAACAAACCAGTGCATTGGCGCCCTTATGTCTTCCTTTCACACTCCATTTCAAAGCCCGGGGCAGCCTTTTCTCGCAAGACAGGAAGCATTCAACGGCGCTCCAACTGGTGGAATACCAAAGGGATATTGCTTCAACTACCACACGTAAAGTTGCAAGCTATCATCATGTAAATACCACCATGTTTGCCCCTACTGTAACGGAGAGCACCAAATGCGATCTTGTCAAAAGCAGTCCCCTCAGCGCCAGCTGCAGCACTCAACAAAAGCCGGAAACAAACAGCACGTTCAAAAGTAAACTCTGTGACATTAACATTGGCTTACTCTCTACACTGCTTCAAAACTACGAAAGCCACAGGGAAAAATTCCTGATTTTAGGCCTTACCCATGGATGCATGCTTCACTGCAAGGAGTTCCCATGTCGAGAATCCGTTTCCAGTCATAAATCTGCACTGGAACGCCCAAGTATCGTTGACGAGAAACTCCAAAAAGAGCTCTCGCAAGAGCGTATAGCCGGCCCCTTTCAGTCTCCACTATTTCAGAACTTTCATGTGTCGTCAATCGGCCTAGTGCCAAAGAAGGAGCCAAACAAATTCCGCCTTATCCACGATCTAAGTTTTCCGCGGGACCAATGCAGTGTAAATTCTCAAATTCCTCATGGCTTCTCAACAGTGTCATATGAGGGTTTAGATCATGTGCGGGCAATAATAGTTAGACATGGACGGGGCTGTTTAATCGCAAAGGCCGATATCCAAAACGCATTTCGAATCTTACCCTCACACCCAAGGGACTACCGCCTGCTCGGATTCAAATTGAAAGATCACTTTTATTACGACAAACGCGTGGCCATGGGTGCATCAACCTACTTCCTGAACTTTGAAGCTCTAAGCAAAGCCCTACAATGGATACTGGAAACCAAATTCTTTGTTTCGTCAGTCTCTCACACACTCGACGACTCCATGTTTTTCTCACCGGAATCGTCTCAGCAGTGTTTCATTTACCTAAAGGCATTTATTAGGTGCTGTGAAAACCTTAACATACCCATAAATAACAAAACTGTCCTCCCAAGCACGTTGGTCACGTTACATGGCATAAAAATTGACACATTGGCAATGGAAGCTAGACTGCCCCAGGAGAAACTGCTCAAAGGACGATCCTTATTGTGGGGAATACTCAGCAAACGCAAAGTTACGCTATGCGAAGTCCAGTCGCTCGTAGATTTCTTGAACTTTTGCTGCCGTGTTGTTAAGCCGTACCGAGCCTTTTTTAGACGCTTGATTCACCTCACAAGGGGTGCCGAGAAAAAATACCACTTTATCCGTATATCATCAGAGGCACGCCTCGATATAATGGCGTGGTACTCATTTCTGGAGAAGTATAACGGTATCTCACTGCTCTACAGGGAGCAATGGCTCAGTTCGAATACAATACAATTATACTCAGATGCGGCCAAGTCGCAAGGCTTTGCCATTGTATTCCACAATCAATGGTGTGCAGGACCCTGGACGCACACTGAAGATTACGAAATCACCCTCCTAGAGATGTACCCAATAATTCTCGCCTTGCTGCTCTGGGGAGATCAGCTGCGCAACAAACTTATTTTTCTGTGACAACATGGCCGTTGTAAATATTCTAAATTCTCAAACACGCAAAGGCCTAATAATAATGCGCTTGTTCCGTATTTTTGTGATGCAATGTTCACAGCATGACGTTGTTTTCCGCTTAAAACACATAACAGGGGTAAGGAATTCTGTGGCCGACGCCCTCTCACGTTTATTATCTCAGAAAGCAAGAGATCTACAACCACATCTGGCAACGGACCCGGTTGTCCTTCCACCTTACTTCACACTCTCTAAACTACTGCTACGTCATTGATTATGAACTCTCTGAGCGCCGGTTTATTACAGTTATACAAGCGGAACTTCAATAATTACAAGAGGTTTATGAAAGTTTATTTCACAGGCCACTGCGTTTTGCCCATGCAGTGTAGTCATATCCTTGTGTTTATTGCAGAATTGTTTGTCGAAAAGTATGCAGCTAACTCAACCGTCTCAATTATCTCGTCCCTGAATTTCATTCAAAAACTAGCGAATGGACAAGACCTGCATTCTCAATTCGCAATAAAGAAAACTTTTTCATGGATACAAAAACATCACCTTCAGGCGATATCTGCTTACCAATAACATTACCAATCTTAGAGAAGCTTTGTGCCGCAGCGGCAGCTTTATACGAGCCAAACAAAACCGTTTTACTAACAGCAATGTTTCACCTCACCTTTGCGGCCTTTCTTCGGATTGGTGAAATCACAGTTTCATCTGTGTTGAATCCACATGTGTTACACCTGTCAAATTTATTGTTCGAACCAAAGGTAAATACCGTTACAGTGACCTTTTACTCCTTTAAACATAAAGGGTCGGGAACTCCTTTCCGTTTAAAGCTTCAAGATTTTCCCAGCTTGCCCGTTGTGTCACGTCTGTGTCATGTCTCGCATTTATGACAGCCCTAAACCAATGTCTTACCCATGCCCAGTTGTCAAACATGCCATACAAGTCCCATAGTTTTCGAATCGTCGCGGCCACAAATGCTATTGCAAAGAGAACAAACAAGAATTCTTGGTAGGTGGCAGAGCGGTTCGGGTTTTCAAAAAATATGTTACTTGATGAACAATCTGGTATGTTCAAACCAGGTGGACCAGTGGACTGGCCATCAAGGCTAATTTGTGTTTCCATTCGCCGTTGACCGGCGGCAGAATTCGCGTATGCCTGGTCATTGTTCTAATTGGGTAACATTCACTTGTAATTGTAAATAGGCGGTACCACCGTGGACCGATGGATCGACCATCAGGTAGTACTCGCCACGGTTGCCGTGTGTCTTCATTAACACTTCATGCCCTTTCGTAAGCAATACGATGTTTTTGCGATCGCCTGACTTCTGCCGACTCGTCTTCGCTGGTCTCTGGCCCGTAGGTGGCGGTAACTTAACAATTTTGGTTAACAGTTTTGGTGCGATTACCGCCACCTAAATGAATATCTGTATTAGGTTGTATATCATTTAGTTGCAACATGATTCAATTATGTTATATATGTTTGTAAAGGGCATTTCTAGTGTAATGAATGACAATGCATTATTTTTTCGCGCTCATTGTATCAAGTAATAATATACTGTGACCCACACATCGCAGTTTATTCGCGGATTAATGTCCTGCTTGTTCTATTGTTAAAACACCTAAGTGTAATTTTTGTTTGCAGCCTCGCAAAACATAACAACGTGGGTGTGATTTTGGCAAGCGAGCGCATGCCTGTTTATTTCACTAGTACCAATTCATTTCTATTAATTTGTTGTTGCTATGAGCAGCTGGCAGGCATCGACCAAGAAAAATTGACTTTGTTTCTCATCGAACGTCCAGGTCATTGAAATCACCAATATAAAGTTAAAATTTTAAAAATGTCTCGATCTGGTCTGTGAAATTTCTAGCAAAAGGAAAAAAAATCGAATGCAAAAATCAGGCGTAAAAAATTGGAAGTGCAGAAAGTTCCCGGGGGCACTCAGGTACCAACTGGTTATTAGGCATGCACGTGGCTTTTTAAAACGACCTCTAAATGCGGGCGGCCAATTATTAACCAATAGGTCTGAAAGAATCCCCCTTTTTTATAAGAAACGCGCCCTCCTCTTTTTAAACGAAATTAGCACTCGGCGCGGACCATGTCTGGCGTCAAAATTATCCCTTTCTCTGTTTTTTTAAGACAGAAAAAGGCAGAAATGGAATTAATGATTAATTGTAAAGTGTACTTCAAAGCATATTAAATGGAACGTATTTTGATAAAAACACAATTAAAAAGTAACAAAAGGACACAATAACAAGCAGGACAATATCACCGATTATTTTAGCTTCTGCATACTTCAAATGCGTCCTAAATTTGTCGGTAACACATGACAAGAAGCCCCCCCCCCCCCAACGGAAAAATTGTCCGGTTGACAGAACTAGTAGTGAAAGTAGCAATTTAAAGGACATCATTATTTCGGTCAATCCTTCCGCGCTCTAGCTCCCCTCATTAAACATACTTTACAGAGAAAAAAATTCTCCTTGTGAACGAAACTTTACCAGATGTCAAGGGGTTCGGCAATTTTAAGGAAAAAAACATATAAAAAGATCTTGTTATAATTTGCATTAGAAATAAGATTATTTTAATTCTGCGCCTTGTACGACATAAATGCGTCTGACATATAGCCGTTTATTTCTTTAAGTTCTCTGCTTAACACATCTATCTATATCTTCTTAAATCTGGATAAAATTTTTATGTTATATTATGTTATAAAAAAATCAACCAAAATAATGAACTCGTAACACTTGCAGTACATTATTTTTCACACCTCAGTTTACAATGAATTGAACGTGAAATTTAAATTAGAAAGACTAATCGCCTTAGATTTCGCACATATTATAATGTACTGCTATTAGGCCACTTCTTGACCTCATGTCAGTGCATTATAATATACCCCAAATCTAAGACTTGTAATCTGTCTTTTATGTAGATCACGCCACAATGCCCATAAGTACTGTAAGTTCGGGAGCTAGCACTTCATTAGTTCATACAACAGCGCATGTACACGCTCAATGTTGAACATTTAAAACTGGTGATCGCGAAGTGTTTTTGGTGAAAAAGTTTACCATCATTATTGAACTCAAAATGAAAAAGACACAGTTAAGCGAAACGTTGCTGACATTGAGTAAGATTTTTCTGGCATCATCAGTATTCTGCTTAGCAATGTATGTATATGCTGTGTGTCTTGAGCGCGCCCCAAGAAGATACATTAGAATTTATGATTTAGTAGGTTAGTGCTGGTAGATTCTTCGCATTAGACATCTTGTTTTAGATTCATATTTAGGATTGAAAATTACAGCTTTTTCAAAGCGATTTGTATGCGGCCAGTAAATATACGCTAAAGAAGTACAAAAAGAAATGGATTTAGTTATTATTTGTAACGTGCAATTCAATTCATATTATGTGGAGCGTATTTTGATAGAAAACATAATTAAAAAGTAATTAAAAACGTGTAATAATAGAAAGGACAATATTACCGAGTATTTTAGATTCTGCATATTTTAAATGCATGCTGAATTTGTCGGCTTCATAACATTGTAAATTTACATTTAAGATTCATCACCGCTGAAATGCTTAGAAAAAGCCTCAGCTATATTCTGCATTGTGCTAACATTTGTGTACCAGTTCCAAAATAAGCAACTAAAAGTGGATTCCCCATCCGTTTATTCCCTCGAATGTGTGTCAGTGCTGTGTGTTTAGCTATTAAGTTTAATTCTTGCGACTGTTACTTTATAGGCATCCTTGGTATGGCTTTGCTCATCTTGTCGTCGCTGTGCTTTGACGTGGCTGGAGTTAATCCTGCATCGTCACATAGTGTTTCATCTTTATTGAAGCACTATCTACTTGCCCGAATGTGGAAGATACAAAGTGGGCGCTTTTGTTCCAAGCTCTTGAAAGAGTCTCGTAACATTCAAACACAACAATTAAATATTTTGAAAGAAATCATGCAAACAAATGCCACAACAATGTATGGACAGAGACATGGCTTTACAAATATTAAAAGTTACAACGACTACAAAAATATGCATCCAGTTTCAAGCTATGAGCAATTTAGAGTGTACATAGAAAAAATAGCTGAAACAGGTGCCGGAAATGTTCTGACTAAAGAAGAACCGTTTGGTTTTGTATTGACCTCAGGATCAACTGGAAAATCGAAGCTCATTCCATACACAAAGCATGCTTTGAACTCGAATTCATGCCTTCACTTCTCGAATTTTCACTCTTTCCGAAAAGGATTAAAAGTAAATTTATGTAAGATATTGTTGATGCGAATGAAACCAATTGTGCGTGAAACTCTGGGAGGTTTAAAAGTAGCTACATCAGTGTATTTTTTGTACAAGCACCTTGAAAACGCACCTTTCTATCCATACAGAAAGGACATTTTTGATATCGGCAAAGAGGACAGTGCTTTTTATGTACAAGCCGTTTTGGGGCTGGGTGAAAAAGAAATAGGCAACATAAGGTTTACATTTGCAAGCCAGCTTTTAGATTTTTGGAATTTCGTCGTGACAAACTCTGTGAAAATATGTAAAGACATACAGAAAGGAAAAATCTCAGAAGATATAGACCTCCCCACTAAGGTAAACCAATGCCATGCAGTGACTTTCTAGCAAGCTTTCTAACAAAGAACCTTTTCTACCAGATAAAATAATAGTGATAGCACATAAACAGATCGAGACAGGGCCAGGTGATCTCCTAAAGCATTCTCCTTGCATGCCTTTTGATTTCACTAAAATGAACTTTATACTAACATGTTTTTCTACTTCGATACGCACAAATGTCGATACGCAAAAATGCATCTGAAAAATTGCAATTTCCTAAATCTCTTTCGAGCACAGTTTTACAGTAAAAGCATGTATATTTAGGGACGCACAAAAATTATTACTCATTTCTTTTTCAGATTAGAGAATCACTGAATCGGGATCTAAAACCAAATGCAAAACGCGCAAGAGATGTAATGGTTGAAACTGAAAAAGGCTCAGACGGGTTAGCACTACGCCTGTGGCCTTATCTACGATCAGTTTCAGCTATTGCAACGGGGTCTATGAAAGTGTATGGTGATAAGTTAAGAAAAACCTATCTTAAAGGTAATCAAGTAGTTCCTATTTTTATATTATCAGAGTTCTTGGCTTCAAAAACGAGTGAACTTTTGTTAACCCTTTCGCGGAATAACCAATTAGCTCCTTTTAATCTTAAAGAAAACATTTTTGGTGAGGTAATTTATTGCCTTTATCAAGCGAAAATTGCTAACTTTATGTCACATATGTTTAGGTGTACCTTTGTTAACATTTGCGCACGTCGGTTCAGAAGCACTGTACGGCTTAAATATATCCACAGACATGGACGACGAATCATATCTGTTATTTGTTAAGGACACTTTCTTTGAGTTTATACACGAGAAAAGTTGGGGAGAGCAAAATCCAGAAACATTATTAGCTCATGAGGTAAACTGAATGTTTTTTATGCCCCAAACCACGGCTTAAGATCCCGAAGAGAAACTGTTGGTTTGGGTGTTGTCCGTCTGTCCGACCGTCCATCGCCGGCTGTTACTGCCACCCTAATAATCCATTTCGTACGATATTTGCTATATCGACGACCGAAGTTGTAGGTAGGTGCATGTTCTTTTTGTTTTCATATTGACTTAATTTCAAATTACGAAATAAACCGGTTATGTCTGACAGTTTTTTGTACACAATGATGAAAGAAGGCATAAAGGTACAGGTACAAGGTATAAATTAACAACTATTTATACACGTTTTTTTCAGCTTTCGATCGGGGAATTGTATGAAATAGTCATTACAACAAAAATGGGATTGTATCGTTACAGAAGTGGAGATATTATAAAGATCATTAAATACGAACAACAATGTCCAGTTTATGAGTTCAGATACAGGTAAAACTCTTCTCTTAATGAAGTGCGAAAAATATGTTAATGTCCTGCCGGTCGGTCGGTCCGTGAGAGAAGTCTGGACATAGGCCCAAAATGCATATTTAGCTTAATTTGTGGATTTTGTAGACTGAACTTGTCCTACGGTTTTGCTTCGACCAAAAATAAAAATAATTTGAAAGGTCACTTAATTTTGGCAATTCAAAAAGTTCGCTGATTTCTTTTATCTTAAAAAATCTTCGGACGACTATATTCAAAATTCCGAAAAGCCAAACAGGGGAGGGAGGGGGAGGAAGTTAAAAATTGGTGACACTATGTAACACAGTATCCTTTTAATCTATTCCCTTGCTACCAATACCCCAGTTTTCTTACCTCGTGCAACAACACGCTACGCAGAACAAACATTGGCTGCATATGTCCGTCCGTTAGTCCGTCCGCAATCCTCTTTGTCCAGGCTGTATCTTTGTTACTATTCCTCAAAGATTAATAAAACCCAACAGCAAGAAATTATATAACGTGTAGTTGGGCAACTTCAGGTTATTTTCCGATTTCTTCCAAAAATGTTATTTGGTCGATTTTTTAAAAGAAAATTTGGACTTTGTCGTTTTTCAGAACAAGTTTGTCCAGGCTGTATCCTTGTTACTATTCATCGTATACCAATAAAACCCTATAGGTAGAAAGTATATAACGTGTAGTTGTGCAACGTTATTTTTCGATTTATTAAACAAAATGTAATTTTCACGATTTTTTTTTGACAATTTAGACTTTTAGATTTTTCACAATTTGGACTTGTTTACTATACCTTAAGGGAAGAAAATATATAAAGTATAGATGAGCGAGGCGGGGTATGTGCAATCTACGACTGTCTTGTTATCGTTATTGATTACTGCCGATAACGCAGCAACTAAGGAGTCTTTGCTTCAAAATTTGAAACAGCGTCAGAATCAGTATCGTTTTTGACAAGATCCGCCGAAAGAAGAGAGGAAATGGAGAAAAATTGCTTCCCAATACAAACTTATTTCACTAGGCAAGTGAAACATTTCAAGTGTGAGAAGTAATTGCTTGGTCAATTATATAAAGCCGGCATTTAGTTCTCTCTCTCTCTCTCTTTCTCTCTCTCTCTCTCTCGTACGCACACGTACACATTTGAAAAGTTAAAGGAAATATTGTTTCAAAGGCTGGATGTGCAGCTCCAAGGGGAGATGCACAACCAGGTCTCATAAGCTTTCAATCCATTTAGGTTTCAGGTTGATCGAGCCCATAAATTACGCTAACTACGCGCTCTTGACCTATGGTCGAACCTTTCCCACGGACCGACGGATGAACCGATATCGGTCATGAGGGTAGGGGCATGACTAATTCCAGCTTTCGATCCATATAGATTTCAGGTTGATCGAAGCAAAACCCTAGGACAAATTCAGTCTACAAAATCCATAAATTAAGCTAAATATGCGTTTTGGGCCTGTGTTCAGACCTCTCTCACGGACCGACGGACCAAAGAGCGGTGCACAAGTAGGTCCCATAAGCTTGAGGTTGATCAAAGCAAAACTCTAGGACAAGTACAGTCTACAAAACAAGTTCAGTCTTTGGCTCAAAATCACCATACTTAATCATAGAAAGACGTTTCAAGGCATTACCCGAAATTTCGATTCTGGCCAACACGCATGCACGGACAAGGCAATTACCATATGGCCCCTGCCTATCATAGCGAACTAAAGAGTAAAACACAGCTTTCTCTCTCTGAATATGTGTGACACGTAATGGCATCTGGCATCAAAGTTTACTTAATTTAATTTAAAAATGTTGTTCATATACATCCATTACCGGGATTTAAATAGTTGCTAGGGTTTAAATATATAATGTTAAGGCTGGGCCACACGTTAAACGTGCGCTATGAGAGAACGCCAGAGAATATATTACAAGAAAGCGTGTTAGAGGCCGTTATGGACCTGAAGGGGAATGTCGTCGACTTCACAGCTACGGAAGATGTCAATTACTATGATTTTGAAGGTATTTGAAAGCAATTTCTTCGCCTGTTCAGTGTTCCACTAAACAAAACATTCGATAAACAAAGTATATAATTTATTACCTGCCTGCACAGTTCTGTTTAGAAAATGTTTTATATCTGTTGAACCACATTTACCAGTTTCTATTTTTGGTCTGAATTATAAAATTGTATAATTTCAGATTTGAAGCGGAAAGCCAGGGGTTATATATTATTGATAGAGTTCGAAGACAATAAAAAATTAAGCGATTCTCAGCTAGAAAAGGTATTTATAGTAAAACGTCTGTGTGAGTAACATCTCTATAGGGAACATGTTTGGAACAGAGGCAGTGCTTTATACAGGTGTTTCTAAATAAAAAGACTAAATAAAATGTAGGAACTGAAGACACAGAATAAACTAGGTCATATACCCAATACCACAGGAAACGTTATGAGGATAGGAGAAACAGCAGACGATGAACGATCGGACAGATGGACAACACTAAAATCTAGAGTCCCCCTCCCTTCGGGGCCAAAGGACTGAAAACATGCAATAATTACATTATACTGACTGAAAGCAGAATGAATAAAATGTATAGTGATAAAAACAGATACAAATTTATTATAAATGAAAAATTTAGGATAAAAAATTATTGTGCCCGAGAGCATTGGCTTCTTGACTGGATATCTTGATATAGTCTTACTATGGTTAGATTAGATTCAACTAATATACAGCCACAGCAACACAGTAAATGCGGTAAATAGAAATAAATCCACGTTAACACAAAAACCACATATAGAACTATTATGATAAGTAGCTTATCTTCTGCTGATTCAAGCAAACTATACCATTTTGTCAAAAAACTTCATTTATGCGGTTACTGTGCTTGTTTTTTTAAAAAGAATCATAATAATTAGGTGTTGTTAACTGAGAGAGGGGACGTTTCCCCCCTTAGTGCAAAAATATTTATATATTTTGACAATCTGCCGAATATGTCAACCACCTTCGCCTCTTTTAAACGCTTTTCTTTCATATTTCAGTTCGACAAGTATCTTTGCGAAAAAGTCGAAGTGTATCGCGATCTGCGCCGAAACAAAAGTATTGCCCAAATGGAGGTGATGCAAGTAGCCCCGGGTACCTTTCACCTGCTTCACGTTGCTATGAATCCAAATCAAAGCTCGCAATTCAAGATGCCACGCGTTCTGCGCAACAAGGAATACTTAAGTATTCTCCGTCAGCATATCTTATAAACATAAATGTTCAACATCACGGTATCACTTCTTGGATTTACCCAGATCTACTGAGTACCGTAATTAAATACTGAACACTTGTTTCTGGCTTTCTGTCAGTTTATACAAATTAGACTAATAGACTAATCAGTCCCAACAATGTAACGAAATTTTGAGAGCAATTGGCTCACAGGAAAGTTTTAAGCATAAGCAATATTTTATTTTTGGAACGTCTTGCTTTTTACCCTATACTGATAAAAACCTTGCAGCTTTCGAGAGTATTAACCAGATACATACCAAATCGGTTAATCGCGTATCAATTTTAAATCACGAGTTGTTGTTTCAAGTTTTAAAATAAACCAGTTAATCGCATAATCTTGATAACCGCAGGCACTTCTTTCGAAAATGGGTTACACCATTAACTGGTTACTACTATGTCGACTGACTTGATTAACATTAAGGTCGTTGTTGTCTACGAGCCAATCTCTACGACCGTTTGGTCTGTTGTGTACAACACCTTTCACTCCGCAGACCCCTTTCCGCCGTATTCACGAAAGTTAACTGCATTACTAACTTTACACCAGAAGCGAAAATCCGTTGTTCTAGCTAAAACACGCAAACACTTTTTAGATGGACGTTTGTTAAACAGGACACAGAAGTTAACGAAATCAGTTAACTTTTGTGAATACGGCCCCTGGGTATTCTTGTTGACACATAAAAAATATTGAACTCAGGTTCTCAATTTTCGAAAGATTTAACATGGAGTACGGAATTCAGGCGAATGGTACATCTGGCGCACCTGTTGGCCAATACCTTAAGCTCACGCCCTGGTTAGATTTTCCAGGGGTTTCCATACTTTTTGCAACATACAACAATGAGTGACTATTCACTCGTGGTGACCGTCGGAGAAACGTTGACAAAAGTCGCGTGACAAATATGACTGCAGGTCAAGGACCATTAGAAAATTGAAGATTTACCAGAGACTGACCCAGTGATTTTGGTGACTCACCAAAAATAATAAAATAGTGTTAGATATTTTGAAAATTTTACTTGTAAACAGAACAGGTAAAAAGATTTTCAAGCAAAGATAAATAATTTATATAGAATATATATAATAAATTTATGCTTGTAACATAATTTGAAACAATTAATGCAATTAAAACAGTCACACTGAGCTTTAATCTACGAACTATTGAAGAAATACCTTTGTTGCATGATTTAGGTTAATGCTGTAATTTAAGTAGTGATACCCAAGTGAATAATTTTTCCAGATAAATCTCACGGCAATTTTCAAAATGCCACTTAAGTCATGCAACTAAGCACATATTGACTTAGCTCAAAGAATATCCATATGTTATGGATATTCTTTGCTTATCTCGAGTTAACATAAATATAATATTGACCAGTTACGAAAAGTTCACCCAAAGGTCAAAATATTGTTACCGGTCAATAGTACTTCATGCTGACTCGAGACAAATCAATATCTGCCATGTGTTTTAAATAAGTAGATGTGACGTAGATATGTTTTAAATATGTAATGTGGCGCACTAATAAAGATTTATATGTGATTTGGCCACTTGTCATTTTGCCCTAACAATTGACTCTCTCCCGATTTTAATATAACAAAATATAAATTTTACAATTTTTTTCTTAACAGTGTAAATGTTTTAACCAGCGAGGGACGGGGGAAGGGGGGGGAGGAGTAGATTAACGGAGGTAGTGATGGGAGTGTGGAAATGGGGGCCTTCCCTCATTTGCTATCTGATTTCATGAACAGTTTACAGCAATGTCAGCCAGACACAAAAACACAAACTGGCAGCAATAAACATCTCAAATGCTTTTATCAAAAATATTGTTCGCTTTATTTACAAAAAAGTGAAATATTTTCCCACTATAACATGATAAAATATTTCAGACATACCCTCCCCCCTCCCCAACCTAAATATGTACTGATCACGAATAAGGATAACGATAAAGTCATTGCCGTTTCTAATTGGCATTTGAACTTCCAAGTATTAAATATATGCACAATAAAGAAAGAGGGATGCTTTTTGGGTGCACACTACACTGCCACAAAGCGCTGGGACTGGCAGGGGCAACCTCATGTTTTTGACAGTCAAACAAGTGAGTATCCATAGCGTTCTACTTATCGTTGTAGTACACTCGTATGGTCGAATTGAAAAATAATGCGACGTCGCGCAACTTCACTATGGACATTCTCACTGTCCCAACAATTAAAAGCCAGGGTTGAATAGCGCCTGAGATATCGCGTGCATAAAGTTGCACTGTAGGCAACAGAAATACTAAAACATTGCCTATTTTCAAAAGTCGCCATTTCGTCATTTTTTGGTCGAATCGAAAAATAATACGACGTCGTACAACTTCAGTACATATGTTTTCGCTGTAGCAACAATCAAAAGCCAGGGTTGAATAGCGACTGAGATATCGCTTGCACAAACTTGTGCTTCCAAGTGCAAAACACGGATGGACGGACAGACGGACTCGAATACTAGTCCCGCGCTACGCGGCAGCGGGGGCTAAAAAACATAGTCCTGTGTGACAGGACATTTCGGCTTAGACTGCAAGAGGTAAATAACTTCTTTGGTTATCATACCCGTTTTTTTTTCTCGCTAAAAACATATATTCAAGATCAATAGACTGTTTCTTCTATTGCTGGTTTTACTAATTAAACCAGGAAATTCTTTGTTGTTACAGAGAATCGCTGAGAATTATTACAATGGATCTACGCTGCTGACTTTTTTCTTGTTCGATTCCTTCTGTTTGCCGCAAATAAGGCTGGTGAGTTTGTAAACCAGGTCGATGAGTTCAATGAGCGTGAAGAACGTGACCCCAATCCAAAGGTTAAGGACGCCCCCCATTGTGCCGAAGAACGAATCAAGCGTTAATGAGGGCACATCGCTATACACCATCAGCCCTTCTTTCTAAACAAACAAAGAAGAAATCAACAATAAAAATCGTTATTTTTCTGAACTGAAAAGATTGCTATTTTTAACACAAATATTAGTTCAACGCTTGATACAAGAAGCTACCAATTAAATGACCATGCGACTAAGTTTTATGATGAAATAACAACCAACTGGATAGACAATAAATTCTTAATCCTTTAAGCAACTACATGGAAACCGCTCCTGTGAGAGTACATGACTACTTGACTACTGAATGACTACACGCCAGCATGACTATAAAATGGACCTGAAATCGGAGCTTGAGCTGTATAAAATTCCGCCGGATCACATCCTGATGACGAAGTTGTTCAAAAGCACTGCCTGGATCTGCTCTCATTAACGCTGTGATGTTTCCATATACATCAAACTTATTAGAGAACTTAGTTTGCCTCTCATCATTCGACTTAATAATATTCTCGTAAAATGGAAGCTGGTAACTTTCATGCGGCCATTCGCTTATTGAGGACGAAAAAGTGTATCTGAAAGCAGAACACATCAAATCCATCACCTCTTCAGCTGGTCTGAAAAAAAAATTAGCGTAATTTTTGAGCACATTATGAGTGATTGTTCTGGTTAAAAACTTCAATTGCTGGTGAACCGGTTAATATTCACAGTCCCTAGTAAACAACCTTGTTGTTTTTTATTCTTCATTGTATTATGCAACTTTCGTGAGTTAAACTGTACTTTCTCAACCCACATCCCCAACCCACAAGGCTTAAGAAAATCCTACCTCCACACATACTCACCTGTACTCCGTACACGCCTGACTGAACTGGCACGTCTCGATCGCGTCACTGTCGCCATGGTTGGCCTTGAAGTAGCACGCCACATTGACGGCAGTCTGCGTGATGTTGACGACATCCGGGTGATTTCCCGGCAGACTCCCGCACAGCGGCAGGTGCGAGTAGCTTTTGCTCAGCCCTGGCGTGATGGGAAGGTGTGGATTGAAGCAGCGACAGCGCTTTAAGTTGTCTTCTTGCATACACCGGAAGTACCCGGAAGTATCAGTGTACACATGGCGTATGGTCTCAGACGCTGAGTGGTGGTGAGTACCGCGAGTACTCTCCAAGTATCGCTCATCGCTGCACGGCGCATACGGCTCCCCTAGGCGCTGCCACCTTTGCGCTTCGATATTGATCGTGATGTCATTTCCGGGTGAGACATCGAAGCCCTGCGCAACATCCGGAAACGTGTTGCGCGGGTGTATGAGAACGCGGATGCCCTTGGACTGCGACGAGTGGATATTCTGCGGGTACTTGGGCATCGTATAGTTGGGCGAATCATTCGTGTACAAGATAGCACTTAGGCCGGCGATGACGTCATCTGATACGCCTTCGGTCGACTCGTTAAGATGGATCGTAAAGCACATCAATAGCTCTGGGTTATAGTTGAGGTAGACACTTTCCGTTCTACAATTCCCTTTTATATATAGTTTGTGTTCCCAGTCATACCTACAAATGGAAAGGTAACCTTATTGAGAAGAGTAATTTAAACAAGAAAAATCTCAACTCTTGTAAAATGTTTATCAAAATTAACACTGCCTTTTCCAGCTTCTTGCATTTATTGCCACAAAATTTAACCAATGGCTTATTCGCAATTACATTCTAAAACTGGCGATTCACGATCTTCCGCGCCAAAAGATTAATACTGTGAGAAAAAAAGCTCCCCATTGTTTATGTCGCGGAATATACCAAATCAAAAAAAAAAAAAAAAAAAAAAAAAAAAAAAAAAGCTGACATTCTTGGCAAATCCATCGAAGCACAGTTTTTACCGTTATTGTTTTCTTTTCGTTTATGCAATAGAAACTTTTTAAAGAAGAATATGGTAAGGGTTTACAGATACTCAAGGGGAATGCAGGATTGACAGTTCACTGATCTCTGTCCAACTGGCCAGGTGGATCGCACAGTTAGGTATTACTAATTTAAAGGATCCACAATATGCAATGTCAAAGCATAATAACTTCGACATTAATTATTTCTTGGGTTTTTATTTGAGAGGTCATAAATGAATGCCCCGTTACTTAATCAACATGAAAGTTTATGACGTGACATGCACCCAGAAATGCGACCTGAAACGGAAGCTATTTTTTGTTTCTTTTTGTAACTTTTTTATGGAACAGGGAAACATGCAGCGAGAGAAACAAAAACAATGTGAAACGGGCTGTTTCATGATTAAAAGGCCAAGGCCACAAACGAGTAGGACACGACAGTTGATCGTAAAAGATTTATTAGTCAAGTCGTTACTTAATAAATACTAGATCAATATTTTTTCAGTTCTTTATCAATCAAACGAAAAGCCGATAAAAATTGAACACTGCAGCATTGTTTGCTTCGGTAAGGTTTGTCGGGGGGGGGGGGGGTGGAGGGAAGAGGTGCAAAATAATGATTTTGCAAGCGGCAACGACCTTTTTCACTCAAAATTAAAAAAAAATTTGCTCCTGTAAAGCGGGCGATAACACAGCTATTCTTTGAAATTTTCAACCAATTTGCTGAGATTATAGCTGTTGATTGTAATAATCTTGAAGCTGTTTAACCCCACTTTCAGCAGGATGGCCACCTGAAATCCGAAATGAAATTCCCTGTGTTTTCCCTGAGTTTTCCAGACATTTTCCATACAATGAATTTTGACAGCCCAGGTTTTCAGAATTCCAGCATTTTACATGTTTTGGTTGAAAAACAATAATCATCGACTATGTATCCCATTATTTCTCTTAAACGCTTAGAAAAATACAACGTTCAACAAAGTCTTACAAAATCTATTCAAATTTGTAAAGGAAAAATTTACGTGGAAAAAACCTGGAAATAGGAATTTTCCAAAAATTAAATTCCCTGAGTTTTCCCTGAGATTTGCCGGAATTACCAAATTCCCTGAGATTTCCCTGACTGGAAAATGTCGATTCATTTTCCCTGAATTCCCTGATTTCCAGGGTCGGTGGCCACCCTGTTCTGAGGCATCTTTGTATGTCTGAAGTATACCTAATTAAGTCCTAACACTGACGTGCGGAGACAAGAATATCCATACAATCAACTCTTAAAATTCACAACAACGCTTTGATACATGGTTGTGAAACGGGTTTATTTTTAAGTTTATTTCAAAAACAAGTTTGTCCAAGGACAAAGTCCCAGCTTATGAAAAGCAATAAGACCAATTCCAGCGTGCATGAGCAAGGGAATTTTCCTGAAAAATTGGGTTTCAAAAGATGAGAAGGCAAAGAGCTAGCCCAATAATTAATTTAGCACCGGACCAGAACATAGACCGATAAATGCATACAAACATTTCTTTCCCACAAAAATGGGAAACAGATTTTTTGTATCTCTGGTAGACTGGATAGTCTGCCATAGATACCTCCAAACAACACTCGCATTTCGGACCGGTGCGCATATTTATGTAACTTGCCTTGATGCGCGGTTCTTATTCAGACAAGTGCGCATGTTTATTTAATTTTGCGTAGATGCGCGGCTCCCATTTTGGGACAGTGCACATGTTTATTTAACTTGCGTTGATGTGCGGTTCGCATTTCTGACGAGCGCCCATGTTTTTTTTTTTACCTTTTGTGAATGTTCGGTTCTTATTTCGGATCAGTGCGCACGTTTATTTACATTGTGATTATGTGCGGTTCTTATTTCGGATCAGTGCGCACGTTTATTTACATTGTGTTGATGTGCGGTTCTTATTTCGGATTAGTGCGCATGTTTATTTACATTGTGTTGATGGGCGGTTCTTATTTCGGATCACTGCGCATGTTTATTTAACTTGCGTTGATGCGCGGTTCGAATTTCGGAGAAGTGCGCACGTTTATTTAACTTGCGTTGATGCGTGGTGCTTATTTTAGACCAGTGCAAATGTTTATTTAACTTACGTTGGCGCGTGGTTTGCATTTCGAACCACTGCGTATGTTTATTTAACGTGCGTCGATGCGCGGTTCTTATTTCAGGCCAATGCGCATATTTCTTTAACTTGAGTTGTTGCGCGGTTCTTATTCTGGGCCAGTGCGCATGTTTATTTAAGTTGCGTTGATGCGCAGTTCTTATTTTGAATAGTGCGCATGTTATTTAAGTTGCGTTAATGGGGAGTTCGCATTTCGAAATAGTGCACATGTTTTTAACCTGCGTTGATGCAAGGTGCTTATTTTGGTCCAGTGTGCTTGCTTATTTAGCTTGTGTTGCTGTGCGGTTCGCATTTCGGACCAGCACGCATGTTTTTTTTAACTTGTGTTGATGCGTGGTTCGCATTTTGGACCATTGCGCATATTTATTTAACTTGTGTTGATGATCGGTACTTATTTTGGACCGGTGCAAATGTTTAACTTACGCTTATGTGCGGTTCGCAATTCGGACCAGTGTGCATGTTTATTTAATTTGCGTTGATATCCGGTTCGCATTTCGGACCAGTATACCTGTTTCTTTAGGTTGCGTTGATGCGCAGTTCGCATTTTGGGACAAGTGAGCAGGTTCATTTAACTTGCGTTGACGGGCGATTTGCGTTTCGGACCAGAATGCATGTCCCGTCGATGCCCGACTCTTATGTCTATTCAACTTGCGTCGATTCATGGTTCTTTCTTCGGACCACTGCGCATGTTTATTTAACTTGCGTTGATGCGCGGTTCTCATTTCAGACCACTGCGCATGTCTATTCAACTTGCGTCGATGCGTGGTTCTTTTTTCGGACAAGTGCGGATGTTTGTTTAACTTGCGTTGATGTGCGGTGCTTATTTTGGACCGGATTGCATGTTTATTTAACTTCCGTCGATGCGCGGTTTGCATTTCAGGCCACTGCCCATGTTTATTTATCTTGTGTTGATGCGTGGTTCTCATTTCAGACCAGTGCGCATATTTATTTAACTTGCGTTGATGCGCGGTTCGCATTTCGGACCACTGCGCATGTTTATTTAATTTGCCTCGATGTGCGGTTCGCATTTCGGACCATTGCGCATGTCTATTCAACTTGCGTCGATGCGTGGTTCTTTTTTCGGACAAGTGCGGATGTTTGTTTAACTTGCGTTGATGTGCGGTGCTTATTTTGGACCGGATCGCATGTTTATTTAACTTCCGTCGATTCGCGGTTTACATTTCAAGCCATTGCCCATGTTTATTTAACTTGTGTTTATGCGTGGTTCTCATTTCAGACCAGTGCGCATATTTATATAACTTGCGTTGATGCGCGGTTCGCATTTCGGACCACTGCGCATGTTTATTTAATTTGCCTCGATGTGCGGTTCGCATTTCGGACCATTGCGCATGTTTCTTTAATCTGCGTTGATGCGCGGTTCGCATTTCAGACCACTGCGCATGTCTATTCGACTTACGTCGAAGCGTAGTTCAGACCAGTGTGCATGTTTATTTAACCTGCGTTGATGCGCGGTGCTTAGTTTGGACCAGGTCGCATCTTTATTTATCTTCCGTTGATGCGCAGTTCACATTTCGGACCAATGCGCATGTTTATTTAACTTGCATCGACGCGGAGTACTTAATTTGGACTACTGCGAATGTTTATTTAACTTGCGTCGATGTGCAGTTGTTAAATCTGACTACTACGCAAGTTCATTTAACTTGCGTTTATGCGCTGTAGGAGGAGATTCATTTAATTTTTTTTCTCAAAAATTCCGAAAAAATTCAAAAATTTTCCAATTCACTCAAAAAGCACAAGCCATATGCATGACCCCCTAGAGACGGCTCATATCGAAAATAAATGAAATCTTATAAAAAGTGTAGGAGGAAATGCATTTTGAATTTCTTTCTTCAAAAATTCTCTCATCGACTGAAAAAGACAGGCCATATTCACGACACCCTAAGCATGCCTCAGCCACAAAATAAATGATGTTTGATCAAAACTGCAGGAGAAAATGCATTTTGAGCTATTTTCATCAATAATTCCCCCCGAAATCAAAAATTCCCAAGTCGAGTCAAATAGCACAAGCCGTATGCGAGACCTACCTAAGGATGCCTCATAGCAAAAATAAATGAAATCGGATAAAAACTGGAGGAAATGCATTTTGAAGTTTTTCTTCAAAAATTCCCAAAAAAATACAGAAATTGTCGGATCCACTAAAAAGCGCAAGTCGTATTCTCAACCCCTTACGGATGCCTCAAACCAAAAAAAAAAAAAAAAAACTGTAGGGGGAAATGCATTTTGAAGTTTTTTTTTTTCAAAACTCCCTAAAAATACAAAAATTGCCCGATCGACTAAAAAGCACAAGTCGTATCCAAAAATAGATGACATCGAATCAAAATTGTAGGGGTAGATGCATTTTGAATTATTTTCGAAATTTTTGCTTAAAAAATTCCCTAAAAATACAAACTAAAAAAGCACAAGCCGTATGCACGACCCTTTAGGGGTGCCTCATACCAAAAATAAATGACATCGGGTCAAAAATATAAGAGGAGATACATTTTAAAATTTCTTTAAAAAATCCCCAAAAATTCAAAAATAATCCGATCGACTAAAAAAGCACAAGCCGTATGCACGACCGCTTAGGAAATCCTCACACCAAAAATAAATGACATCGAATCAAAATTGTAGGAGTAGATGCATTTTTTTCAAAATTTTTGCTTAAAAAAATCCCCAAAAATACAAAAATTGTCCGATCGACTAAAAAAGCACAAGCCGTATGCACGACCCTTTAGGGGTGCCTCATACCAAAAATAAATGACATCGGATCAAAAATTTAGGAGGAGATACATTTTTAATTTTTTTCTTTAAAAATTCGCCAAAAATTCAAAAATTACCCGATAGACTAGAAAAGCACAAGCCGTATGCACGAACCCTTAGGGATGTCTCACACCAAAAATAAATGACATCGGATCAAAATTGTAGGAAGAGATACATTTTGAAACAAAGTTTACAGCGAACTAACTAACTAACTAACGGACGCCACCCGCGAACCGATAGGAATACCCCAGCTTACGTGTAACGTAAGCTGGGCTAATAACACGACGTTGGACACATTTTATTCGTGTGAGCATCGGAAACTACTGGAAAACTTGCGTGTCCAAAATATAGTACTGAAAGCAAGACCGACAGACTTACCTCATAACTATCATTGTTCCACGAAAAGGGGGAGGGGGCAGGAGGGCGTAAAAAAAGCGAAAGATTGGAGTCAGAATTGAATTTTACTCACCAGTTGCAATCGTGAACCAAAATGTTCTTCCCGTACAAGGCTAAGGCTTCCCAAAACAAGGTCTGGTTGATGTTCTGAAAGTATCCCGTGATACTAAACATTTCCTCGTACAATTTAAAAATCTCGTCGTCCGTATGCATTCCAGTGGCGACTTTCATGGCCTCATAGCGTTCCTCATCCCTTAGGATTTCAGTAGCCAGTGCGTCAAAATCATGCAAGTATGTATTAAACGGTTGTAAACCGAAGTGAGCGACCGCACTAAGTGGATTCAAATTACACACGGTTAGATCAGGAAAGGGCGCCCGACAGTCATTGCAGATGTTCAAATTTGTGATGGTTCCGTAGGCGAAGTAGCGCACGAGTAGTGAAGTAATCTGCCACACTGCCACTGACAGACCCGTCACAACAGCTATTGCCCAAACAGTACGCAAAACACGTGACGTATTTTTAGCTACTTTGGAAACTCCTTTCACACTTGTCGTTTCGAGAAAGGTCTTTAGTGTTGACTTAACTTCCGGTCCTATCCTAACCGGTGTCTCTTTCGTGTTGGGAACACCAGTGACCCATTGGTTGTACTTAGAAGTGAACCTCTCTCCAACCCTTTTCGTATTTTCCATTTTATATACCATTAAAATTCGAATGCGCTTTGCAGGAACTGTGATTTAGTGCATGGATTATTCTTATTCAGTTATATATATATATATATATATATATATATATATATATATATATATATATATATATATATATATATATGTTACAGCGGATCTGTCAAATCAGCGACTTTACAAAGCCGCTGAAATTTTCAGCGGCTTTGTAAAGTCGCTGGTTCACTTAGCGGCTTTGCAAAACCGCTGGAATTTTCAGCGACTTTGCAAAGCCGCTGGTTTTACAGCTCGTAAATTTGACAATTCCGATTATATATATAAAATCAACACCTATATAGGTAGATACCGGAAGAATATTAACAATCCCTTGTAAAAGATGCTGTTTACTTCGTCCACCGATAATGTGTATCCTTTTACTCCGAACAAAGTTTTCAGGTCTGATATTTCAGTCTACTTTCGCAGACCATACATAAAACACGGTTAACTTTAACACTTTTATCGAACCCACATCGTACAGATTCACGGAATTTTTATTTATTTTTTCCTTCATGGCAAACCAAGAAAAAAAAAAGAACTGCGACAATAGTTTTTGCTCGATCCCTACGCTTTCGCCCTTAAACCAACATGACACTGCGCGTTGTAATGCGGCCTGACAATAAAATACAGCATTTTTTTTCAGCCCCTCTCTTCGTGGGCAGATAGTTATTGCCCGGAGGTATGACTTTGAAAAGACAAATCTCTGAATAGCATGGGAATTTTACAATGAAAAACCACCCAATGCTCTAACCACGTTGATTTTATTCCAGTGGTCAAAGGATACTCATAAACGACCAATTAGTTATCTCTACTGTGGAAAAAAATTTTAGCTAAGGAAAAGACACTTACTGCAGCGGTGTTTATTACAATAAGTTGTCTTCTGACACGCTCCATTGGCATTAGTTGAACAGGTTGGTGTAATGTTAACGGCTCGGTGTCATCAGAAATTTCCTGTTCGGGGTCAATAAAGGCTATTTCGGAATTCCAAGGTTGGACACAGAATGGTTAGAACGGTAAAGAAAAATAAAGAAAGACTTGGTTTCACAGTTTTTCCCACAATTAAAATGTTTCTGACACCGTAATTTTGACGTCGCCGCCCTAAGTTTGAAGGCAATAACAGATCCCCTCTCTCTCCCCCTAAAAAACGACAAAAATTTGGCTGACTTACACCAGGCCCGCTTAAACGCAGCAAAAAGTAATAAAAGGAAAGAAAAATACCGATTTGTCGTCCAATTATTAATGACAAACACTCAAGTTGATGAGAAGCAATGATCACATTTAATGATATGGACGAATAACTGTTATGAAAAATTAACGCTATCTGATTGCATCCTATTTCAGAGCCTTAGTTACACCCAGTAAATATATAAATAAATGTAACTAAATAAAAGTTTTCCTCAGGAATCACCCATTGGTGTACTGTCCCAAAACGCCGCCTCTAGCGGTCAGATTTAATTTTTTGTTTCTCTGAGGTGCATAAATTTCGCCAAGAATGTAATAATTTTCGAGCGACTGCATCTCTGGGACACAAAGTAAAATCTTTCTGGAGTCGGGCTCGGGACACCACGCG
Source organism: Protula sp. h YS-2021 (assembly GCA_949752745.1). NCBI lineage: Eukaryota > Metazoa > Annelida > Polychaeta > Sabellida > Serpulidae > Protula > Protula sp. h YS-2021. Next base: position 21,302,811 of record OX457030.1, read on the forward strand.
CTCAGAATCGGTACCACATCATAGTTCAAAGTTAACACGTTGCAACCCGTTTCGAGCATGTTTTTTTTTTTTTCAAAGTATTCGATTCTAAAGCTCCAGGATGAATAGTTTCCTGGGTCTTTTCGAACAGGCTTCTCATTTCCAAATCTCATTTTCAAAATTGTTTGGTATATCCTAGTTTCGCATGAAGCCATATCGCTTAACTATTTACCCTCTTTTTATGGGTGCGAACATGAGGGTAGGGAAGAGGACAGAGGGTGTGACGTTGCATGACGTCACGGGAGGACATACAGATGGAATAGACAGATGGAACAAGGGTTCTGACCTCTAAAACTCCGCCATATTTATTTGTAAATTTACCATATACTAAAAGTATTTTTAATTAGTTCAACACACATCTGAAAAAGTCATATAATAATACAAACACGAAACTGAAATCCAAGGTGCAAACTGTATAACGCACGGGAGAGGAGAACCAGGGCGTAACGAGTGTACTACTAACACCCCCTCCCCTCCCCTCCCCTCCCCTCGAAAACCCCGATGTGAAAATCCTCCACTTTCAGGCAAAACGCAATCCACAACCTAACCCTCCCTACCCCCTCCCATCTCCCACCCCCTCACCTCCGAGAAACCCTGGATCCCCTTCCGATAAAACACGCCTCCATCCCTGCACCGGAAAGCCGTTTCATGTCAGATTTATAATGTATCAGCTTCACTAGGGAAGGGGGCACCCATAACTCATTCTCATCTATAATTGATAAAGCATTAAGAACGCAGCAAGCAGTGCTTCACTGTGTGTGTGTGTGTGCAGGGCAGAGGGGAGGGGGGAGGGGGGAGGGGGGGGGGGGCAGAAGGAAGCAGCCGAGGCGCCAGTGCCATTCTCTACCGAGACAAAGCAGCAAGGAGAATTGCCTTTCATCCATCGCAAAGATGACTTACCTCTATTTACTAACACTTTCTTTTTTTTTTTTTTTTAACAGCCATCAAATGTTTTTTTACCAAACAAATGAATTACTTGCAGGATGTGCAGAAGATATTCGATAACTCGAACCTCGATGAACCAAAAACTATGTTCACGATATTAAATATCCGCGCCACCGAAAGTGATCAGAAGCCAATCACAACGCTCCAATGATGTTTTGTTATTGGCTGGATGTTAGTTGTACCAGAAACAATCAGACAGTATTGGGAATTTAATGACAGATACACACATAACAAGAATTGTAGATACAAAATGCATCTAATACTGTGCAGATGAAAACATCTAAACGTTCTACTCGATAGAGTCCAACATTTCTGGACTTTTAACAGAAACCAAATGGACAGCAGTCACTGCATTATTTTTTCAGTACCTCAACACAAAAATCACGAAATATTCAAAACCACAATGAAGATATTTATTAGCGGTGTGATGACGTCACAACACGAGCTATTTCCGGTCCCAAACAAATAAGGCTGCTACAGTAGATCACCGTTAGAACGATGGCATTTGGGGTTCTTGCCAATGTATTGAAGACTATAGAAAGCTTCTTAACAACGGCCATCCGGGATATAAAGGCATGACGCAACAACGGCCATTTACTGTACACCACTAAACCGGAAATAACACTTTTTAGCAACACACACTTCAGGATTAAACACTTTTAAGCGTGGGAATAAATTATGATACTGAAGAAATAAAGTCTTGCATTCGGAGCGGCTTTGTACCGGAATTTTCAATGTAAACTGCTAAATATCATGATTTTCTTAGACGGAGTAAACATTTGCTGTTTACATGAGACATCAGTTCTATGTTCAGAGAAAGCTCACTTCTGTCATTATCAAACAAATTTGGCGAGACATGACCATGATTTCTTGCTTTGAATCAACATCGTCATTAAATCTGGACAACCACCAACCAAATCCCAAACTTCCTTAAGCCAAGCTGAAAATGCCCAAGGACATCGCAACCAGCCACATTAATTGTGAATTCCATGACATATCCGTAAGAGGAGGTGGAGTGATGCGACCCTGCAGGGACCAATCACAGACAAGGTCACGTGACGAATAACAACAGCACAACAAATATCTACAACTAAGGTTATTACATCGCTTAACGTCGAAATTCAATTGGGATTTGAACCGCGTCAACAGTGCACATCCATGCAGAGATTAGAATATAGCAGATTGTTCACAGGCGGAGAGAGATTCTCAATCCTGCATTTATTAGTTGCTTCCCTTGTACATCCCATGCCATGGACTCCGCCCTTCCCCCCCCCCCCGACTCCGCCCCCAACCACCACCATTCTCCGCGCTAAACATCTGGGTTAATACTTGGTTTCATTAATATATGGATTTCTCCGAGCGCCTGGCGGTATATTTTTGCATTTAATCTGTCACATCTGCGGTACACATAATAAGGTACCACCGCCAACTACCCCGCTACCGCCACTCCGCCCCCCCCCCCCTGCCAAACTTTCCAAAACGCATTTATTTCTGTAGAAGTTTAATTTTCATATCGGCGTACTCGGTCATTCATCTGGTTAACGGCGAGTGATACTCGAAATTGCGACAGTCGCACCACAATTCAAGTATCACTATTCTAACACTGAATAAGAAGCAGAGACCATGGCTAAAATACAACCGCAAATTTTACGGAACACCCGATACCCTTAATTATTAACATTAGGGGAGGAACTTGGGTCGCAGCAGGTTTTATAGACCAAGTTGTTCAAATTTTCCAGCAAATACCCAGAGTAGGAACTTTACTATTTGATATTTATTTTGGCTATTAATTTTTGTTTCTTGTTTTTAAAATAGATAAGATCATGTAAACAGAGCGAAAGAAATACTTTCTTGGAGCAAGCGGACAAAAATGTGACGGGACCATCTCTTAAATATTTAAAACGTCAAGCTTACTCAAACCAAAGACTACATCGCCAGTGCATTTTACCACAATCAAACCAAATCAAACCAAGCCAAAAAAAAAAAAAAGCAAAAATCTCGATTCCAAACAGAAAATGAACAAAATAATTTCTAAAACTCTTTCGATCAAAATAAATTAAACACTAGCTACTCTATCTTTTCCCTTCTACGTCGTACTCCGACGCAAGACACACATGACGTCACGGCTAATAGCACTACTGAAGTTCTCACGAAAACGGCGAATATGTTGAAAAATGCAGTTTTAAATTTTAATCTACTGAAGTTTATTGATTTTAAAATGATTAGATGAGTATTCATAAGAACACCCAACGACATGCCAACTGCAGAAAAAAGACTGTATCCAAGGGGTCTTTTTCCATTTTTTTTTCTGGATCACATGAATTTCCATGAAACTATGCCAAACCAGCGGTGCACATGCTGATCTTCAATTCTATCCTTCCACCATGGTATTGCCTTTCCATTGATGGAGTATATGAATCCTTTTTGTGGCATTTTATGAAGGAATTCCTTAGCACACTGCCATATTACTGAGAGCGTTGGTGACGAGACGAATCTACACATTCAATTACGCTGATCCGTCAGGCCCGGTCTAAGACACTGTTTCGAGAATCCCGGCCGCGATGAAAATCCGGCATCATACTACGGCGTCATAGTGATATCGAAGCTGGTACACAGATAAGAGGTGTAATATGATACGAGGACTACCGGAGCCAACACACGGATACTTTTTTTTTTACATTGGACTTAATTACAGAAAACTTTTCACAGCCACAATGCGCTCATGTTTTAACCTTTGCACTACGTACCCATTCTCAACAAATTGCAACAAACCGATACTTGGAAGTAACAGCAAGGGGAAAGGTTTCACCCCCCCCCCCCTCCCTCCTCTCCTCCCTCCCACTCCCCATCAGTCGGGCGTCTGCGGTGGCTCGACACTGAAGTAAGGGGTGGCGTCCTGAACGAGTATTGTGTGACACACATCACACACTTTAGACGGGCGCATTTTCGGTCCAGAGCGCACAGTTTTTGCCAGACAGTCCACACAAAAGATCTTGCCGCAGTGCCTGCAGTGATTCTGAAAACCAGAATTTTTTTATTATCATCCAATAAAAAGACAGATCATGCAATAGCAGATAACTTTTGTTACTTAAACATTATTTAAATGGATTGCTTTCAGTCCTGAACACATGTGGAGCTTGGTATACTGGGGTAGGGGGGAGGGGTGAGGTCTGGTACTCTTCCACGTCCTCCTCGATCTGCCAGCGCGCGTAGTCCTGGGAGAGACGGGGGGGGGGGGGGGTGAGGTTGTGCGTATGAGTGCGGGGTGGGGGGGCAACGCACCTTTTTGCGGTTGCTGCCCGTGAACGGTTTCTTGCAGTGTTGACACTCCTCCGCGTCCTCCTCGTGCTGCCAGCGCACCTCATTGGAAGACGAGCGAATCTGCTCTAGCTGTATCTGCAATTGCACCTCATTCATGAACTACATTCCTTGTATTTTTATATAATCAATTCACATACCAATTCACTTATTTTCCAATGTTTCCCTTTGATTTCGTTTTTTGACGATGGTGAAGAGACCGACCTGCAACGATTGCGACAGCTTGACGAAGTCCCTCTGCACAGCTTCGGAGTTGTCAAGGTCAAGCTGAAGACCTTGAATTTTCATCTTTTGTTCGTGGGTTTGGTTTTCCAATTTACTCTGAAATGGATTAAAAATAAGAAGGTCGCAAAAACATCCCCTGACTCGATCTTCTGAAATTATTTAATAAAAAATGAATGTTCTGACGACACAGAAGAAAGTATTCTGTTGTGCTCTCCGCGAATCATCCTGCTGCCCCTCCCACCCACCCCGCTGTCCTCCCTCCTACCGTCGATGGTCACCCACCCTCGTGGCGTTCAGCTCGGTGACTTGGGACTGCAGAGCGTGGATGAGCTGCTTGGACTTGGCCTGGGAGCCACTCAGCGCCTCTTCTGCAGCCCGCCCACGGCTCTCAGCCTCCTGCCGCAGCTTCGTCTGTCGCTCCAGCTCCGACTTCACGCTCTGAAGGATAGCTGCAACACAAACATGGTCGTAAGTCAACGGCACTGCAAAAGGATAGCTGCAACACAAAGTCATCGACATTGAAAAAAGCATAGTTGAAACAAAAATGTGATGTTGAATCTTCAGCATTAAGGAATAGCAGGATAGCTGCAACACAAATGCACTGGTAAGTCTCCAGCATTGAGGAAGGATAGCTGCAACACAATCGCGGTGGCAAGTCTCAACCAATGAAGGATAGCTGCAAACACACAACTGTGGTGGTAAGTCTTCAACACTGAAGCATAGCTACAACACAATCGCGGTGGCAAGTCTCCAGCACTGAGCAAGGATAACTGCCACGAAATTGCGGTGGTAAGTCTCCATTACTGAAGGATAGCTGCAACACAACTGCTGTGGTAGGTCTCCATCACTGAAGGATAGCTGCAACACAACTGCGGTGGTAGGTCTCCATCACTGAAGGATAGCTGCAACACAACTGCGGTGGTAGGTCTCCAGCACTGAAGGATAGCTGCAACACAACTGCGGTGGTAGGTCTCCTGCACTGAAGGATAGCTGCAACACAACTGCGGTGGTAGGTCTCTAGCACTGAAGGATAGCTGCAACACAAACACTAGTGCTTCTGTCTTGCATCACACGCTTTTAGCTGCACACTGCAAATAAACTCTAAATTATCGTACCTTCAAAATCTTCACCGAAATCCACCCCCCCCCCCCTCTCCACTCCTGGACTTCCTTCACCCTATCACATATCATGTTTGAGTTTTCAGACGTACCATTGTCTTCCTGTAGCTGACTGATTTCGTTGCTAAGCGACTCCTCTAGTGTTGTTTTCTCCTGTTGCTCGGCAACCACCTGACTTTTGAGGAACAGTATTTCGCTCTTGAGTAGCTCCTCCTGGTGTTCCTTGGCGACCTTGGCCGCTATGATGTCCTCCCGGTACTTAAGCAACAGTAGCTGCATGTCCTGTCAAAGGAACCAGAATACTCGACCAACTACAAGTACTTCACTGTTAGCCAAGTACACTACAGCACACATGCAACACCATAAAATATGCTTTCCGTGATTTGGGCGATAACAATGGATTTGGTTGATGTTTGTGTGGTGTTGATGCTGACTTGCTCGAGCCCATCTCTGCGTCTCTGCTGAGGCGGTGATGTCTACCTGTGCCTCATTAAAAAAAATAAGAGAAACGATTAATATTATTTAGACTCATAATCATTTTCTGGCGCTTTCCTCTAAGTGTTTGGTGGTGTTGTTTTCTACCGGCGGATGCGCGATAATGAGGGGGAATTGTTCATATAGGACACGTGACCATTAGCCTGCACTAACCTCGAGATTTTCCGGCAAGTTAATAGTCTCTTCTTGCAGCTGCTGTGAATGTTTGGAATGTTTAGCGACTAGATTATCATTCTCCTCCTCTAACTTCCGCAACTAGAACCAATCGAAATAGAACTAGCAATGCATAAATTACCATATATTATCATAAATTACCGGCTTCTAGACGTTTCGGCCCAAAACCATTTCGGTCCATAGACGTTTCGGCCTAGTCCGAAATGGCAGACCTTTTCGGCCCAAGACGTTTCGGCCCACATTTGAACTGCCAAGACATTCGGCCCACTCCCCCCCCCCCCCCCAAGACTTTTCGGCCCAGTTTGCCAAGACTTTTCGACCCAAGTCATTTCGGTCCACTAAAAAAAGTATTACATTAGAAAGGGTTTAAGATTGAGGCTCATGTATTCATAAGTTATTTCAAACAGCTGTGAAATTTTATTCTTCTAACTAACTCCAGCGTCTGATGGCTTTCAACAATTATTTGCTGATCGTCTCTGGTGTGTGTTGGATTATTTTTCTATTGCAATTCCAAGCGCATTTCATACACCTACTCTGGTATTTGATGGGTTAACAGTTAATTAACTGACGCTAAATCAGCTCATAATCCTCTGCACTTAATCTGCAGAGGATTATGAGCTGATTTACCGACTTAATACGGCGTGTGATGATTTTTTTTGTTGATTGCACTTCGTAAATTCAAATCCACACACAATCAATTAGATGATTCTCGACTTGATGTGCCGGTTAAATACGGGTTTTTTCCGTTGAAACGGAATTCTTGTGCGATTTGGTCAGCTATACCACCGTCCCCTTCCCCCTCCATTAAGTAACTAGGGTTTTTATTGTAAATAAAAGGTTTTGTGATAAAGACTTGTTACTTATTCGTAATTCGAACCAGAATATACGAAACAAAGTATGCTGCTCCTTTCCCAAGTAATATCTTTTCAGCCTATTACCCATCCTACCCTATCAACCTGGTAAATACCTCATTCCACCAAATTATTGCCGATTTATCAACTTAGTTGTTCAGTTGACACAGAATTACAGTTGACACAGACTCTTATATAACATTTTATAATTTGTAATAACGCGGATAGTTCATCGAAGTCAGAACGCAATTGATCAAATCTTCCCGAGGCTGCCTATTGCCTTTCAGGTTAATTGCATATCATTTATCTAATTGCTGTATGCTTATGTATGGCTTTCAGGTTTTCATTAGTTGAAAATTTCAATCGTTAAAGAAACAGCAGTATAAGCAATTTGAGATAATACATAACATACGATTTAAATTCAGATAGGAATAGCTACAGTTTCGATTTTTAACAAACTGCTCTTGCAATGGCTTTGACTTATCCATAACTAAATGTCTAACACAAAATCAAAACATCTGTATAATGATAGGTCAGTGGGCCGAAACGTCTTGGGCCGAAAAGTCTTGTGAAAAGTGGGCCGAAACGTCTTGGGCCGAAAAGTCTTGGGGCGCAAGTTTAGTTAAAAAATGAGTGGGCCGAAACGTCTTGGGTCGAAACGTCTTGGGCCGAATCGTCTATGGGAGTGGGCCGAAATGGTTTTGGGCCGAAACGTCTTGCTTCCTAAATTACCATACCACAATGCCGTTGATTATATAGCATTTTAACTAATGTGGCTGCGGACGTTGACAACACAATCATATCCCAAGATTCGTCAGAATAAGCTTAACAAATAATAAAAGGATTTACCTCTGTCTGGAGTTTCTCTCTCCCCTCTGTCAGCTGTTTCTGTTAAAAATACGATTTAAGAAAATGCAGTTGTTAATTATTTATTCAAAGTGGGCGATATTGTTGCCTAAACATTAATGTATTCTAAAATGGCTGTCAGTTGGCTGAACAAACACCCCCCACCCCACTCAACCTCATCCCAATGAATTCACTTACCGCAACCAACCTCCCCCCCCCTCCCCCCAAGAGGCAAGTCAATATATAAGCCATGCCCACCCCCTTCTCAATTCGTTCTGCATGGCGTTGTGCACCCCCCCCCCCCTCCCTCCCTACAGACGAGCCTGCACTCATTAGGTCGGCCTGTAGTTCGTTCTGCGTTGCGCTGTACACCTCCCCCCTCCCCCCTCCCCAGTCACCACCATCCTACAGGCGAGGCTGCATTCACCAGCCCGCTCTGTAGTTCGTTCTGCGTGGCACTGTACAACCCCGCCCCACCCCTACAGGCGAGGCTGCACTCACCAACTCGGTCTGTAGTTCGTTTCTGCGTGGCACTGTACACCTGCTGTATCTTGCTCATGTGTTCCTCCTGCTTCCGGGCTTCTGCTAACAGGTCTGACATCTATCAACAAAACAAAATCATTTTCTCCAAAAACTTTTCACCGACTGCATTCACATTTTAGTTGTTTTTATTTATTTGTCACCGATGGCAGACATTAATATTAACTGGTGGCAAAGGGGTCTGAAACAAACACTGGTTGATATAACTAAGGAGTGGTTGTAAATCCAGGGTGCTAATTATTTTCCTCATATTTAAATACGAGTAAAAGGCAAAACCAAACTAAAGTTCACAGGTTTATTCCTCCATAAAAGTCTCATATTACAACGTGCATAGTGTGGTGTTGTCCTTCTGCACTCATGTCAGTTTATTTTTATTTCACGTCACAATTAATTTGATTCATGCCACAATACGTAGTAAGTATGTCAATGCTTTATGTCAAATCACATGATAAATCACAACACACAAGTCCCTGCCTCAGGTCACATCACATCTCAAGTCAGCGCGCGTCATGTTAAAACATGGTAAGTCACGGCTTAATGTCCCAAAACACAGCTGTCACTGCTTCTGGTCACAGCACACGATATGTCGTCGCTTGAAGTCACAGATATGACAAGTCACAGCTTCAGGTCACAGCACATGTCAAATAACTGCCTCAGGTACCACAACAGGACAAGTCACTGCTTCATGTAACAGCACACCACAAGACAAACTCCGTCACAACATGACAAGTCGCTTCTTCATGTCATGTCAATGCCTCATTGCACTAGGCAGGCCACGGCACTACGCCTTCTGGTTCAGCCATTACTGTCGAGTCTGGAAAGCCTTGAGACATCACGGCCTCGCATACCAACCGCACGGCGTTCTGGTGTACCTGTAACCTCACAGTATCATTTTTTTTAGAAATGACTACATACTGTTATCATACGAGTAATCATGAATTCTGACTGGCCAAAAGAAATGTGCTGAGCCCCAGAGGAACAGAGGAAACCAGTTGTTCCCAACTGCCATGTTGTTTCTATGTCTTGACTGATAGAGGAAACATGAACAGAATGTTTATCATAGCTTATCAGACGATGTGTAATGTATTTCACTCGATACAGACAAAACATACAAAAATTGTATGTGTTGTATCTTACGCTAAATACTTGTGTATCACTTACACTTGACAGAATGCGCTGAATAAAATCCACTTGATCACAAACACGCGCTAACGCTCAGTTCAAAGATGACAGGATGCTTGTCAGCGAGATCTCGCCAGAATTCGTGGCTCAATGTCCCTCTGGTCATTCAAACTTGGAGAACAGTATATGAAGACATTATGCAAGAAAAATCCGTTTAGAATTTTCCCGTTCTGCATAATTTCATAACTTTCCTTTTCACATTTGCAATACACCAGAACCCCGGAACTAAAACCACATTTGGTGGTAGTCAAAAAGTCGTCTCATTTCTAGGGTACTCTACAATGGACGATAATCGGAACGAACCAAAGGAAAATTGGGTTTTGTTTCTTGGATGGACTTCATTCCGGGTGGTCTTATCCCGGGATTCTGGTGCAATAAAGTTATTCCACGACACTTCATCATCAAATCACGGATGCACGATACCGGTTCTTCTAGCCTGTTACTGTGTTCGCGACTTCTTTTATGGGAATAGAAGAATTTAATGTATAAACAAACAACGGCAATAACAGTCCATCCAACTGCATTCATGTGGTGTTCCTGCACTTCGAAATACCGCACTCTTCTTGCTGAAAGATTTTTTATTCAGACTTCTTGAATTCATTTAAATCACCCACTCCAGCCAGCCGTGCCACAGCTACCATATTTGCACGGTCCATCTTTGCAAATGGGCTGAGAAAAAAAACATAGGGCTCTGAGTCTTCATCAAAATCCGAATGGTCCCAGGAAGCTACAACTGCTTCAAAGAACGCCAGCTGTTCATACAGCTGTTCACGAGCTGTCGTTCTTGTTTTACGACACATTGAATATAAATAAAAAAGGACATGTTTGTCACGAAACTTGTCGTGGCAAACGACTGGTTTTTGTACCCACCTGGCTCTGGGCTTCCAGGGCCCGATCCTTCAGTGTCTCTTCCAGCTTGGAGCTGTACTCTTGCATGCCTTTCAACGTACTCCTCTCATTCTCCAGCTGTCTTTCTGCATTCCGTGCCTGGACGAGAAATATAACCACATCCAAATACAACCACATCCAAATATTATCTTAATCATAAGGCTACCTCGTATCCCTTTGAGTTGGGGAAGGGGAAGAAGAGGGGTAGGGGGGTTGGGGTTGGGGTGGAGAGGGGGGAGGGGGGGGTAGGAGTGGTAATTACCTGTGCCATGGCTTTTTTCTCGCTATCCTGCACCTGCTGCAGCTGGGACTCGTAGTTCTTGCACATGTCACACGGCTTGCCCAGTCTCTCGCGTGCCGCAACAAGCTGAAACCAAAAAATAAAAGTCAACACCCATGTGTCTATCCTCCCCAAATACGAGTTGCTGTGGTAAGTTCAAAGTAAACAACGCTTCTTGTTTCTCCGAACTGAATGACCTCCTTCGCAGATGGCAGCCACCATCAATGGATGCATTAGAAATCATCAGCCAATCCCAGGCGCTGAACAGGACTAATAATGTTCACCGAGTTTCATTTACTTTACGACTCCCGCCCGCCTCCAGCAGTCCCCCCCCCCCCCACCAGCCGCTTGCCCGTGAGACTGACCTGTCTTCCCCACCACCCCTCCCCTCCCCCATGCAGCACCTCACCTCTTTCTGCAGCATGGACCACTCATTGTCGCTGACAAGCCGCTTGCCTGCTACGCTGATCTGCTCGCCTTTCACTTTCACGCCCGCCAGGACGCTCTCTTTCAGCTTTGCTTCAAATGTTGTGTCTGCGAAAAAAAAACAACAAAACAGGAAACGTTAAATATGAAAATTCTCTTCATTGCGACTAAATATCTTTTTCTCGTATAGAATGAACATGATCACCTGCTATGGCCTTCTGCTGGGCTTGAGTCAGTTTGACCACCGGGCGCTCGGGGCTCTGCCGCTCACTTCCGCCCCCATCCTCTATGGGAACACTATCGGTGAAATCCTTGTCCCTCTGGAATGACTGGTTGGAGTTTGACCTGCGCATTGAGCCCTCGTCACCGGAGTCGAATTTGAGGAAATCTTCGGATGTCAATGATGTCAGAGACCCTACCGTCTTATCAACACTTGACTGAAATGCCAACAAACACTAAGTTCTAAAATTTTTGGAACTGAAAGAAAAAAAAACATCCCGCATAATTCACCGTGTGTGGCGGTGGTTCCGTTCTCACTGCAAATAAAAAGGAATTGATTTAACTGTTATCAAAACATGACGCTGCGTAATACTCACATCTGATTGGTCAGCCGATTCCGAGGCCCGCCTCTTTTCCTCTTCTTTTCGTTTCTCCTCCAGCTCCCTGACCCGCTTCTCCTGTGCCTCCCTCTCTGCGTCCGCCTGCTTCAGCTCTGTCACCACAACAACAGTACGTCCGGTTAACGCATGCCGCTGGCGATTTTTTGAGAACATCAGTTCTCAAAATACAGCAGAGCCAGACGAAACATCTTCTAGCGTCTGCTGTTGCGGGGAGAGCACCGACACACACTAGACACATAAACACACATAAACACACACCTTCCTTCTAGCGTCTCCTGTTGCTATGAGGACAGCATCGATGACGTCACAGATACACAGACACACACGCACCTTCGAGCGTCTTCTGCTGCTGCGGGGACAGCATCGATGACGTCACAGATACACACACACACACACGCACCTTCGAGCGTCTTCTGTTGCTGTGGGGACAGCAGTGACTCCATGCGCGTCATGTCCATCATGAGGAGGCGCTGGGACTGCAGGAACTGGTCGTTGGCCACCGACCACGTGACCTTGAGCGTCGAATGGTCTCGCTTCTCCATCTCCAGACTTTTATACGCTGCAATGTATCATACATGGTTAATTTGGACCGGGATTAGGGGATGTGGGGTGGGGGGGGGGGGGCGCATCGGATCTTTGCATACTGCAATGTACTTCACGGGTCAACTTTGATCCAGGGTCAATTTCCAGTTATAGCGACTTTTTTCATTTGTTTTTATTTTTAGAAGGTAGAGAGTGCCTAAGTGTCTGTTCTTTTTTTTTTTTTTTTGGAGGGGGTGGGTGGGATGTGTCTTTCTGTTGTGTCTGGATATTTAGTCTCGATACTCCAGCTGTCATCGTCAACCGATAAAAAACACTGTGCCACGAAAATGCCGTACTCAATACAACTTCCTTAGGTGACAAAAATAGGTAATGACATAACTTTTGCAACATTAGTTTTTAACTTCAATTCTCTTTATTCCTTGAAAAAATATCTTTCAAAATAATATGAAAATCACGGAGTTTGTCAACAAACATTTAGTCACGCAGTTCTTCGCGGAGTTTGTTGAGAAACACCTAACAGTCATGCAGTTCTTCGCGGAGTTTGTCATAGACAACTAGTCACGCAGTTCTTCGGGGAGTTTGTTGAGAAACACTTACAGTCATGCAGTTCTTCGCGGAGTTTGTCAATCTGCGCGCTGAGGACTGCCACGTACATCTCTAAATCAGACCGCGAAGATTTCTCACTCTCCAAATTCTTGTTCAACTCTCTTATCTGATTCAAAACAAACAGAAAGGCGTCAGCAATGAGTCAACGCTATCGACAAAATACATAAAATACAGCTTACATTCGCATCGAGTCGGATATTTTTACACATTTTTTTAAATATAATTTTACTTTCGTTACCTTTTCTTCTAAATCATGTGGTGATTCGGCAACCAAGGTGTCTGTGGAGCTCTCAATGGAAGGCGTCACACTGACCTGTCAATCATACGACGTCACAATAACACAATATTCATCAATAAAACGGGAATTCCCTTTTTTCAAAACGTGTTCTTAGCATTGCAAATTTTTTCCCGCAGCATGCATAAATGACATGTGCTTAACCAACTGGTTTGCCTTCAGTACTGACACACCACACAGAATTCAGATAATCGTTCAAAACCATTTTTGTTGCTGTTGTTGTTCAAATCAAACAAATTACGTGGCCGTCGGGTTCGTATTTCAGTAGCTTCTGCTGGGTGGTATGCAGTTCTTCTTTAAGAGCGGCTATTTCTGCTTCGAGTGGCAAAACCACAGACTTTAGCAAGTTCGCATCTTCCTGTGCCTGTGTCGATGAAAACAGCAGGAAAGTAGAAGAAATATCCACATTAAGATCATCTATGGGATCTGCAAAAACTTGTCATTACACAGAGATGTTATTCTCGAATTGGATGAATTATGCGAGAAAGAATTTTCTTTCTTTCTTAACGAGAGCTGCTGCCTAACTGCAAATTATTTCTTAACAATTTTAATCTAGCGAAACTCCAATTCATCCAAAGTAATTCTCGTTGGACTGTATTTTATAATTTTGGCACACGTTGCCTCTTCTGATTAGTGATAACCAAATTACGGCAAAAGTAAAATTGTGCTTTTACCAGAGGCTATGGAATCTTGCAAAAAAAAAAAAAAAAAAAACAAAACAAAAACAAAAAACAAAGAAACAAACAAAATCGCACGTATCAATGCGCCACTTTCTTCTCTTTACGTTACATTTCAGCTTTTTATGTTTAAGGTTTACGTTTTTTTCTTTTACCTTTTTCATACTTTCTTCTAGATTTTCGTCCTCGTCATCCCGCGCGCTAGCACCAAGAGGGACGGCCACCTTCTTAGTCAGTGTCTTCACCACCGACGACAAAACTCCCCCGTCCCTACACCCACCCACAAACAGACAAAAAATGGCCAATAGGTGAATTTTAGTATTTTTTTTTTAAATGAAAGCCAAAAGTGAAACAAAACATCAACACTTGTCAAAGCATCCACGGCAATGCCTTCGGCAAGCTACATCACGCTACACAAACAAATGTCGACAACCGCAAAAAAACAAAAAAAAAAAAACAAAAACAAAAACAAAAACAAAAAAAATACACACAAAAAAAAACAGCTGTAGATTAAGCTAATTTGGCTATTTTTCTTTTTTTTTGGCTTTATTTGTCATTTTATGTATTAAGTTATATTTATTTATTTTATTATTTTGTTTTTTTTTTGTGGGGGGGGGGGATTCGCTTTGCTCTTCATTCATTTATTTATTTATTTATTTTGAGACGAGATGTTTGGGGCATAAAGCCCTGTACTCTTCATTTATTTTTTTCGGGGGGGGGGGGGGGCTGTACTCCTCATTCATTTTCTTGGAAGGGAGGTCCTGCACTCCTCACTTATTATTATTTTTTTTTGGGGGGGGGGGGGGAGGAGGCCCTGTACTCACACGTCTTGGGCAAGTTTCTGCTTCGTGTCTTCCAGTTCTTGTTCGAGCTTCTTCACTATGTGCTGGTACCGCGCACACTCGTCTTTCAGCTTCTGTTCTGACTGCGCCATGCTCTCTGCGCAAAACACATTTAATTCATTCCTTCATCTAAGTTTATCCCATCTTATTTTAGAAAAAAAAATAATGAATAGCAGCGTCAGAATTGTCCTGTCTCATTGTAACATATTAGTCATTCCTGGAAGGGTGGGAGCAGTCTGGAGTATCAGGGCAGGTCTTGCAAACACCAGCTTTACTCAGAAAGGTAGTCGTGACGGCTGTTAAGTACCATTCGGTTTCAAAACAAACTGACAGTACAAAACTTTTAAGTAATGTCATTTAATTAATAACGTAACATACGTCCGACCCACTCATGGATAAACAAGTTTCAAGTCGATCCGACGTTTCGTTCTCGAGATATCTTACACACAACATTTTGTTCCCAACAGACTGACACACACACAGAACGTGCTAACCCTATATGTCTCCCTTTGGTTGGGGAGATATAATAACTATACAGTTGCCTTTCAACTAATTCCACACGTAAGTGAGGCATTATTCACATGATCAACAACTCTTGGGGTTGATGACTGCGGTATCGTAAATCGATTCTATTTCCATTGCCATAATGGAGAGAAAATGAGAACCTTTCATAATATGTTGCATAGAGGCGATTTCCTCAGCGTACTTCCGGCGCAGCGCTTCCGCCTCATCCTGGCGTCCCGTCTCAGAAATGACGGTGGCAGTCTTGATGTCATCACACTCGACTCTCAACCTCGCTAATTCCTCGCTCAGTGATTGGTGGCTTTCCTCGGTACTTTCCAGCTGCACCCTCAGTTGTTTGAGCTCATCTATACAAACAGATCACAACATCATCAATGAACGCAATACTGCACTCTTATACTTGGGAATACTGTACACACCTCCCGTAAGTACGGGTAGATTACACAAGACTGAAGCTATTTTGTACACGAATGGATAAATATAATTACATTACTATCATCTAAACATATGTAAAAAGTTCACCACAAAGATTTAACGGCATTTTTTTCGTGCTGATTATCGTTGTAAAGAGTGACAAACCCATAAACGAGTCTGATAGTAAAATGAAATAAATATCGTAGTTCTACCCTCTTTCTTGGTGTACATGTCCATAAACTGCGCCCTCTTTTGCCCGAAGTTGTGCTCGTCCTGTTTGCGCTGTGCTTGCAGGGTCTGCACGAGCTGACGATAATGATCAATGCTATGTTCTCCACTGCCATCCATTGTTATATCTACCCAAAATACGAAACAACGCAACAATTATATACAGCAAAAAAAAAAAAAAAAAAAAAAAACTTTTTATACATGATTCTGTTTATTTGTTTGTGTTTTTATTATTGTACGCCTGTTTATTTGCACCAGATAAACAATGAGCCAAAACAGGCGAGATCGCGTTAAATACTTCCGAGAAAGCGGATTTTTGAAAGAAAAAAAAAACCCTCTGAAAAATAGTAAACTAAGAGAGTGGCAGCCTATTTCTCACCCCGACGGTTTCGTTGTGATTCAACTTGCCAACAGCAGAATGTATACACAATGAGGCACACGACCCCGTGCGCATTCGTCGAGCACGTACTGTAGCCGCTCCCCCACCACCCCCCAACCCCCCCCCCCCCCAATGCCTCAATACCAGTACGGCCCGGGGTACTGTCTCTTACAAAGGCGCGATCGATCGTAAATCTTTGGTAGTAATTGCAGGGCACAGTCTTGGGCGTTCATACTGTTGCAAATCCTGAAGTATCGCAAGAAATCAGGAAAGAAGGTGGCCATGGCTTCTTAAGCGTGCGAAAAAAAAACATTATGACCTAGTGGACAGGACTAAGCTTTAGGAAGTACCTGTCGCGTTGGGGTATGAGGGAAATTACTGGACCTAATTTAAACTACACAAATGCCACTGCAAAGTCGTCAGTTGGTAATCTAGAATCGGACTCGATATAGCTTCGAGTTGGTTTAAAACAAGGATGTTACTATTTTCATTGTATCTCGAAGATTTGGGGGATAAATTACTGGATACGGGGGAGGGGGGCGAGTTCTAATAACATGATTATAATACAGTGTTGGCGGAAGGGACGGGCCCGACTTGAGGCAATTAAGATATATTTAGAGCGGTGGCGGAGGAGTTCAAAATGAAACTCAGAGATTTG
Organism: Protula sp. h YS-2021; assembly: GCA_949752745.1. Classification (NCBI taxonomy): domain Eukaryota; kingdom Metazoa; phylum Annelida; class Polychaeta; order Sabellida; family Serpulidae; genus Protula; species Protula sp. h YS-2021. The sequence goes on from OX457030.1 coordinate 21,319,922, forward strand.
AATAGTAAGGTAATGGTCAGTAGAAAAGGAAGAGTGGAAACAAGACCATCGTGGATTGCATATCCCCAGGCGAGCAGTACTGTTTTCGAATGGCAAAAATAATACGCCTAAGTTCAGAGGCCATTATTCTTTCAACTTTTTGTCGATCAAACTGAAACCAAGAGGTTGTAAATCTACAACATATATTCTTTCGTTGTGTGAAGTTTCAAAGCTGTGTGACCAGGGAAAGTTAACAAGGTAACCCGGACAAAACACCCCACGCGGACTGAGAAAAAAAATTGCCTAAGTTCAGAGGGTCATAATTCGGGCAACTTTTTGTCGATCAAACTGAAACCAAGACGTTACAAATCTATGATATATATTCTTTCACTTTGTGAAGTTTCAAAGCTATTCGACTAAGGCAAGTTAACGAAGTCGCCCGGACAAAAAGGGGCACATCACTGGTCCCACCATTCCCGAATATCTATACGAATCGGTTTCTGCCATTTTAACCACTATCTAGTTGTTTTCACGCAGTTCCCATTTCCCTAGTTATCTCCCGTCGAACTACTGTGGGCGGGAGATATAAAAATGCTTCGTGTCCGTCTGTCGTCCGTGCCACCTTACCGCCCCCCCCCCCCCCCCACTGACGGGATCATTTTGTTCCTACTGAGAGGCTGCGGGACCGCCAGGCCAGGTGCGTACATTCAATCAATCAAATCTGGAAACTGAGTGACAACAAAAACATGGGTTGTGGACTGGGATCACACAGTTTCCGTGTACGCCTTGTTAAGACGCATAATTGTGTCAACTGGGATACATAGGGTTCCGTGTTTGCCTTGTTTAGGCGCATAACTGCAAGTGTAAACAGTGTTCAGGCACCTCAAATTACAAAAGGAAGACGGGCTACTTTCTGTGTTAAAGTGAGACTGCGCCGATACTTTAGGAATATAAAGTTCATATAAAACAACCAATTGTAAACCCTGATTAACAGAAAGGTGCGGTTGAAGGGAGCTACCGTTACCGAAGGCCGGAGAAACTGCAGAGCGTTGTTTTTTTTTTTTATATGCATATTTATTTTATTTTCCACACTGACTGGTAAAAAGTAAAACCGCAATTTTTCCACCTTGGAAAAAACGACCAGCCCTGGCTAAAAGTGATTTTCCCAAGCTGGCAGTGACTCTCTTTCTAGGCATAGCCCTTTATCTAAACGGAAATACACAGGAAGCTAGCTCCCAAAAGCGGCATCCTATTTGGGTTTGGTTTACCCCCTTCAATCCCTCGCTGTGTAATGATATACAAGGCAACTGTGGTCGATTTGAGGTAACTCTGTGGCGATTTCGTGCAATAATAAGGGACCAACAAGTCCTTATTGGCACTTGTCAAAGGCCCTCAGAACACATCGGTAATGATATACCACTTCTGTGTTACGCTTTCTTTAAAAGAATAGAATACGGAAATAACCACAAATCAAAAACAAATTGATATTTACTTACATTAAGGGGGCATTGTTTATTACGTGAAAAAGTGACAATAATTGTTGTAATTATCCACCAAAAATCTTTTGAACTGATATTTCCAAAGGAACACTTGTGGCTATTAATGGGACTGAATAATATGTAAAACACCTTTTTAAAGATCACATGGTGGCTTTTTAAATTTGAAAATGCGCATGTTGAAAGAAAATTATCAGTAACCTAGGTCTGTCTCCAGTGTTCATGCAAGTTCGCCATCCCGGAAAACAACATTTATCCAGAAAATGTCACTTTTGTCTCGCCAATTATCACCCGAGAGGTCGGGTAAATAAAACAATACCCTTTTAATGGTAAGACTACATAAACCAGTTCATGTGCGGTATTTTGGCATACTTATTCTTTTAATATTAGTTGTTTATGTGGATTTCGGGATGACAAGGTAATATGGCGGATTAAAGTTGTCCAAAAATATTTTGTCCGAAAATATTTAATTTCGTTATAACTCAACACGACAGTTTGCTTTGCAATTCTCTGGAAACATGTTTAAAATTCTACACTTTCGACATTCCAAACGGAAACTCCATTACACCGAACACAAAAAAAGTAATCGTTGAAAAACCACCAAAAATGGCGGACGGTCGCAGGCTACTGGTTAGTCCTAGATGACTCTTGCGGTCTTCCTATGACAGCAAGAGTCATAATTCCTACAATAGGAAATGTCATTGATGTAAATTTTCAAATCTCGGCGCACGACTGGGGCCAACGGCGTTATTTTAGAAAGGGTGCATCACAGGTCAGATAACAATTGTTTACTGAGAAAAATATGTGTTTTCTTGAGATCAGGATATCGAATCCTTCATTATCGCCCACAACAACAGTGAATTCACAGTTGGAAAACCACCCTTTACTCTAGTTTGTGAGTTTCACTGGGGTCGAAAATAATGCGCCAGGGTGCTTCTCGGTGTGTTTTTAAAGAAAAGGCCTGCCAGTTCGAGCCTCGGTGTCCTTGAACGTGCGCCGAAAGATCCAGGGCCGCGAAAATTGAGATCAATGGCCATTTCTATTGCACGAACTGTGACCCTTTCTGTCCTAGGAAGATAGAAAGGGTCCGCTGGGACTAGTTACTAATAGAATTTTCATGTTTTTTCCTTATCGTTTCTTTATAATTTATCCCAATAAATTTGCAGTCAAAACGACACCTACATCGTATAGATTCGAGAGTATGAATTGAATTATTCGCTCCCACAGAGGGATGTATATGTTGTTCAAGTCAGAGCTGACTCGGAGCTGGGGCGGACTCGGAGCTTACACGAAGCTAGCTCCAAGAAGCGGTGCGCTAAAAAGTCTGACAGAGAGATGTACGATGTTATACAAGTCAGAGCTACTCGGAGCTTAGCTCCGAGTAGCTCTGACTTGTATAGCATTGTATATCTCTCTGTCAGGGCTACGAAGCCTTCCATTGTTCCACTAATAGGGGTCAACTTCACATGTTCTGAGGCACGAATCCCGCATACCAGTCCGTATTATTCAAACATTTACAGAAAGTTCATGCTCAATACGCCTTTTTGTAAAACAGGCATAGTTTTTAGTGAGCTGTATATCTTTTATTTGTTCATAAAAATGCAGAAAAGTTAGCTTCCGCATCTCCCTGTCAAATGTTTGTTTACATTCTGGCCTTTAAATGTCATGTGACCAAAGTCAAGGGACCGAAAATTTAAATAAAGGGGTTATAGTTTATTTGGACAATATATATTAAATAGTTGATAGATGCAGAATTACGTATAAATTTATTTTGTACACCCACAGTGTTTGACTTTTTATGTTATCGTTCTTTTGAAATATCAATTTAAAAGTTGTTTTTTTTGTGGATAATTGCAAAAAATTATTGTTACTATTTCCCGTAATATAGTATGCTCCATGTATACAAACAAATGTCATTTATTGCGGGAGATTTGTAGTTATTTCCGTATTATTTTCTTTTAAATAAAGCGTAACACAGATGTTGTATATAATTACCGTTGTACTTTGAGGGCCTTTAGCAAATGCCAATAAAAACTTATGGGTCGTTGAATCTCGCACAAAGTAGCCACAGGGGTGCCTCAAAGCGAGCGCAGTTGACTTGCTTATTGTTATACAGCGAGGCTTTTAAGCGGTGCCTGGAAACTTTTTAGCGCACCGCTTCTTGGAGCTACTCGGAGCTAACACGAAGCTAACCTTCTTGGTCGCTCTGAGCTGAAATCAGATGTCTCGATGACACATCATCCATCAATCCAATTTTGGTGCATCTCACAGTTGACAACAGTAGAATTAATGTCCATATAACTGGATAAGAAAGGTGTCTTCTTCGTCAAAGACTGGGCACTTTTTTCTGCCACTTGACCACTTCCTTTACACCGCTTAGAGCAAAAATGAAACCTAGTGTTTCTTTCAGGCAATAAAAATCGTAAACAAGGGACCGTGTTTTGATCACGTGAACACGACGTCACTGTGACTGATAGCACTTTGTTTTGTACACTTATCATTCTGAAAGAAACAGACTGGGGAGTCATTTATTGAGTGATTGATATCTTTTCTGTTCTATTTTCAAACAATACAGTTGCAGTACCATAGTAAATCATGGAGCTATGTCATAACATATTTTTTGAATGATTTTGAGTAAACGCTTGAAAAACAGAACGGCGTAGCTGGAAGTTTAAAAACTTATACTTGAGCACGAACATACCAATCACAAACACACACACATGAGGTAGTAATATACAGTTATACCCGTTAAAACACGACACAAACATTAATCACTATATAAATAATACTTGTCATTTTGTTTTGGGTGCATTTGCCAATATTTCACAGCAAAAGGAGAGATAAGGTATCGCTCGTGTTTGACGTCTGTAAGGAATAAGAGTTGTTACCATGCAAATGGAAATGATAATAAACAACAAATTTACATTCCATCTAGTCTCATTCAAAAATTTTCATATTATTGTTAAAAGAAAACTAGTGTTGGACTCCTCAGAGGTCAGCTGTTTGATAACAACGAAAAAGGCAAAAGTCCTTCACCTTCGTGACATCCCTATTTTCGCCAATGATGTGAAATGATTTGCCGAAAGATTTTATCATAAAAATCAAAACAAACCCAAAAAGGAAACATGTGTGAAACACGTGTGATGATCTAAAAATAGAAAACCACGTGTTTTTGTTATTAATTAATATGGTAAACAAATGTGAAAGAAACAGGAAATAGGATTTTTTGGATAATGATTGACAAAACTATCATGAAAGAAACACTAGGAAAACAAATTTACAGTGGCTACAAGCAATATGGTGGTGCTTATAGGGCTTATTATTAACGCAGGGACGGGGATACAGCAATATATCTTAGCAACCCAAAGAATACGAAAGGTTTAGAAAATTGTTGCTCTCTTGGTTCATTCTTTATTATTGCTTTCGAGTGTGATGACTTTGATAAAAAATACTGACATATTCTTAAAATCACCAACTTAATAAAATTACCCACAGCCTGCGGCAAGTGTTTAATGTTTTTTACTCATCTGGTGAATTATGTAGCTAATCGTTGGTGTCGATATATGTCTAGCATTGCCCATGTATAACGCCAGAAAAAGATAACAGAAAGATTGCACAAGATGTGAAAAGTGATAATTGTGAGAATTGCTCTTACTGTCTTCCAATGCACAAAGCAGCCGGTAACAAGTATATATATTTCATTAATTTTAACCACTTTAACCGTAAATGCACTTTCGTTTAAAAGTATGGTTTGATATATAAATGCCTGGTTGCATTATCAAAACCTGCATACTTTTAAAATTCCTAAATGAGAAAGAAATTTTTAAGGGACTCTGATAAATGGTTTACAAGCTCGAATAACAAGGGATCCTATACTATTATTTTAGAAAATTTCGCTTTAGAACACCTTCAGTGTAGATATGCATGAGCTGAACCAAACTAAAAAAGGCAGAGCTAGTTATAGTCCATCTATGCTCTTTTACTCTGCTAAAAAAATCAGTTAGGCCGTCAAGCAGCACATTGAGAAATAAGCCCTTTTTAACAATATTTCAAAGTGTTAGCGAAATTGTTTAAATTAAAGGGAAGGATAATTTTTGAAATTTACCTCAAATGTGATGTTTAGAAACCATGATCAATAGAGTTAAAGCACAAAAGGATTGCATCATATTGAATGTAAGCAAATCGTATAAATAAAAAATCAATCTTCATGTTATAATCAGTTTGGCAAAATGGAAAAGTAATATGAACAAGACCTAAGACTATCTAGTATTACCTTTTTCAGTTTGAAATATGCAAGTTTAATAACTTATTGTCAAACCTATCACACTCCAATGAGGTCATCCAATGTTAAGATATAATTTCGGACTTCCAGCATTTTTAGAACGCAAAAAGCTTGCTATGTGCTATGTTTCTGGCGCACAGCTCGTAAAATGCCCAGAGTAGGTTGCCGGTAGTGGTTATCCATTTCAAAATAGATGGCAGGAATAAGCATTAACATGCAGAGAAAAGTTTTTTTTAAATATATTTTGTGACTCATGCTTCGAAAGATTTACACAAGTGGGCAGGTCACTTTTATAAAAATAAAAGAAACATAAAGCCTCGAAGAAAAAATGCATCGCTTCTCATCACAATTTGAAAAAAATGTGACCAGTTGGTAAATTTTTGGCAGTTTTCTTTGGAAACAGTTGGGACCAACCAGATCTGCTTTTATATGTTATTGAAAATTTCGATGACCTAGTACTGTATAAATATATCCTTGTTCTGCCACATTTTATGTCTTTTACTAGAATATTTTAGACCAAACTGGGTTACTTCTGTTTGCATTTGTGAGTCCAGCGATCCAATCGGGTGACTGAAAACATGTTTCCCTGGCCTAATCCAGATAATCTGATGAAGGTGATTTATTCTACTGCATGTTTTTATTCCACTTGATAGTGCAGGTGATCAGCTACATCTTGCTCTATTTTCGGACAAGGCACTCAGCATGTCTTTAAAAGTGATGATATAAATCCAGACATGCGTCATTCAGCCAAAACCGTATAACCGTGTTGGTTTTTACAGTGCTATATTCAATTTGCTTCACGATGGATAAGTGGTTGGGTAAAGTTGCCTTTGTAACCGGAGCATCCTCGGGAATAGGGGCTGCTATAGCAGAAAGTTTAGTAAAACGTGGAATGAAGGTTGTTGGTTGCTCGCGGAGAGTAGACAAGATAAAGGTATTATTTTCATATTTCATTATTTATCAAAAACACGGAGTGCTTAGATCAATAATAACCCTGTAGCCCGTTATGATCGATCCAACTTTGGGTCTCCAATTTTATTTGTGTTAGTCACAATAGTTCCATTTGATTTGTTAAGCAACAAAATTCAACGATAATTTTGATTTCATAACTACACAGAGAACTAGGTTTTGCTATTCAGATAAGTCAGAACGGCTTTCTTGTAATAAATGTACCCATAATTATAACAAAGAAAAAGAATAAACTAGCGTTCGGGCTCAAGAAGATTTCCCCATTTTTGTTAAATTGTAATGATACAGCGCGTTCATACATCAATACATCAATAATATATAAAACTTACACTTTGAAACTTAAGTTCATTGTTATCATCCTCTTTTAAAGGCGCTTAGCGAAAAATTGAAGGGCGAGAGAGGTAGCTTAGATGCAGTAAAATGCGATTTGACCAAAGAAGGAGAAATATTAGCCGCATTTGACTTCATAAAGAAAAAATATGGAGGAGTCGACGTGTGTATTAATAGCGGCGGCATAGGCCTTAATGCACCGTTGTTGGACGGTGAAACTGCCATGTGGAAGCAAATGCTAGATGTAAGAAGTTTTTGAGAGTCTAATTTTCCTTATCGGAAATTTGTACAGAAAACGATATGAAACAAATTTCCATTTGTGTTTTACATTTAAATAGTGTTTTATTTAGAGAAGACAAACAATGCATGATGAGTATATTGTTTATCATCCAATCTCTGTTATCTGGCTATTAGTTAGTTAATTAGTTAAGTAGTTAGCCCAGTTATTTTTTTAAAGAAAATGCGAACGTCTTTAATGTTATCAGTGATTTTGTGAAGCTAATTGAGTTAAATGTACGCCATCAATTTGCGTTGTCTTGAAATGTAGGTGTAAGAGCTTGCATATATTAGAGTTAATTGTGTGCTTGACAAACTTAATTCAATTCGTTTTTACTAGATAAACTAAATGAGATTGAACTAAGATATATTAAATCCGGTCTATGCAAATTTTATTTGATAAGACACGACAACGTTTAAACGTTATACAAGACAAATTTGTTACTCTCAACTATTCGAAAGGAAAGAAATACCTTTATGGTGGTACTTCAGATGGCGTGGTAAAAGTGTTTAGCAAGCTTTCAAAAAGTTTTTAACAGCGAAGAAAATCGACAGGCTTATCAGCAAACCTTAAACTTCATGATAGTTCTTATGAAAGTCCTTAAATACAGCACAGTAGAAAAAAGCTCTTGTTTCTGGTAATAGATATGTCTGGCCACATGCAAAAAATATGATTGTCGACAACCTTTGTAAACATCTATTTTCTATGCAGTCGTTATGACTGTTTGCATGTTTCAGCTCTAATATTGTTCCCCGATTAAAGTATTTAAAATAAGAAATACCGAATTATAAGAAACTGAACAAAACATATCAATCATTAAAAAGGCAAACAAATACAGCTTAATTGCTTATTTTTAATCGCGTTTCCTTTAATCATGATTAATATGAACTAAGCATAGAACAGTCGTAACAAATATAAACATTGCTATTATCTACACAAGAACTAACAAATAAGCCACTGAATGAAAAAGAAGCCAAACATATAAGCTTAAAAATATTAAACTCCAAACTCTAATAAAATTCACTTGATTAAGATACTTTAAAGATATGCTGGAACCAAAAAAGCACTGCTCTTTTATTTTTATGGGAAAATTTTTATTTAAATTCATAATATTTGAAGCATAGAGTATTGCATAAAGTGCTTTGGTTATTTTTCATTCTTGTTAAGGTAAACGTCATGGCTTTAATGATTTGCACGCGAGAAACTGTAAAATCTCTGAAAGAAAGAAATGTTGACACCGGCCATATCATACATATGGTCAGGTATGTATAATGTTGAATACATTTATTGTGCTAGAAATGAGAAAGTAGTATTAAGTATACAGAATTTACTACAAAAAGCAATAGGTGTTATTATTTTCATGCCCCTTAAAAGTTACATCTGTGGTTTGATGTTTCACGAGTCATTTAAGAGAGTCACACTTTAGCTTTTATTGTGACTTAATTGCATCATAAATAAAATAATCTATTATGGCTGAAAGTACCTCATTTTCACCTGTATTTTGCAAAGAAATTGCTGATATTCTTGAAATTGTTCTATAGGCATTACTGGTAGTGCTAACTGTTAGGCTATATTTTTCTGTGCGTGTTTGTTGTATGTCTAATTTCTTAACACAGTACTAAATGTTTTTGTCTAGTCTTGCCGGACATGTCGACCCTGTTAGAGCCGAGTCTAACATGTATCAAATTACTAAGCATGCTGCACGGGTCATTACTGAGGGCCATCGAAAAGAACTTATTCAAACGAATTCTAATATCAAAGTCACTGTAAGTGCTTAATTTTTAAGAAAGACACATCATAAAAACTTTATTATATTTATAAATTTAACAATAATTTGATTTATTGTTGCAAAAGCAGCAAGGCAAACCAGCGGACACATTACATGAGTCAAATTTGTGAAATCGACGCCTGCAAACTCATGCCTCAAACACAAAGCAAAACCACTCCGTCGTATATATTTTAGCGATTTTACTAGGAATGTATTGTATTTTACATACACCAGAGACATTAAAGTTTACTGGTTTTAGTTTCATAATGTTGTATACATTGGTATTTTATATTCATGTTAAATTGTATGCAATTTCTCGATGTATTGTTGTCAATTTGCAGGCTATAAGTCCTGGATACGTCGAAACGGGATTTTCTGTGGCAATGAATGGGCCTGAATTTGTGAAAAAAATGTACAGCAGTATGAAGGTGTGATCTCATTTTTATTGGCATTTGTTGACGTTTGGCTGTGTGTGGTATTGTGATATTGTTGGAATACGTGTAGCTTGTTAAAAGTATACCTTAGTAACGACATGTTCAATTTGAAGGTTTCTACATTCTCTTCCTTAGAGATGACAATTTTTTAAACAGCATAATAATGTGTGCTAAGTATATTCCGCTGACGTGGTAATCAAGTCATGATTATATAGTTTAGTTCTTTTCCTGAATGCTGTATAATGGATAAATTTCGTTTGAGACCAGATATTTGTTATTCCATATGATGTATATAATTTAGCCATTTGAGATTTCCGCTTTCAGTGCCTTCAGGCGAGTGATATAGCGGACACTGTGGAATATGTTCTTAGTGCGCCTGCTCATGTTCAGGTACTTTAAAATCCTATATGCTGTGGATGAATGCGTAGTATTTTGATTCGTTAGTATTTTCAAGATAAACTCACAGAAAACTATCTCTTGTTAATTTTTCCAAGGTTAAGCAAACATTTTTATTTGGGTGAAAAGTGCTTTACATTAATCGCATGCAATTTTATTAATGTACATAATGCTACGAGGGATATGTGTAGTTATATCTTTTTGCTGGTTAAATATTTCCATTCAGGTTCACGACATCGTTGTTAGACCAGTGGGCCAGACTAATTAAAACACAAAAACATGAACTCCTGTTCCTAAGACGAGATATTTGATGCTTTGCTAGTTCTGCACACATCCCGTGTTACATTAAAAGAATCTAACCACAGGAAAAGTGAGAGAAAGTGAGAACGATTTGCTTCAATGATATTGACCTTTAATTTTATTACCATTCTCAGAGTTAATTGATATTAATGCTGCTTATAATCGAAGTGCTATTCAAGTATAGAATGCACTTCATCTAGCTGTAGTTTTGCCATTGCGGCGCAATTATCCCACAATATAGATAGATATAAAGCACGACTTAGCACAGCAAATAAGACATACACATATTCCGTTTGTGTGTAAATTAGTTGTGTCTACATCAGGATGTACTACATGACACGTTTTGCCTGAACCTAAATAAAAGCGGAAAATACCAATTTGATACATTAAAAGACAACAGCATAAATTCTAATTGCAGTTTAAAAAGGTTTGATTTCATTTGAACAACGCTTTTATGCCATAGCAGTACTTTCACAATCGGTATACCAAAATTAGTCAAATACTGACTCTGGCATTAGTAAACTAAATGCAAGTGTTATCTATCATATGATGAACACCAAAATCAAATGTTTTTCTCAAATGACGAGAGGCTTCGAATGTTATTAAAATAAGAACGGTACTAATAGAATAGATTCTTTTTTTAAAATAATAATTAGTTTTTGAGGATAATTAGTTTACCGTTCAACCCAGTTTACATATCTTGCCTTTTACTCGTTTAGAAAGCTCAAGCCTGGAGAGCACCTTGGCTTGTTTACTATGGCAGTATGCTTGTGGCCTTCTCCGAAAAATGCCTTAAGAATAACGTACAAATTTTCTATGTTTTCTTCAACATATGGTTGTTTTCTAGTTTACATGTTACATGTAAGACAACTATTTTTTTATTGTTATAGCCAAATATCATTGTGATCCGCGATTTGCACCTTTACTTTAAGACACAAGACGTTTCATGAATTATCAATTAATTTATGTATGGCATATTAGAGTAGCGTAAGGCGTTGAATAAGATGCAAATAGCAACACCTTTCTTTGTAATTAAGAAGATAAATGGACAACCCGGCTGTCTGGAGCTGCTGCTTCCAGGAGGTCCATAAGTAAATGAGTTAATAGGAAAGGCCCTGAAACAAAACTGTGACGTTTTGTTCTGTGCCATGAAAATTTCTGCATTGTTCATCAGAACGTCTATCTTTGTTTTCTCTGAAATGAAATAAAGATGCAACTGAAACCGTTTAGATATGTAATGTATTTGAATCTTGTTTTAAAATTCTTGCTTGATTTTCTTGAATACTATTGCAAATTCGCGTACCGGCTAAATGCTAAATCTGATCCTAAATCTGCTATCATAACCTGCAATATGTGAAGCAATAAAATAAAGCCTTTGTTGTTATTTTGCTTTAAATTTTTAACATGCCTTTTATTATCGAAGGGTTTGAAAACACAATTGCTCTCAAGAACGCAGTATTTCGAACAAGTTTCTAATTAAATCTTGCCTGAACTCATACATGTAAATATGAACTGTAGCAACTTGACATAGCAGTTTTGATTCAGCTGGGCGCAATGTCCCTTGCCAATATCATCAAGGTATTTTTATCCTCCTTGCCTTGTTGAAGTGATAATAAGGTTGATATTCAAAAGCATTGATTGGTATTGATCACAGATACCGCTAATTAGGCAAATTTATTAGGAGACTGAATCACTAGGAGGTAATAAATATCACATTATCGGCTAAAAAAAAACATTTTTCTACACTTGGGGATTTGCCAAAATCCTCTAGAGTACTGAATTTGTGCGAACATTTTAGCCTCCGTTGTGGCATGTTTTTTCGTTTTGTTGAGTTTGTCCGTAGAACTAGTCAGAGGCCGTTGGGGCTAGAAAGATGAAATATGGATATGATAAACTTCAGTATGTCTAGTTGACCCTCCTGTATTTTTTTACAGTCCCTTAATATTTTAATTAAAAAACGACAAAGCAAATTTGCGAAACAGGTGGCAAGAAGCTGAGAGCAGTGGTTTAAACTGACATGATATCAGCCTCGGTGTATTGATCGTCCAACTCTCAATGAAAACCATCACAGCATGCGTGTGCAACTTTAAGTTGGCTGCAGCGTTTGGGTTTTTCCCAATTGCTAAAGAGTGATGAAATTTGGCTCACTGATACAGGGTTATTAGACGCCGCGAAAGCCGCATTTTTAACCATGACCTTTGAGAACGATTGACCTCCCCGGGAATGGTCAAACTAAAAAACCGTAAGTTGAGCATAATCTCGAAAACGGTTAGAGAGAGCGAATTTGAGCTTATTTTCGACCCTTTGGGCCTAAAAGATGATATGTAAGAGGACCTCGATGACCTTGACCTCCTCGACCACTGTCAAAGTAAAAAACCGGAAGCTGACCATTATCTCGAAAACGGTTAGAGATAGAGCGATTTTGACCTTATGTTCGATCATTTCACCTAGAAGACGATATGTAAGACTTACCTCGGTGATCTTGACCTCGGCCATAATCAAAGTAAAAAAACTGGGAGTGGGCCATTATCTCAAAATCGGTCAGGAATAGAGCGATTTTGAGCTTATTTTTACCCTTTGGGCCTAAAAGACGATATGTAAGAGCAACCTCGGTGACCTTGACCTCCTCCGCCATGGTCAAAGCCCAAAACATGAAGTTGACCATTATCTTGAAAACGGTTAGAGAAAGAACGATTTTGAGCTTATTTTCGACCCTTTGGGCCTAAAAGACAACATGTAACATTTTAAGAGTTTAGAATCGTATTTTTTGTGACCACCAAGTGTAATTTTCGGTAGCGAAAACGGTTTATTATTGAAATTGAATTGCTGCCACAGCATCGATATATATAATCAGTATAATATACGACACAGCTGTTATTGTCTGTGTTATATAGAACTAGTTCTTCTAATGAGTGACACGTACTCCCCCAAATCCGACCAATGCCAATGTTATTACTTCGGCGTAGGGGAGGGGGGGCGTAGGGAAGGGGTTGGGTGGCACTGCAATGGATGAGTTGGGTTGGTACGTGCGGCGACGACTGACCAGAAGTGAGAGTGGTCTTGTCGACTGGACTAAAAATCAACAGTGATGTTTCTTTGCGGACTTATGTTTCGAATATTCCAAGCATCAGTTTCCACATGGGATTGCATCGTACCGTCTGTTGTGTGTGTATGTGTGTGTGTATATATATATAGATGTGTATATATTAGCGGACGCACAACCCTGACTACCTCCCCTCCCCGTTTCGCTCGTACTGGTCCCTACAGCAAACACCCCAAATAGCTGAACCCTGGTTGTGACGTTACAGCAAAGAGAGTAATTATTAAATCCTCCACCCTTCCCGGATCTGTAAGATAAGCTGTGGTTGAATTGCTTACCCCATTGTATATTTATATCCGTATACAAAAACTGTAATTTTATCATGAAATCTCACTAAAAATAAAGAAAGAAATATGTTCAGTTGTAACTAAATGCTAAAACAACAAGAATGTGGTCTTAACATGTGATACAAAGGCCTTTTTCGTATTTATATATCTCTCGATTGTGCTCAGTATACTTAACTCTTTTTCCTGGAATCCTTTGCTTGGTGTAATTGATGCCATAGTCCTGGAGTTTGCCAGTTTCACTCTAAATAACGAGTCTAAAAGAAACGTAAAGCCAAGTATAATAATAGTCATAATAATGCGGTTATTTTTTCTATCCCGAGAAAGCAAGGTAAGGCTAGATTCCTCATGTCTAAAGTTTTTAATTTCATTTCTTTATTTTTTTTTATCTCTTTATCTCTCTATTTATTTATTTATTTATTTATTTATTTCTTATTATTATTATTTTATAATTACTACTAGTATTATTGATTTTTAATTTAATTTAATTTATTTTATTTTTAAAATTTAAATTCTATTTTTATGTGTTCGTTTACATTATTAATTTATTTTTAGGGGGTTGTTGTATTGATGAGTAAGAATCTTAAATTTTTTAAATATTCCTTGAATCTTGCACAATATTAAACAATCAAAAGGAGTTTTTACAAACTTATATTAAAAGAAAATGAATGTAAAGGTTTCACATTAATAAATCGAACCCACGCACCCCCATTTCCCAAAGCTGCCCCCCCCCCTCCCCCTGAAAAAATTCCATGGTTTTGCCTGACGTGATGTGCAACGTGAATCATCCATTCATAATGAGCTCGTTCACACTGTCTTATAATAGACCGTAATGAACACATATTCAGTAAAATGCCTCATAACAGAGAACAACAAACCCGTGTTCCATCAAAATATGTGCAAAATTGTCAAAATCGAGCAAATATTTGGGGTAAAAATGCAAGTTGAAATTAGCAGACTCTTCCAAAAAAATTCTCTGAAATAAAAAAGCAGTTTTCAGTTCTAATTTACATTTTTAAACAATGTATTGACTTCGAACAGATCGATGCAACTTGTTTAAAATTAGAGATGAAAATAACTAATTTTCGTTGACTGAAAGGTTCAATATTTCCGTAGTCGTTACTTAGCACATTGTAGGCCAACATCGACCGATCTGCATGACTGAAAAACACAAGCCAGCTAGGTAACCAATTTTTTTTTATGTTATCACATCTCATTATATTTTGCTACGTCAAACTTTGTTAAAAATTGCAACAGTAATGAAGCCCTCTTTTACCAAGATTGTTTATGTGTGTAAATGACTACATTGAATCGAACGTCAATTGTGAACCAAGTTCAATACTAAAGAAATTCGGCTTTCGCGTTTTCTTATCAATACTACAGCAGAATAAGAAATGACTAGCAAATAATTCTGTTTCATGGATAACGACCTAAAGGATTGTCTTTCAGGCAATTCGCATGCAAACCTAATAAGCAAACCAATTTTCTAGGCAATTGGATAAGTTTACAGTGACACGGTAATAACGCGAAATCAGGTTTTGCGCTGCAAATGGTTTGGAAGAGCTTGTGTTTCATTATCAGAGATTCACAGAGTATTTCATTCAGATGACTGCTTTGGCCAACCAGAATGAAAGTACTCATTAGAAAACTATAATATTACGCCAATACACAAATTATTGTTAAGTCCATAATCGCGAAAACGCAGGTTAAAACTTAAAAAAGGAGCGTGATTTGCTCCTAAATACGTCAGTTGGCCTCTTATGGTACATCTCAGTAGATCTTAGATTACTCTTTCTGAAATTTCTTTTGTCCAAAACTTCTATCAGAATTTAATCAAGTTGGTAACCCCAATGGGATTTTCGCACGAACGCGTGATGACATGTCCTGATAAAATGATCTCAGTCACGAATAAGTCACGTGACTTTGGCTTATCTGTATTGCTGAAAGTTTTAGCTTCAAGTGCAGGTAATCATTTGAGTTCTGGAATAAACAAGAATGTCCAGTGACATCTGGATCAGCTGTCATATTAAACAGATCACACAAAAACTTCATAAAAGTAAAAGAAAAAGTAAAAACTAGAAGACAAAATGACAGATCCCAGAGGGGAGGATCACTTGGTGTGAAATGTTTTACCATGCGTGTCTAAAACGCAGCGAAAGGGGAGTAATTCTGAGGTCATGCGTGATTCGCGCGGAGTGCCAATTTCGGGGGGGGGGGGGGTAATAACTTTCATTCAGTATTCCATGTTTGCAATCGAAAAATGGGTTATTTCTGAATTTCACCCCTAGGAACAGGTTGTACTAAAACATATCTGGTGACCGCAAACTTGCATTTTTATGGTGTCAACATAAAAAAAAAAAAAACTAAAGCACCAGGAAAAGCACATCCTCATATGTTCACTACCGAACCACTGCTGCTTTGGATCAACGAAGTGTAGTTTCATGGTTTAACCACGAGACTCACTATATTGAACTGTTTTAACGGGAGACAAAATATGGCGGTATATTTGAACAAAAAATCAAAACGTACGTGTTGTATATTTTATTTTTTTCTCGCGCTCAAGAAAATTACCTCGAGGCAATTTTCTTAGCCGCGCAACATTTACATTTCATATGTTATTTGACTATTTATTTCGCGCTCTTTATAATTTTATCCCGCACCATAATTAAACGTCTTGTGTTTTAAAGAACGTTTGTCTGACCATTCGTTTTATCACGTAATTTAATTTCTTAATTTTGGAACGCGAAAAGTTAATTATACGGCGCGATAAATTGAATTCATTTTATTATTTATTTTTTAAATAATAAAAACCACGTGCAGAAATTAACAGCGACTTGGATAACATAAAAGTGGTTCGCGAAGGAATTAAATATTTTCTCATCTATTAATTGCACATAAATACCATTGCGATCAAAAATAAATGTTGGAGCGCGAAAGCCATGAAATTTTTGTACAAATATACCGCCATAGACAAAACAACACACAGTGTAAAAATGTTTTCATAAAAAATCGATTAAAAGGGCGAGTGCACTATGATTTTCGATGCCATGTTTGTACACAACTTCTCATATTTGGATTTTCCAAATACAATATACCGAGGAACGTTAATATAAAATTCGCAGTAAAGGGAAGCAATGCAGTACAAGTAGTCTTTTACCAAATACTTTGACATAAACTGGACAAATTGTACATATATTTCCTATTTACACTTTATATTGCTTTTTATAAGCTGAAAATATTATCACACAAAATTTTTCTTTGTATATGCTCTTTGTGGCGGGAATTTTCGTATGCCACGGGTTCTGGCCGGGGGGAGCCAGGGGATCGTGGAGGAGGTTGGACCATCTGAAAGATCTTTCTTCAAAGACTACACACAGGCAAAAACCGATGCAAAACAATCTTTTTACACATGCCTTTTTTTTCGAGATATTTTCACTGGACTTGATCCGGACAAGTCAAAAAGGGAAAAAAATGTTTTAACTCAACAGTAAAAAAGAAGAAAAAAGGCGGGAGTGTAACTGTGTGGAAGACTCGTCATGGAAAAAGTTGAAGGTTTAATCGGGGCACAAGTCTTGGCTGAAAGACTTTTCATCCCCCTTTTTTAGATCTGCTTATCCCAAAAAGCCTCTGAATCCAGCAGCAAGCAAAATTATCATTTAAATTGAAAGTTAATAACGTTCCAAGCAGTTTCTGAAAACGAGTTTTCTCACCGGGATTTTTGAATAAGGGAATGCTTGTAAATTAAAAAAAGAAGAAGAAAATATATATGTGTATTTTCGCCAAAGGGACTACTGCTTATTGTTATTCATGTTTCAATTTCCCTTCCTCTTCAACCCCCCCCCCCCCCCCCCGCACTCCCCAGACGCCACGAGAGACGCGCAGAAATGTCTCCTTTTTTTTTAAATTAACAACTGAGTACTGCGAAGTACTGAACGCGCCGTCTTCAAATACCGAAAATGCTGGCCTGTGATTTGACACTCACTTGATTGACGTGTGTCAGAGCACGAAACATTGGCGTTCGCGTGACTCATTTCGTCATTCATCGGCCAAAATTTTCAGAATCACTTAGTACTTATGCAGGTATGAATAATTATTTATTTATGTTCATATTTGTTTATTTTGTTTTTGTGTATTTTTTATTTGTTAATTTTATAACAATGAGCGCCTCTCGGACCCCAAACCCAAACAATGTGAGTAGAGTTTTTCAGCTGACGATTCTATAAATTATGGTAAAAACGGGATAAAACTCTATGGAATTTCTGCAGGGATGGATGGGGTGGTGGGGTAGGGGTTAGGGATGAGGTTACCTGGTCAAAGCGTTTATCCCTAGTGATATAATGTCTCATGACTTTAATTTAAACGAGCATTTAAAAGACTTATCCCCTTCTCGGAGAAAAAGAAAACAATTAAGTGGAATGGAGGGTTGAGTGTGGTGGGGGGGGGGGGGGGGAGGATATGGTGGCGATTGGGATAGCATCTCCTCCCCCTGTATTTTCTTCCTCAAAAGATGCAAATATCTGCAGTATTGGAACACATAATTACAACCCCCCCCCCCCCCCCCAAAAAAAAAAAAAAAAAAAAAAAGTTAGTATAATTAAATACTTAAATCTTATTCCGCCCTTGTGGGGTAGGACAGCTAGGCGAGACGGAGTGGTCGACCCAGTCTAATTTGAAAAATAATGATCACCTTTAAAAGAAAGAACAGTGAACTCCTTTTCTTCTTCTTCTAAGGGTCAGTTACTTCTTGTCCATTTTTTTCTTCTCGTTGGTATGACTGGCAAATAAAAAAAAATACAAGAGAAACATTAGTTGTAATAGAATAAGAGAATCTACCCCCAATTTTCTATGGTCGACAGCGGGATGTGTTCTTTATATGATAAAGTTCGCTGAAAGAAAATGATTTACTCAACATTGTTTTTTACTCTGATCTCTGTTTCTCTAACTCAAACAGCCTCATTGCGCCGTAGTCTGAAACATATTCAATTCACACTGCAATTAACTTTTTTTTGCGTCAAGTAAATTACCCTTTAGGAGACATCTGTCTATTAACCAAAACCGATGTGAATACCATCCTCTTTTTCTTACTTGAACTGTTTTGCAGCTGCAGCGGCGACTGCCAGTTAGGAAGTGATGAAAATTTCTGATCTTCGGCTTCTTTTCAAGAGGGATCTTTTTTTTTGCGGGGGGGGGGGGGGGTATTTCGCTTTGTGTGGTACTGCTGTTCGTTACTGGGTGCGTCGGTCCGTCTCTCTGTTTCTGTGCCCGAAACGAAAACTCGCAACTACAATAGTAGCAAAGCCCTCACCACGAGACTTTCCAGACACATGGCGCAATAAGTAATACTTTTTTTTATAATGGAAGTTACAACATTTCAGTTTGTTATTTTTTTCAATGCTGAATTTTATGTTCTAGAATATTTAATAGTCTACGTCTTGATTTAGACTAAAGCTTTCAATGGTTTGGTTTTGGACATTATTCTAATTAGTTTAATTTAAAAAAAAAGAGTTGCTATGGTTCTTTTGACTAATTTTTTTTTTTTACATTTTTAGCACATTTGCAGTAGAAACAGAAGAAGTAGAGTGAAAAAAGATGAACCTGATAATTAATTAGCTTAAGTAATATTGCAGTTTTATGAAAGGATTTTTGTGGCAGCCGCTATCATCCTTTTCTTACTATAATCCACACATTAATCACACTCGATCCCCAGAAATACGAGCACGGGTTGCGACTGTAGCAAAGTACCAGTGTTTCGTGGGGTTGGGGGTGGGGTGGGGGGTTATGTCGATGGGGGATTACCAGAATGGCCCATTTCCGGAAGGGTCCATTTCTAGATGGTCCATTTCCCCGTTACCTGGTGGATATATATTATTTGTCTAATCCATCGTTTACGCTTATTAACATTTGTGTACAGCTCAATGATATATTAGGATTTATTATTATTATGGCAATGAAATGACAACATTTCCGCTAATTGGGAAATAAACAATTGTTGTTAGCAACTCCCATGTTATTGTATCATGCAAAATCATATTCTCTTTTATTTTAAGTCGATATGAGAAGATGAATTTTGGATCCTGTATTTTTCTGAAACAATGGAGTCTACAAGAAAACACAACAGTGGAACATCATTCTCTAGCATGTGCTATTCGCACGGACGATTTCTTCTCAGCGTTTAGCATATATTGACTTACTAGTCAATGTGAAGATACGAAAATGTTGATCTTTGTAATTTACTGACTTATATACTGACTTATTTCCTGTCAACATGAAAATAATATTGACCAGGTACGGTCAATAATATACACAGTCAGTTATTGACCACTGGTCAATAATGCTTCATATTGACTAGAAATGGTCAATATCTGCTAATTATTGACCAGGAAGCACATTTTAATTTATAAGGAATCTGTACTTTATGGACCATATCACAAATTATACACTCAGTCACTGTTAATAAACATTAGTTCATATTGAACAGTTGGAAATGCTGCCCTGAAGTCAACATTCCCAACGCGGTTAACATGTCGTGATATTACTCAAAAAGGTCAATATCTGCTGAATATCGATTTCTACGGTAGGATTGTTGGGGCGATTCTTATTTGATTTTTGCAGTATCCAAATGTTTATTTTGTGATCTGAATTAGACCAAGATTAAGTAATTCATCTTATCCATTAATATTTTGTTGTTCATATTGTAAACGGGGAATTTGTTCATGGATTTCATTCATGTTTTACTCTTTGATACTCAGATTAACCTGTGGTGCTTTGATCGAGATTAAGATTAAGTAATTCATCTACTCCATTAATATTTTGTTGTTCATATTGTAAACGGGGAATTTGTTCATGGATTTCATTCATGTTTTACTCTTTGATACTCAGATTAACCTGTGGTGCTTTGATCGACAAAATTAAGTCGAGCACCAAAGTAGCTGTCGAAAATTGGTACGTTTTGTACCATATTTCCCGTTGGCTATATATCTATGTAAAAGGTTTCCCGTGTTGTCTTTCGTTGCGGCCTAATGAGTATTATCTGTGAGTGTCTTTTTCAAAGCAGAAATGCTCCCAACCGAGTAACCCGTTGCTTACAGAAAGAACAGTGCATGTGAAATTTAGCATATGTAGCGGCTCAGTCGATGGCATTTAAACATTTATCGAGAAGCTGAATATTTATTGATAGTCACAAAACAAGAACCAACAGGCGAATTAACGATTTGTACATGGGCAAACTTACTCACATTACGTGTTTTGTTTTAAGAGAACATCATGATCGCTGAATAATTTATATGAACTCGCTTTGAAAATACCGTTGGTGGGGTCCGATATTTAGTCCCCGTGAAGACATCTAGGGCTCTTATTTCCCTTAACACAATAACCCATAGGATTCCACCATCCCTCCCTTACGAAGCACCATATGTATATTTTTTGTGTTTCCGAATGTTTGTTTTTAGGCTCTTTTATTTACTTATTTATTTCCTTTATTTTGCAGTTTTATTAGGGTGGTTTTTTTGGTTTTGTTAGTTTTTTCTTTTGTTTTTATTTAATAAATGGGTTGCTGTGCGTCTGGACATGCTGTCCCTGGACGCCTTGTCTGGATACCACAACTATTCATTTATTCATTCATAATGGCAACTCATCAGCGAGAGCCCTGCAGTTATCAACAACTTACACTTGTGTACGACAGACCGGGAGGCTCATTTCATTCACTCAAAATTTGAACTTCCATTGAAGTTACAGTGAACTTCAATGGAATTTCAGTGTAAAATTCCAATGAAGTTCACGTGAACTTCCATTGAGTTTACAATGACCTTCAATGGAACATCAGTGTAAATTTCGATGAAGTTCAGTGTGACCTTCCATTGAACTTCCTATGACGTTGCAATGAAATTCACTGCAACTTCAATGTAAATTTGAATAATGTACAGTGTGAACTTCCATTGAACTTCCTATGAAGTTACAATGAAATTCAATTGAACTTCAATATCAATTTCAATGAAGTTCAGGTGAACTTCCTGTGAATTTACAATGAAATTCAATGGAACTTCAGTGTAAATTTCAAAGAAGTTCACATGAACTTCTTTGAGCTTCCTATGAATTTCATAGGAAATTTACCCAACTTTTGACCCGCTAACATAGGGAAATGAATAATAAATGAGTTATGATTTTGAGTAAAATTAAAAGTTCACTGTGACAAATACATAACGTTTGCTTATATTGATGTATCTTTCCTTTAAACATAAGTTGAAGAATAAACAGGATCCAATTCCAAGAAGTTCACCGAACTTCAGAAACTTCACAGAACTGTATACCGATTATTTCCTCAAAACGCGGAATCATAATTAGATATTTGTTTATCACAAATCATATTATCCAAATAGTATCCAATATTTTGCTCTACTGAAGCATATCTCTATATTAAAATACACTTTGAGCGATAATGTGGTCACAATGAAGCTGTCACTAAATGTCCAAACCCAACCCCGGGAAACGTTGACCCGCACTTTTGTCAGCATTTTTGTATTTGACCAATACTACCATGTTTTGTGTAGAGTTCCATTCCCCAAAGCGGTTAAATAAGATTTTTTCTTTAAAAAATCGATCATAATATATAGAAACTATCGACTCCTGGATACGGTCAACCCCCCACATCAGGGACTGGTCACGTGGGTCGGGCCAATGTTTGCGCCACAAGTAGCCCCACACCACTAAATAGCTAAAAACTTAGTTCACATGTACAGATTACTCTAGAGTTTGCTTAGTTTTAGCGCTCAGCCAATATTTGTTTACGTTTACGTGTTTGTTTGTTTATGATATTCCAGGCAAGTCTCCAGATAATTTAAAAGACCGAAAGGAAGAAGAACTTTTCAATTTTTAGTGACATCTATAAGCAATTCCGTTAAGAAAAAAGTTGCACAAATGACAGTTGCACGATTTTTTTTCACGAAAGCCACCACGAATCGGCAAAAAAAAAAAACATTTTTACCTATTTTCAATAAATATTACTTTAATGATACGCCTATTTTGGTGATATTTTTGTCTTTCTTTCAAATTTTAATATGGATTTTTTTTTGTTTTTGTTTTTATTTATTTTTTTTTTTGCTTTCTTTGTGACTAGTTTGCCGACGCGATATCGGTACTGCTGTCAGCTTATATTGAGATTGGACCTGATTTCTTTATATTTATGCTCAAGAAAATAAATATTAAGTGTTTATTTGGAGTGTGTCATGATTATTTCCGACTAAGTTGCCGCCCTCTTCCACGGAATGCATCATTGCCGTAATTTAATGCACACTTAATTGCCGAAAAGAAGGCATAAAATTACAGAAAACAGCTTACCATTAAAATGAGAACTTGCCTTTAGAAATACCTTAGTTTTTGTCAGAAGTAAAAATACAAACACATTAATTTATATACCAATAAATTATTCTGGGTTTAAGAGCTTACATCACGAGCCCACCCCACAAACAAGCATTTTCTCCCTTTCGAACGTTTCTTGTTATTTTGCAATTCAGTGGAAGTAACTTATTTCAACTCAAATCGCAAAATAACAACGCAACAAAGTTACCTTAAGTTCACGTGAACTTCATTGCAAGTTCCAATCAAATTTACACTGAAGTTCTATTGAAGTTCATTGCAATTTCATCGGAAGTTCAGGTGAACTTCATTAAAATTTACATTGAATTTCATTGTAAATTCATAGGAAGTTCAATGGAAGTTCACGTGAATTTCATTGAAATTTACACTGAAGTTCCATTGAATTTCATTGTAACTTCACAGGAAGTTCAATGGAAGATCACACTGAACTTTATTGAAATTTACACTGAAGTTCCATTGAAGTTTATTGTAAATTCATAGGAAGTTCAAAGGAGGTTCACGTGAACTTCATTGAAATTTAGAGTGAATGAAATGAGCCTCCTGGTCTTTATGAAAAATGCTCATGTTTGTCCCACAAAGTGCCAAATTTTTGGCTACTCGCGAGCAGCGTATTCGTGAAAAATAAGGCACGACAGAAACAGTGTATTTGTGCTGCAAGAAGAAAGTTTCGATGAAAAAGTAAATTATAACTATATTTATAGATGTGCGACATCTATAGCTTGTGTGTTTGTTTCTGGAAAATGAAGATAAAAATAGAGCTCTTTGCGGTGTGATTACTAGGTAATAATACGTGTGGTATCCAGACAGAAGGGCCTTGGACAAAAGGGCCTTGGACATAAGGGCCTTTCCCAAAACGGCCTTTCCCAAAAAGGCCTTTCCCAAAACGGCCCTAAATGAAAAGTTGGACAAAAGGGCCTTGGGAATTTTTTTCTAGGCTTTTGAGTTTTAATTATTTAATAAAATATGTAATAAAATAACAAGTAAAAAACAAACTTCATTGTGTTTTTAAAGATAACTGCCTTGATGTTTTGTTTCAGTCTCCCCATCACTCTCTTGAGATTTCCGAAGCACTGTGCCACAGGTTAATCCCTGTTTATACCCATCACTGCCTTGATGTTTTACTCATTGTAAAGACTCTTTCAGTTACTTCCCATCACTGTCTTCGGATGCCGGGTTTCGGAGTCATTGTGCCACAAAAGATAATCTCTGCCCTTTGTTTCGTCCTTCTGCACTGTGCTGCTTAAACACACGCGCTAAGCCGGATGATGTTGGTGTGTCAGTGTCTTGTCGATATATGAGTTCTGAATTTGAGGTCTTTATTTGAACTGTGACCAACAGCAATGGATATAAGACAAAGTAATAAAGGACAGCCAAAAATTCGTCTCGATCTATCAG
Organism: Protula sp. h YS-2021; assembly: GCA_949752745.1. Taxonomy (NCBI): domain Eukaryota; kingdom Metazoa; phylum Annelida; class Polychaeta; order Sabellida; family Serpulidae; genus Protula; species Protula sp. h YS-2021. The sequence continues at coordinate 21,344,304 of OX457030.1, forward strand.
GCAATAAAATCAATAAACTTTGCTTTTGGAGTTGTTATTTTATTACAGAAAAATTCTCAAGGCCCTTTTGTCCAACTTTTCATATAGGGCCGTTTTGGGAAAGGCCCTTTTGGAAAAGGCCGTTTTGGGAAAGGCCCTTATGTCCAAGGCCCTTTTGTCCAAGGCCCTTCTGTCCCGGATTCTAATACGTGTATTTGTGTTCTCTTTAATTAACAGGACTTCTCTTCTGTCTAGGTGTATTGGTGAGAGCTTGAGACACCTTGGTGAGTATCCACAATAGTAGATACTCTCCACAATGGTGAATACATCTGTAGTTACATCCAATGAAAGTATTGTCTGAAATTAGGAAATATGATTTGATTTATTTTGCAACTGGATAAATTGGGAGGAATCATTACTGCAACATGAATAACTCTTTTTTATTTCATTTTCCATTGATTTATGTTGTTTCCACCACCGTTCGAGTCAGATACGGTCTGAACGGGATGATAAAGAGATCCATTCCGTTCCTATCTATCTATCTATCTATCTATCTATCTATCTATCTATCTATCTATCTATCTATCTATCTATCTATCTATCTATCTATCTATCTATCTATCTATCTATCTATCTATCTATCTATCTGTGTTTGTCTGTCTGTCTATTTATCTGTTTATCTATCTATATATCTATCTATCTATCAGTGTTTTTCTGTCTGTCTATCTATCTATCTATCTATCTGTCTATCTATCTATCTATCTATCTATCTATCTATCTATCTATCTATCTATCTATCTATCTATCTATCTATCTATCTATCTATCTATCTATCTATCTATCTCTCTCTCTCTATCTATCTATCTATCTATCTATCTATCTATCTATCTATCTATCTATCTATCTATCTATCTATCTATCTATCTGCCTATCGTTTCGCTCTGTTCCCCCCTCTCTCCAGATATCTCCATTCATTATGAGGGGGCTCATTATATCCGTAAGTATATCCCATTTTTCACTGCACCAAATATCAGTCTTTAATAGTGCAGAATAAGCAGGGGCTGGCAGAAGTAATCGGCACATTCCTGGATTGACATCTGGCAACAGCGGTAGCACAAAGCACATATCGCAAGCTTTGTTCAATGGTAGAAGCTGGTTTGCAGACTTTTTTTTTTTTGAAAACTGAGCATAACTTCGGGAGCGGCGGCAATGAGTCTGTAAATATAGCTGTGCATGGATGCCTCGTTTTTTTTGGCACTCCGTTGTTTGCATACTTTTATTATTGTAAGCAAACATTTGTAGAATCGCAAATACTCATTAAGAGGAATCTTTCCTATTACTCTTCCTCCAAAATGAGCGCAATTATGTAGATCAGTTACATAAAACCAGAATGATTAATAAGTAACTGCTCTGTGTGGATATGAGAACTGCTTTTGCCACTGTGACTTGTGAAAAAAAACGCATTAAAAGAGTTTGTAAAGAGCACAAATATTAATAAAGTAGAAAGATATATCAAACATAAAAATACTAAGCATAAAATACTAAATGTAAAGTATTTTCAATGTGACGATTTATTTCGAGTGAATTAGAATGCCAATTCCCAATTAAGAAATGATGAACTGAACTCTGTACGACAGAGATTTGTAAAATGGTTTGAAAAAAAAAAATGAGTTGATAAAACGTTTATTGAAAAGGTATTGAAACAGAGTAGATTATTAATAAATGGATATACGACGCAGCGTCTGCAATGGATACCGCAAGGTTTGTTTGATTTTTATGCATTATTTAATTTGTGAAACCTTTTTTGTCATGTGCCTTTTCCATACGTTTCCTTAAAATTACATTTCTATGGAACGCTATGGTATACATTATCTTTGTAAATTCATGAAAGGTAACTTGGTGATATAGCCGCCACTACGTACCATGCGTTTTCTATACGGTACTTCAATAAAATACTTGGTTACATTGTTGTTAAACCGTATGTAAAGATTCTAGCCAAAATGTTGTGAACCACATGATCGTGGTAACCATATGTTCATGGCCTTGTCAACCACATGGCGGAGTAAACAATCACTGCACTAGTTAAAATAATCAAGGGTACAATGTTGGTTAGTTTTGCTGTTAGTAAGAAGTATGAAGGAGTATGTCCTGACTTAATGAAAAACAACTGGAGAGTAACAAAAAAATAATCTTTATTTCGGACGTGGTCAGAATTTAGGGACTTCTGCAGAGTTTCAACTGTATATGTTTTAAGACATGTAAATGGAAATGCAACCCGAGAAGAAGTATAAAAGACGAAACTAATAACTGAATGTGTGCCATAACTTAATAAATGGAGCCATTTAGCTAAATTATATTTTGGCGGTTTATGATTAAGGGAGTTATATAAGGTACAGAGTTACACAGGCTCAAGACCCTCAAAAGCTAATGATAAACGCTTGATACCAGAGGAACATGTTATGTAAGAATAAAGATATTAAAAATGGTAATTACGTTTCAAATATTCATTTCGTGTGAAGAAAGAAGTGCAGAGCCCTTCATTGACCTTTTTTGTCATTTAATATTTATTTTGAAATGTAATGAATTTTATAGCAAGCTACAAGCTTGTGGAAACAATTCTGTAAAAGCTTTCAGAGCCAATATGCGTAAAAGGTTGAGTATCAGTGTTTTTTTGTTTTTTTTTTAACCTTCAAATTACTGACTCTCCATAATAAGCCGCAAAATTGGTCAAAAGATCTTTCTAAACACTGGTTTTATTATTGTCAATGCCTGAAATGAGTTGCGATACGGCTGTAGAAAAGTGGTCTTATTTCAAGGTTGGTTCTCAGATGTTAGATGTTCTTGTTAAATGCTGCACGATTTACAGACGAGATATTAATTTCTCAATAGGCATTGCGGTCAGTATCTGATTTATTAGCATTCTATTGGTAGTTTTTTTATCCTCGAGTTCAAGGTCAAGGTCAGTGGCATTATTTTAGCACTATTTAGCACTTGACAAGCCTTTGGCTTTGGCTTTGAGTTTGTGCGTTGGTTTTTTTTCTTGACAATAACCTGATTTCTTGTGTCATCTCCTCCACTGGCACTACGGACCCTAGGGCCACGAAACTTGGGACTTAGGTAGAACTTGATATGAACGTGTGCACGACACTTTTTACTTTTGCCTTCGATTTCGTTTCCTTGTTTAAAACGCCATGTGAAAAGAGTGTATTTTTGCAAGTAAATGCGGTGCATTTAACGCGCAACACAGAACACACAGTTGCTCAGCTTTGTTCGAGCTCTCACTGCGTAAATAGATAACACGGTGTATGCATGATCAGTCAATAAAACCTTAAGTCAACAAAAACCAAACACTACCCGGCTTATAAGACGTATTCAAGCTGTGTTGTTTGCAATATTTTATTCAAGAAATAACCCACTGAAGGAAGTATTTTTGCGTTTTAATTTTTGTCAAGTGTTTAACATTTCGCTAGCGAAATGAGGTTCTAGGTGAAGATGAAGTAGTGTTATTTTAACGATAATTTGCAAATATAATGGTCTTTCGACATAACCACATGGCTAAACGCCCAGCAGAAGTTAGCTTTTCAGTTGCATAACTTATGGAACATCCTCGGCCATGCACACGCTCTCCGAGCTCGGGGGGATAAATCTTTGATGAGACCACCCCAGCAGAAAATGAACCCATTCCATTGTACAAAGTACCTGAACCTATAAATCTATGCCTTCTTCGCCAATCACATAAAATGCTGACTGAAATGACAAGTGTAAAATTACACACAGAGTTTTATCAACGAAGGGGGTTCCAATTTATTTGGGTAATTGAACGACTAGTTTTTATTGGAAGCTTCGACCCATTTTACTGATTATTTTTGTTTGTTTATTTATTTGTTTCAGACGGTTTCTGGACTTTGTTTTTATGAAGATCAAAATGAAGATCCAAAACGTGATTAGGATTCTATCTATAAGGACTAATTTCTGACTAAGTTAAAAAAATCGTGTGACTTTCATGGGGACCTTCAGTTTCAAATTTAAGGGCATGTTCGAATTCAGAATCATTTCGGAACGCATCCTCGCAAATATCCGCTGAAGATTTTGCTGTTAAAAGAAAATATTTCTCGGGGCTTATTCACTCTTTGGTATAAATAAATCCATCATGAACTTTGAACCTGAGTAAGATCCTAGGGCGTATAAAGGACAGTATATTGTGTGTTACCTGGTATAGATTTACATATAACAGCTGCAAAAGAGGCGCCGCATCGATCTTCATTCTACTTAAGAAATAGTTTCCCAAACGATCCACGAATTCTATGGTGGACTTGTGAAGTTTGCAGAGTCGTCGAAAACAGCTAGGTGACCCCTGGCCTCTGTGACGTTACCCACTGGCTGTAACACTGTCGTACGCACAGCAAACAGAACCCCCCGCCCCGCCGCCAACCCTAGTGCCCCGTGCGATGGATTGCATATATATTTATTGCTCGATGTTGCAACAAAATTGCACTAGGTTAGAACTTAAAAGTTGCGTTAAGCCGTAAGAACAATGAGATTGATAAACTTCGCGCTAAAATGCCCACGGCTGATGTAAAAATAAATATGGCCGAATTAATGCAAACAGGACGGAGATGAGAGTTGTTGATACGGCATTAGCTTCAATTAAAGCCGTTGTGGCCACGATATCTCACGAACATCGTGTCAACGTGCAGAACGTGCAGCACGTGTGCAGCAGGAATTTAGCGCCTATGCAATTACACCAAAATTGGGGCTTTTATGTTTATAACAGCTTCGAAAGTGAGCTATATTGCAGATATGTCGTTTAGTGCCGGGGGAGGGGGGAGGGGGAGTTGGTATCATGTGTTATCATGTGTGTCCAAAAAAAAAAAAACGTGGAAAAAGGGGGCGATTTTATGGCGAGAAGCGGTCCCCGTGAAGTGCAGTAATTATAATTAAGTGCTCCGCGTTTCCAACAAAAAGGGGGTTCTTTCGGAATTCCGCGTCTGGTTACAAAGCGGGTGTTAATTCAAACTTATCGATACGCGTCTGGGAATTATTTCGGTCATGGACAGGCGTGGTGCATGAGTGGCGCTCGGGGGTTAAGTGACATAGAAAAGGAGCATTTTCTTACTTTAAAGTACCCATTTCAATCGTCAAACATGTAACCGGTGTAATAGGCTATCTTACCTCCCCCTGTCCAGCTTACCCCCGGTTGAAGCCATAGCAGGATATCTTTCCCTTCAGTATATTTAGCCAACCCCCTCGAATTTTTTGGCGTGTAGATATATTTGATATTATTTGTTCAAGAGAATAAATGTACTCAATTAAACTGCATAAAACTATCTTGAATTACTTTATTGACTAAATTCAACATAATTCAAGCAAAATATAAAAAGACATCCTTGATCAGAAAGTTCTATATTTTTCTCTTAATATCCTTTTTAGCATTTTAGAGAGCCCAGGTGGATACTCCTGATCGCTAAAATTATCATAAATAACATCCACATTATCCAAGAAGCGCTTTCTTGTATGTTAAACTATCTTCCTTTTAGAAAGTGATACCAATAGGGGGCAAAAAATACCCGGTGCGACGGGGGGGGGGGGGGGGGGAGGAAGAAAGCCTAGTCTCTCCTCCTCGGGGGGGGGGGGGAAGCTGCACAGGGATCAAGATATACTGTTACACCGGAAAACATAAACATTTGACGAGAAGGACACAACGGAGTCCTGCCTAATGCAACTGATGATAACCAGGGCGCTATGGCGCTCGTGCAGCTGCCGTAATGGGTGCCCCCCCCCCCCCTGTCCCCGATTATCTTATGGGCTGTTCACCTTATCCTTATTGCTTTGCAGTTCTGTGATTTTTTTCTTCCACTGCCCAAAACATTTCCAAAGACCATTATGACATTCAAGCGGCGTTTGATTTGTGTTCAACTTGAATTGCAATTTGATTTTCAAGACCAGTTTGAAACGGATGTTCATTTTTTTTACCAACTAAAATGTAGGATGATTGAAGTATCCATATTCGGTTTTGGCCCGGGGTTGGGGAAGGGGGGGGTTTAGATTAAGGAGACCACTCTTTCTGTTTTCCACGTTTTGGTTACAACGTAGGTATCTGTAACTGAGCAACTTTCTGTTATCTTTTCACAAAGTGCTGCCTGTCTGGGAAGATTCTGTTCTAGCTTTTAGCGATTGTGTAAAAAAAATAAAATAAAGTACATTCGAAGTGTACATCTAGTTGCCTTTTAAATAATTTGATGCCTACGCTAATCGGTTCCTGGGAGTGTTTTCACTTTCAGAGCTGGCCGGTGTTAGAAAGAATAAGGAAATACAGTCAGATTTAACACTGACAGCCTTGATTTTAGTCTCAGTCTTGATATTGCTGTGAAGACAAATATGTAATGAACCTTCGGGACCGGGCAAAACGTTAATTTTACAAAGTATTTCATCAACGGCGGTAATCACGTTAGGGGTCTTGCAGAGGGTTGTCTCTTGGTGGGAAGTGATCAGGAGCCGGTTTGTCCAGAGAAACAACTTGTAGAGAAGAACAGTTGTGCAATAAACAACTGTTATAACATTGTCAGTGGGTAACAGGGTACACAAAGTGGAATAGCGCGGAAAAGCATTGGTCATCATAAAGTGCGGACGCAAAAATCCCACATTCGTCGTCGTACGCAGAATTTGTGACATCATACATGACAAAGGACTAACAGAGCCTCATACCAACCACACGCCGCTCCCAGCGTACATACTTTATGGGTGGTCCCTTGGTTATGCTATGCTATAGGTGTTTTTCACCTGTAATGTCACAGTATTGAAATAGTTTGATATTGCAACTGCGCCCTACAGTCTCAGACTGAAAACTGAATAATTGCAATTCGCGATGCAGCTGTGTTAGATTATCCCACACCGGCGGCCCAACAAAATACAATGCGTCTTAAACAAACCAGGACGGCAGGCACATCCTGCCAGGCATTCTGAAGCCGTTATTTATCCGCGGCAGTAGCAAACCTTTACAGAGAAGAATAATAATATCTGACAGCGGTAATTGGTGCATTCCCGAGCTGGCATCTAACAAAGGGAAATACTAGTCATATATCGTAAGCTACGCGGTCGGGCGAGACTTGTTCCTCACGGCCAGTCCCATTAGTCTGAGTACAAATTTCGCTCCGTAAATTCTCGTATCGGAACCGTGGCGTGTATCGCAATGAGGTTTTGGGGGAGGCGGGTGCTTGCTTCAACGCCTGTTTTATTTTAGGACGTTTCAATGCAATGTCCCTGCTAACCAACACCAGCCTATCCTGTGTCTTGGTTAAGGATCACATCTTTATCATATATATATATATATATATATATATATATATATATATATATATATATATATATATATATATATATCTGTGTGTGTGTATTTATATATATGTGAGTGTTGTTCAGGATGTCTTGATGTTTACAAAGAGCAGCAGTTAATCAGAATAGCGCACTCCAAGCGTTTTTATTCCATTCAAACTGCAATTTTTGACGTTGTGATTTTTTCATGCTGTTGTTGAAATGATTCGTTCTGATGGCGCCAATCAAAAGTTCAAAGCATATTTTAGCAGTGACTGGAAACAAGAAAAACAGATGCAACTGGATCGGAACAAAAGCTGGAAGTGCTTGGCGGATACGCCGGTGGTAAATGTGTGTACTAGCGTATACGTAAGAAGCAATGTCCCTTGTAGGAGCGGGAAGAGTGGGGTTGCAATAATTTTCTTGAACTTTTAATTCGGGAATTGTGGGGGTTTGCAACTGAAAATATTCTAAAACGACGCAAAAAGAAACCGCGATTTGGGGAAAATAACTTGATTACTCACCCCTCACCCACAGATGTTGCGACCTCTGGCAAACAACTTTTGAGAAAAAAACACGAGAGCGTTGCATTTGATTGGTCAGTCAAATCACGTGCCAATTGTTTACCTTTGCTGTCTTGCTTTTTTTAGCACTATAAACTTTTGTCTACCCTTTATTGAAAATGTATCTATTTCTGACTTGTTAGTTCATGTAAAAAGAGAAACAAGGTTACTTATTACCTTTTACGAACCAAATGTTGATAAAACAGCGCTATGCAATATTCATGCTCAACTCAAAATGATCCGCCATGCGTTACAGTGTGATAGAAAAATATTTTCGCCTTTCCTCTTAACACCAGTGGCAGGGTTCTATTGCGTAGCATTGCATTATTCATTGGGTTTCCACACACTACAGGAGTCGCCCAATTGACGCATATTTCACGCCATTATGCGTACGAATGTATCGCATACGATAATTACAATGAGGAAATGTTGTTCCTTGAAGGTCAGCTGCCAAACTAACTCATGGAAATGGAAATAACAGGACACGTTTTTTTAATGAAATGAACCGGCAAGTAATCGTTTGGGTTTTATTATTGGTACGTGGAATAAATAATTTGTTTTATTACAGTAATTAATTGGCAGAAATTACTGTAAGTGACTGAGGAAAAATAATGGATCGATGATCGTACGTATCGCGCGTGTGCATGAATGCACGAACTGTCACCAATGGTATGGTTGGTATCAGAGTAAGGGAGGTTGCCCATACCTGCGACAGGTTACCAACGCACGTGAACGCCTGAATGGCCAGGGTGTATGCAAGAATGGATGGGAGGAGGGCGAGGGGAGGGGGCGTTTACGTGTACGTGGACACGAGAGGGGATTGTCTATGCGCGTGCATACATGAAAGTATTGGCGGGTTTGTCCACACTGTATGCCTGAAGAGTCTGCCCACGTGTGTGTATATCTGAACCTTTGCCTACGCGCCTGCATTTCTGAACGTTATTCACGAAGGGTTATCAACGAATGTGGATACATGGACGGTTCAGGGACTTGTACATGCAAGTTTTAAGTAATTACTTATGTCTGTGCCTAAGCGCATGCTTATATGTAAGAAAATGTAATCTTCTTACGTTCACTGCAATTAACAAAACTACAAGAATTGCAGTTTAAAAATATTGTCCAGCAGTGCGCATAAATTAACAAACATAAAACAGGCTAGAATTTTCCACTGACAACGGACAAAACGGATGAAAGCGGGGAAGATGCAACATATCTTTAAGTGATTATTTTCATGTAAACAGCTGCAACTATGAGATAAATGGGGTTATTGTTTTGTTGTAGAACTTCTCCGGATTGATCGTCGTTCTGCAGTGCTCTACATCACCCGAATAGTCCAGTATATCAACACACCGCTGATACGTGTCTCCAGGCCAAATTGTGTGAATCTTTAATGACAAAAGTGCTACACTGTGCAACCCCAAGCGCTTAATAACATCAGTGGCATTTATGGCGTAGATCTTGCCACAAACTGTTTGTGTTATACTGGAAATGCAACTGTGTTGTCGTTTTTTAATGTTTTATTGTGAAACAAGCTGATACTGTAAATTTGTGAAGACCCAGACGAACTAAACTGAGCTAAAACTGTTTAAGTGCAATATATGGAAATAAAGGCAAAAACCAGTTGTGACGGATAATTAAAATGGTAAGTATGTTTGAGCAGTTCGCCTCGAAGCAGCCAGGCTGAACCATTTCATTAACTGGGCCTTCAGGGAAATAGGGAAAAAAATAATGGAATTGAACAGTATAATGGAGGATTCTCCGCTGAACGGAAGACGCCGGAATCACCCATGGAAACAACGCCGCAGCTTTAGCGGAAGCACACCGGGATCGCCCATCGTGGTTGCTAAGAAACCCACAAGACCATGGCAACAACTTTGGGGCGATTTCGAGAAGACATTCGGAATGCATGGAATACGTCGGATAAAGCCGAAGCGACGAAACATCGTAGTCAGGTAAGATTTATTTGATATTAGCTACAAATTATTAGAGGGCTTGCGCAGACCTTTTACTGATGAGTGTCAACCAATTGAAAAACGTTTAGATCCCGCAGTCGATCAAAGTTGGGAACCTTCCTGTGGGAAGTAAATCCCTACTCAAGTTGTCTGCTCCGTTTCAGAACAAAATAAATAATTCTGAACCTAGAGATAGGTGAGGAAGATTTGTGTTGTTCTAACGGAGTCTGGTTGGATGGCCAGGGGGGTTATTACGCTTCAATTCACTGTTCTGCCCATGCTCAGAATTCCAAGCTAAATAAATAAGAATAGGTAAATAAATAAAAACAAAATCGAACTGCTTCGAGACGTAATCATGGTAACAACAAGTCTGATAACTTTTCTACAATAGCGAAATCATGTTTTTAAGCAACTAAACAACAAAACGACACTGTTAAATCACCCCCTAAGAACGAAATCATAAACCCTTAACTGATGAAATGATTCTATTTTGTGCTTGAGGTTCAGACTGTAGGAGAAAAACAGCAATTGGTTCTCTTGTCGCATCCCATTACATGATTATCACTTACGCCCTTGGCGCTAATTGTCGACACCAAAGGAAGAAAACATGATTTATTTAACGTTTTGGTTTGAGGCATCTCTAGGGTGTTTCTTGCATCAGTTGTGCCCTCATTTTTTGCTTCATCCTCTTATTTAGCAATTGAGAAGCGAGAAAACCTTTATTTAAATAATTCCAAAAGAGCATATGACTGCCATACATGCACTTGTGTTTTAGTGTGTGTATAATGTATAGATTGTTTCGTACGTTTAGCCTTACATAATTTCAATTTACACCATCATCCGTCCAAAAATTCTAAGAAGCGAAGCGAATAATCCATTCCAAAAACAACAGCTTCATAAAATAATGTTTCATCGCGGATAAATCATTAGGTTCTGTTATCAAAACGTATACGCATGATCGAGCAATTACGAAAAAAATAGCTTCTTGTGGGGTTGATTGCAATTAATATGTGGTGTTATATAGGAATAACTTAGTTGCCAAAAAATGCCATTGGAAAGATGTTAAATAAATATCACCATACAGGAAAAATCCTAGCTGCAGTGAGTAGCTTATGTTCCTACTTCAGAATAAAAAAAAATCGCTTTCGGAATTGAGCATTGACATTTGTTACATCGCAGTGACCTTGTTGCTTTAGTTCGGGCATGCTCAAGTTACTGTCTATTTTGACATATGTATTATTGAGCTCGTAGATCATCGTGCGTCTGCCAATCTAGATGGGATACGCGTGATAACTTTTTACAGATATAACAGCAAATGTTTACTCTCATTTACGAAAATGTCATCAATCACCGAAGATATATCATGTAATTCTTGTTAATAAGCCCGGCCTCGCATAGGAATGTTGTAAGACATTTGGCAGAATTTGGAACGCCAAGAATACTGAGCTTTCTGTATGCCAGTGCTCAACATATGGGGCTGTTCAGTACGTTTTGTTTGTTTGTTTTTCGTTTTGTTACACGGATTCACCAAAGGCTACCTTTTCATTCGCGTGTCATAGACGCCATTTCACAACGCCTAATAACAGACACTGGTCTGGTAAAGCCGACACAACGTTTTTTGGCGCATCGTTTTATAAACTAGAGAACGACGTGAAAAATGTTGGGAGAACAACGTTGTATAGACATTGGAAGGGGTGTTTGATATGCGCCTGATAAGCAACAGTTCTAAAAGTAATACACCGCTCTTCCCTGGCCATCCTGTGAAGAAAAGAAAAAAAAACATAACAAAACAAAGTTAATGCCCAAGCGTGCGGGATCTGGTGGCTATTGGTATGTAATTGTCAGTTTTTATTGACCTGGGCACCTGAACATGCTTCGATGGAATAAACTGACCTAAAAGGGCATTTAAAATTGGCTCTTACTCACTACAAGTGTTAAGCATAATGGTAAAACACTGGTATCATTTTCTGCTAAGTGGTTTGTGCAATACTAGATTTACCTTTCAAACAAAATAAAAAGGTATTTTGGACTGAAACGCTGGAAATGATATCAGCCGCGTAGAATCAATTTCATGCCAGCTCGGGAAAAAAGAACATTATCTGCCTGTCCAAGATTCTTATTAATTTTCATTTCTATTTTATTTCTAGTAGATCTTTTTCATGAATGCCTCATAAATAAGGCAAGCTTATCGAAAGTGTCAAACAATATCATAAAACAATATCATTTCTGATTTGCTGCAATTTTAGCCTTGCAATTATAGAAAATCTCTTTCTAAGGTTTATGAAAGAAAAGGGCTAGCTAAAACTTTTCAAGACCAACATTTTCTTGTCAAAAATATTCCATGTCAACACGTTTTGATCCTGTATCTAAGTATAAAAATCTTGTTAAACTTGCAATGCTAAGAGAGCTGAATAGGCGTGCAGACTTCATTGTTATATTGTGGGAACTTGCGTCAGATTTCTGCATTAAGTATTAATAAACAGGAACAAGTTTGTAATCTGAAACATGATCACTCCTGCAACTTATTCATTTAGATAATGAAGTCCAAAAATGTAAAGAAAACAAATGGAGAAATTAAGATTTGTCAGGCTTTTTATATTTGCATCACAGGCATCAAGACACTGACGAGCACAGTCATAATTTTGCCCGGTTATTTAATTTTAATCACAAAAGCACTTATAACAAACAACCGTTTTTCCCCGAAATTAAAAACATCTTGCGTTCAGCATTAAAACTAAATAAGTTATAAACTACCAGTAGAAAATATCGTTACCAGGTAAACAGTTGTTGAGGCAGAGCCCTTTGGGTACAAAATATCATTCCTTAAACAGTATTTCTAAAACGCCTCAGTATTTATGAGGATGCTCTTTTTGCACATTTGCTTAATGAAGACATTTGTTTTTGCCCATTGCTTTTATTGCAGACAATAACATCAAAGGGCGATCTCTGCTGTTATAGTGCGCAGTTCAAAACAATCCCCGATATCCTTCAGTCAAAATTAATAAATGTTTTTAAGTAAGCAAACAGTGACAGAATGAGGAAGTGGAAAATGCTAAAAACTTTCAATTTGACATAAGTAATAATCATCACAAGTAGTTTTGTTCATTTATCAACACTTTTTTTTGCAATGCTTTCTGTACAAAGTTACTAATAATTAATGCATGTATGTGTGTTCTGTTTACAAAACACCACTAGTCTATAGTGCTATAACACAATTTCCGGAACAAATCATAGTAGACAGTTTGTGCTCTGTGTACACCTCTTGTCTCATGCATGTACTGTAAAGTTCGTACTGTAAAGTTCATTTTGGATGCTTGCCCATTTATTATCGGACGAAATTGCCATAACTATAAGCGTCACAGATGTCAAATTTGCAATGGCAAAGTAGAACAATTTATTCATTTTAGTATGATTTGATGATTTTGTTCAGTTCATTCCATACTTAGTTACAGACATGGTTAAATCGATCGCGTTGTGAAAAAAAGAGTTTTTCATTCTGCTTGTTATCATTAATATTTTGGTGTTTACAATGTCCTCGAATATTCGGTTAAGTATACAGACAGCAAAGGACGGAAGACCTTCCACATTTCAACCTCCACATGGTTAAATCAACTATTTATATGCATACTATGTAACTGGCTGCTCATTTCACTTTAAATAGACATTGAAACTACAAATAGAATAGATATTAATAGGTTTATAGTAATATTGTTACAATGAGTATGGCTGTGTTCACCATGAGGGGCCCAGCAGCAGCTAACTTAATTGGATCTTTCTTCTGTCAGTTAACTCAGATAGGGTTTCACTCATTTCTTGGCTAACACAAAATCATTTTTGTGAAATAAAAATGATTTACTTTCACAAAGAAAAGCGATGAAAGATGCTACAAAATCACACTATTTGTCTTAAGGCGAGATCAGACTATACTTTGCTAAGCAATATTCTTATGTCCCGCAAATTTGCAATATGAAGAACATATGCTTCAAATTTTAATTAACCGCAGACCGGCATACAGCACGTCCGTAGAGATAGAACATGTCATATTTTTGTTGTGAACAAGGATATGCAAACAGGAGTAAGTCAAGATGATGACTGGGGGCTTAGTGTGATCCAAGAGAAGTTGGATATTCTGGATTTTTACTTTTTCTACTTAAAAATCTGACACAGAGGAACATCAAACCGATCATTAAAAATGTGACTGCGCTATAAATGAGAAGAGGTATGCTTTGTTTCTGCTCAAATATTATGTTCGTGATTTCAGATACGAGCAGACACTGACAGAAACTAAGCAGCATGATGGCGCCCTTCTTAAAACACCCAGTTCTTTATTTTTGATTTATTCCTGTTGACGGGATCCCAGACAGATATATGACTAGGGTAATGAATACTCATCTAGATGTTATAGTCTTAGCTAGGAGCATTTATACGTTATCATTATCATTAGCTGGTGATTGAAAACTGCTATTACTCGTATAAAACGGCGACATCAGCCTCAGAACTGTTCATCCTCAGTGTAATTTTACAGCAATAACATAAATCATTTGTTTCATTGACAAATTCTTTATAATGTGTTGTAAATTTCATATACACCATCAGAATAGCCACTTATTGCGCTATTAACTAATTTTCTTCTTAATGTCTTAACAATACACTAAAATTATGTTGTCATCTTAAAACTTTCGTTCTTGCATTTACCATCGACACAATTTTGCGATTGTTTTGTCATAGCTTTTTCCTAGCAAGGTCTCACCCGTATCTTGTATGCTGATCAGAAACTTCTTAAATTCAAAAATTTAAGTCTTTGTGGGAAAAAGTGAAAACATGAAATAAAAATATCATGCTAATATAAATTTATTTTTTTAAAAGAGTAATAATTTATCTTATTATGATGCTTATCTTATTTAGTAACAAGATCTCGTAAAAGGCGAAAAATTGGGACTCTTTTGCTGTAACCATCCAGGGAGATGTAATGATCACGCGGAACTGTAAAAGTTTGAGTGTGTTTATTGCTATAAAAAAGATATGGCGCTGGATTGTGAATCACAGTAAACCATAAAAGGGACTGCAAGCTGTCCTTGATACAAGATTATGTAATCAATCACCCATGCGCCATTGCTCCACATTTATTATATTCAGAATGGAGCAGTTTGTTTTGCTTATTTAATGCTTTGATATTGTAATTATTGTCAATGTGACCCAGTGTCTATTTTTATTTCTGTTAATTGGACAACAACAATAATCGGCTTGTTCTTTTTATGTATATGGAAAGCAGATAGAACAATGCTCTAGATGTTTGTTATTCCTGTTCTTGTCCTGTATTTTGTGACCCACCACTAAACTCTGTCCACTGTGAAAAACAAGCCGTATTTTGTTACATTTACATCAAGAAGACAACGTTGTTGTGATGTCGTTACTTTTGCTTATCTCGAATATTCATGAGAGGACAAACTTTTCGTAAACACAATTTTGGTAGAAGCCTATGTGCATTTTCACCAATAACTAATTGTCAGATTAGAATTAATAACCACCAAAATGTGAATATTTCACTTTAAGATTATTTTAACGGTATTTCTGTTGTGTTCCATGGGCTTCTTCCCAATTATGCAGGCATAAGCAGCTAACCTGTCCTCCCCTCGTAAGACAATATTTGGATGCTTCTCATTCCTAGCAGAAAATGATTACTCCGTAACAAATTGCGCGTGTATCACATCTTTCAGTATATGGCGTAGAAATAGAAGTGATTGAATAACAAAGTTTTTCCGTTTAAGATTTTAAAGAGTAATGTACTGGAAATGCTAAGATATTTGAAATATCTTAATAAGTAAGGTCGAGACAGACATTCCATTCGTATTTTTGGTGAAGTTATCAAGGACAGTCAACAATATATACTAGGAAACAGGTGTTTTTCATTTCAGCTAGCTAGAATTAAGAAGGAAGTCTTCAGAGCAGTTGCTAGTTTTAAATGCATATATTTCGAACAAACAATTGCTTTTGTATATACGTTTGAAACAATTAGAAGCAGGTCTTGACCCTTTTATGCCCTTTCCTACGTAAAGCAAGGTACTCGTGAGTGTCCCAACAAGGTACTCGTTAGTGCCCCAACAAAGCTTCATTTTTGCAATGCTTTTACTGTAAGAAATAGCAATTAGAAGTCAGGTCTAAGGGGCTTAAAACTAACTCCTTATTTAAGATAAGCATGCCCAGTCCTTCAGTAACTAAACATAATACTAGATGAGAAAGCTTCTAATGTAAGAAGGACAACATCTTATGTTCTTTATAAACTCGTAAATTGATTATATATATTTTTTAATATTTGTTCCAGTTTTAGTAGGTGTAATACACAATAAAGAGCTTGTGTTTTGCAACATGATTCGTTATCACAAATCTATGCAACAATGAATTCTTATATCTGCTGTAAAACAAGTCTTCACATGGCACTATAAACTGCAGCATAATAACTACAGATTACTGTCATTAAAAGGTTTAGCCAAATACTAGCGTTAGTGTGGAAATGACAACTTTGCTGCTTTCCACATCTCAGATTTGTCCTTGACATAATCACCTTTATTTATGTGAATAAAGTACAAATTGAAAATAAGAATGTTGCTAACTATTGCATATGTCCGTTTGGGTTTGTTAGTGCACGGGAATACTCCAGTATTAAATACATCTTAATGTTGCCATTCTTTTTGTGGCATATTTTCAAACAAACATTTACCAGAAGAATGGAAACATCCTATTTTGCTATGATAAATTTCTATTATTGTTTAGTTAGCAATTAATTTACTTTGTAGCTACAAAGTATCTGAAGTGTAATTCTTCTGCCCAGTGAAATATATTAAACAGCTGTGTAGTCAAATGTAGCACCTGAGAAGAATTAATGTCACGTAACAGCTGGAAATTCTGAAATATGTGGGAGAGAATACTCGTGGTTGAATCTTATGCTTGTCGGGTAGACTTTGTATTGTTTCCATCCACGGGTTAAGGGAAATCAAGGGGAAAAATGCTTGCTGGTGAATGCTTACTTTCGATGTTAACATTGTGTTCTTTTGGAGGATCTGTGTTTACACCTAGTTTTTTCTTAATGCAGATTGCATTTGTTAAACAACACATCAAGCATGTTATGATTAGTCCACAATGAAAAGAATCTGATGTAACAAAATGTTTTAATATTTATAGCGCCATATTATAGTAAACTCTGATTCTTGTAGTTCAATAACCCCAGGGAGAGTGGATGAGGTACACTACTGTAGGGGAGAGGCTCACTTCCATAACATCAACATCAATAACATCTATTGTTTTGAGGCTCTTACTGTAGTTTGAATATTTCTGGAATGTGTCAGTTATTACACAGTTATTCCCCAGTCCAGTTCTAAAGTGCCATAAATAGCTCTTTCATTGTTGTGTGTGCAAGGAATGGGCTTCAGCATTCACTAACTTGATAATAAAACAAACACAATAACCTATTTAAGAAGGTTAGCCTGCCAGCCGAGGAAACAAATGGCAGGGTCATTGAGTATAAATGCGAAAGCAAAACTGTGATCTGGAGTGCACGTTAGTGGCTGAATTAGTCCTTCTGAAAACTAAGTTTGACATAAAATTGTACGCTCACCCCGTGGCATTCGCTTAAAGTGAAAATTATTAGGTTTATCATATTTCGAGGAAAGGAAACGAAACAAAAATTCATACAGCACCAAGTCCATTAATGTTTGTTAGATTAGACCTGGTTAAGTTAGATTTGGACCTGGTTTAGTTTTATTGAATAAATTTCCTGAAGAGTTTGGATGAGCAAAAGGGCTATTTTTCTCCCCGATTTTAAGCGGAATTTCTTCTTGTTTTCCAGTATTGTGCAGTGTATAGCACACAAGAGAAAATTAATAAAATCATAAAACCAAGAGTATTAGTAGATTTTTAAAAAATGAGAGAAAAATAGAACTCGAAACCAGAACCTACTGTAGATCTAGAACTGGTGCCAGTGCAAGAGCTAGCTGTGCATTGTTCTTATTGTAGTACTGTATGGGTAATTCTGCTGCTACTGATGCTGGGGCTGTTTCTCTACTCCATCACGGATCGGATCATGTACTACTTTAGTTACGAAACCTTTTGGACGATGCATCGAAGCGGAGGAGCAGCGCTGAATGGCTGGCCTGCTATATCAATCTGCAATTTGGGCCCTATCAGGTAAAATGATGAAAATAA
Source organism: Protula sp. h YS-2021 (assembly GCA_949752745.1). Lineage (NCBI taxonomy): Eukaryota > Metazoa > Annelida > Polychaeta > Sabellida > Serpulidae > Protula > Protula sp. h YS-2021. The sequence goes on from OX457030.1 coordinate 21,362,308, forward strand.
AAACATCAGAAGGGTTGTGCTGAGGGTGAGGGTAATAATAAGGTTTCTAGTGAAGTTTTCTCTGTATAACGATGTTTGTGCACATTTGTACACACAGTTCTTTAATCCAATTTTGACTTCTATCATCAACAGTCTTTTCTAAGGATTATGTGGAACGGAACATTTTGCAAAAAACGCATAATATAGCAGGCAATTTGTTCTACCCAAAATATTAATAACGACTAAAAATGCAGCCTTTTCACTGTGATTTTATTGCAGGATCACAAAACTGAAAGAGCATTACTTGTCAGACAGGAAGACGAAAGAAGCCGCAAATGTGTTCAGTTGGAAAACGTTTCTTGAAGATAACAAAAATGTGCCATCTCGGGATTTTTACGCTAAAACTGGGCATCTTCTACAAGACATGATTGTGAGGTAACATTGAAACCTTAATTATTATCAAGACATGCACTGCTACGAAATGATGGTTTAATTTCCAGTTCTCATATCATGCTTCTATGAAAGCTACACCAGATGATCTTTTAAAACCATGTGTCGATTCCGCTTTGCGACTTCCTTGTGATGAATTGCGATAAATATAAACATACAGATGGTTGTTTCCTTAGCAATCGAGCACCGTTGTCTTCCTGAGGAAACTGCATGTCATGATCTTTTCATGCGGTAAATACCGTTTCTTTTCCGTTGTTGATTACATGTTCTATGACACAAGCTGAATAGAAGTTTCTGAAATGATGATGTTTAATTAATATATAGAGTAAATGCTGTTCTGTGTGATGCCTTCTTTCTGTATATATTCTACTTTTAAAAAATATCTGTTGCAGATGCCATATACAGGGAAGCACATGTAGTGTAGGACTAAAGGATTTCAGTTCAACACTGACAATGGACGGACTTTGTTATACTCTAAGACCAAGTAAGATATCCCTTCTCTCAGTCTTCGGTGTGAAATAATACAGTAATGGTATATTCGAGTAGAATTAATGTAAAATTACTGTTACTGTATCATTACTAAATTTTATTAGAATAAGAAAGAAATCATTTATCGTAATGAGGTTTAGTTGCTTTATACACTATAAATAAATTAATTTTTATGTTAGACAGCACAACAGAAACCATTGAGCTTTGGTTAAATGCCGAAACTTACGATTGTCTTAGTGACGTACAACAAGCAGTGGGCTTAAAAATTTACATACATGACAAAGGAGAATCACCAGTAGCGACTGATCATTACTTTTATGTCTCTCCTGGCAGTCACTATGATGTTACTATAGCAAAAGGTAATGCTTTTCCATATATGATTTTGTATATTTTTAGATATAATTTGTGAAAAATCCTGAATTTTGGACGTAAAACAGCTTGAATTGGGATATTAAAAGCAACAAACCTAAAAGTTCTAACAATTTTAAAAAGAGGACCTCAATAATTGTCATACAAAATGGTAATCTTTGCATTTCCAATCCCCTTTAAATTTCTCTCCATATTATACATTGCAGAAAGTATGCACCTTTTGGAATACCCGTATGGTATGTGTATGAGGACAGAGAATTATCTTTACAATAAGCACTGCCATGCGAACTGTATATGTCAACACGTCGAGAAAAAATGTTCATGTTCTCCGTTCTGGTTATCAAAAAGGAGAAACGGTAAAGAGTTCTGCATCTATTCTCAATTGCTATATGACAATTATCGCGTAAAAAGAAAATTAATATAAAAATTAATTTAAGAAAATAATACCGATATTGTACCGGGCAGTGTTGTAAGTGTAATTAAAAGTCGGTAAAGGACGTTTTTTGCATAACCATAACTAAGGAAAGAAAATTGAAGGGGTCCATGCATAAACCTGATAACTGCTGTTATCAGCAGTGGGGAAAAGCGCTTTTAAAATTTGAAATTTTAGTAACAAACATAGGTTTTTCCCATCGCCTTTTCCTAAAAAATGCCCACTTCTAATCGGTTTTGAGGTGTAAGACTTACATATGTGATAGAACTGAGGCCAAGAAATACCGTGGTGGTAATAGTGCATTTGCTGATAAGTGGAGTTATCAAGTTTATGCATGGACCCCTTCAATTGTTTTTTTGAGTAAAGTCAGCGATAACAGTTTTCACCTATGACATGCTGTTGTCATTACAGTAAAGCGCTAGATACAAATATGTTGGGATGAGCTTTGAGGTTTCTGTTTAATTACTTTCATTACTTCTCATGTCTTAATTAATTTGTCACCAGTCAGTCATTTTACACTTTCAGATTTACCCGGGTGTGATTTAAAAAATCATTTCGATTGTGTTCAGAGAGCATCAGAAGGTACATTATGTTTATGCAAGTCTACTTTTATAAATTGTAGATAATTGTTTACAAATACTGTGGCTTAGTGTGTCGAGTTACTGCAAAATGCTAAAACATATATAGCATACCAAATACATTTCCTGTAGTTCTATAAAAAGCAGAATATAAAACAACTGAATGAACCAAGTTCCACTCAGATTTTAGTACTTCAATATACACAACTACCACACAGAGAAAAATGTTACTTCGTATTATATAGTCATTATTTAATTGCAAGCAACTAAAATGATTTAATAACATCTTTAATTAACAGATGATGAATTAATATTAAAATTATGCCGTCGCCATGAAAGTATGTGATTTTCAGTAAATACGTAACATTTGACAAGCAAACCTTGTGGTTTAATTGAAAGTATGAATCATTTTTGTTTCACAGAGAAGTCGTGCATGTGTCATCATGGATGTCGCCAGGAATATCATTATTCTGACATTACTGCTTCCATTTTGTCCGATTCCGTTTTATCCAAGTATATGGCCAAAGTCAATAGTTCTAAGCTTGCTCAAAGATATCAAATTGCTGTAAATTATGCAGCAACGCTAGACAGTGATTACATGGAAGACGACTATATAATTAAATTTAACAAATCTTCTCATACCCTTGTTGATACGCTAAACCGATTTACAACGAGTGTGACCTTACTTAAGGCAACGCTAGCGATAGAAAAAGAAAATATTTTTCACAGAATTTCATTTCATACAAAAGTTGCCCTTGGTGGAATGCAAAAGATAATTAACAAGGGATTCAGTTCAGCTTGGAACACTTTGGAAAAAGATTACCTCGAAGAAATCTCTATGGATGCTTTAGAGATTACAGCTATGTTTGAGAGATCGGTCCAGTTAATGAAATCTGCCATATCAGATAGAAATTATGTCTACGCTAACATTGATAGTAATTTAGGAGTCAAAATGGATATTGCAGAAGTCATTGTGGATAATTTAACTGGGATACATATGTCTTATTTAAATGCAGAACCAAGTACAGAGTACGAAATTACTCCACGTGGCCGTTATGATAACTCTCTCAAGCCAAGTGAACTAATAACGAGGAATGGGGAATTACAAACGCAATACTACAATAAACTGTCTGGTGTTTTAGGTGATTACATTAATGAAATAATGACCATGCAGCGTATTCTGCGAGAAGTTTTTCAGTCAGGCCGAACCAATGACACGACTGTTCGTTTAGCTAAGCGCCGTTTCTTAGAGTATTCTAAGAATCTAAAAAACGATCACATCATATTTCGTGACCATGTTGTCCGACCTGTAGAATTGGAAATAAGTAATAAAATCAGAGATTTTAAGCAGTTGTCAATGGAATATGAAACACGATACAATAATATTGCCCGAAGACTTGATAAATTGGTGGAGTGGCTCGGTTCTCTTAATGACTCCAAAATTTCGGGGCTGAAACAAGTCACTCAGTTCGCATCGTCTTATGTTCTACACAGGAACGTGTCTAAATCTAACTTAATTGATAATACATTATCAGAAGACATGGGCACCATGTTTGCTGGCCTCGATGAAGTGACGCTTGAAATTCTGTTACGCCTGAATGATATATTCACCGGCATAGAAACATATAGCCAAGCACTTTTTCATATATGGGAATCAATATTAACAGAAGATTCCTTGAGTAGTTTCTATTTTCAGTTGCAAAAGGACGTTAGTGAAATGCAGGAAAACAGTGCAAGAACGGAGTTCCTTATCAGCATTTTTTCCGATATAAAGATGTTAAATTTGTCTCAAGCAAAACGTTCCACTCTAGCTTTAAAACAGTATTCTACATTATTAAATGCAGATGTACCTGCTTTGCATTTAAATCATAAACGTGAAGGCCTTAATGTTACTGTTCAGAACTTCATCAATAGCATCAATTACAAGACATTGGTTCATCAAAACATTCTAAGTGTTCAACAAAGCTTCAGTCAACTTCAGGCATACCTAAAGAACTACAAAAGTAAAATAACAATCGACAAATCATTCCACAGGTAACTTTATCAGATGTTCATTAAATTCTTTTAACGTAAAAAACGCTTCCCTATAACAAACGTTTCCATTGTTAACATTTACTTGTGCAAATACAAAACTGTTTTGGAGTTTTAAGCAATGGTAATAAATCATTATTATTTTGATAAAATATTTTAATCACTACTTTATTTTAAAGGCGAAATCTACTGAGTGTGAAGCTAAAGCATAGTACTCATTATTACACACATTGGACTCAAGTGCCTGCATATACAACTTCAGTCCTCTTCGGTACGTAGGAAGTACAAAATACTTCTTTAGTTGCAAATTTAATTGCAATGTAACACACGATAATATTGTTGCTTGTTCTCATTTTGATTTGGATTGCAAATATCGAAACAAGCCGAAATTACATATTAGTAGTGTTTTGGTAAGTAAAGCAAAGCATAAATATAATATGCTTTTTCGGAAAGCATTAAGCCATAACAAAAATGGAGACTATGGTTTAATTTTAAACTTGAAATTATGCCTTCCAACGCAAAGCAGATATAGGTTATGTCTTTTTTTAAAAGATTACAATTAAATATAGGGTTAAAACTAATGGACACTGCAGCACATTTTACAACTTACAATTATACTTTTTTAGTGTAAATATTCAAATTTCTTTTATATTATAGCAACCAGTACAAACGCCATCATGGCGCAGTCTTATTACTTTTTAAATGGTACAAGTATATGTTTATTTATTTTCAGCACATATTGGAATGCTATTGGCTTCTATGTTGGGAGCAAGTGTTCTGAGTCTCTTTGAGCTCTGTGATATTGTTGTTAGTTGGTTGTTGGCTCGTGACTGCTGTAATGGACCAAAGCTGGAAAACCATTCTATAGATGAAACATCAAATAAATCTTCTGAATCTAGGCATCGCGTGAACAGAACTCCGTCTTATACCACGGACAGTTTACAATCTCGAGAGACAGTTCGAGATTCTTCACGGGATTATAATAAACGGCCTTACGTAAAATTTCAAGAGTGTAATCACGTTCGGGGCTCAGAAGTATAGCGATAAATATAGCAATATTTTTTTCAAATACGGATTGAAGCTTATTTGAAACAAGAAAAACGCCTTTGTACCTTTAAAAATTCGTATGCTTGTGAGTTCTTATTTACTGAAAACATTTAATAAGCGACCTAGTTGTGTCATTTTAACCAGTAATACTCTAGAACACTGTAGGTAAAAAAAGTAAATAAATATGTGGATTAAAGACGAAAATTGTCTAATGGAAAAATATACTAAAGATACATGTTAGTCATTTTTAAGTGATAGACAAGTTCAATTACATAATAATTTATCTTTATACGCAGACATTGTTCTTTAAAATATATTTTACTTTGTCTTAAGAGTTTCATTCTTTAACACTGCAGTATGTCATAATTTTTAGAAAGATCATAACAGAAGACTATTTCTTAATTATTATTTATGATTTTCATGTAAACAAATTTACTTGTAAATTTTTTTTCCTTTTCATTCTAAAATTGGCAAACTTTTTTGCAAGCTATTGGTGCTGTAATATGTTCGTATTGTGTGTGCATCTCAATTTTGCAGAACCATGAACTGCTCAAATGAGTCAATTAAATATAACATGTTTTGCAGTTTAATAAAGACATTTAGCACTTCATGGAGTGTGTTTCTTTAAGCAACTTTTAAACTAGTTCATGCATCTTTATGTAAGGTGTAAAGTTAAGACGCTTAGATCTTCAAACACCTAAACAAACGAACAAGCAGACAAATTTTCCTATAAAAACAACTAATTAATCCTTTAATTTTAATGAATATGGGGTTCAATGTACCAAAAATTTGCTTAATTGCACTGAAGTCCTGTCCTAATATGCGTCTTGCCCAGAATGGTTTCAGGACAAAGTATGAACTAACTGATATGTCATAATCGACCTCTGTAAACTTTGCTGACCTCAAAGAGCCCTGCACTAATCCTATTTGCGGAACCCCTATGAACTGTTTCCATCCTCTGAAAAAAAGCCTTGTTTTCATGAACGAAAACAACAGATTTATTGAAAAAACCGAGGATTTGGGTGAGAATGCCCCCAATGATATTGCCGTAGACTGTCCTATTCGGAGACTCCTGACGCATGGTAATCGCATCAACAAAGGAAACCAAGGCAGTTCTGGTAGGTCAGCACAAGCAACAGATATTTCGATCTCTCGCGCATTTCCACAATGATGGAAATGCAAGCAACACCACTGGAAGCAAACGGCACACTAATACATCTATCGACAACGGCGTTAAATGCGAATATTGAGAAGTGAGAAAGGTTTAAAGCGGTTCGCAAAGCCGGCTACTTGAATTGAGCCCAAGGCATTTGACATTCAACGAAACGTGAAATCCACCAAAGCCCGCTCTGAGATGCTTAAAGGCTAAAATCATTGTCGCGAGCATATAAGAAAACCTGCTAAGTGAGTTGGCACAAAATAGGTCGGCGCGTGCCACCCTACCTGGACAGATAAGTGACCACAGTTTGATTGTTCACCACAACCTGAACATGAATCTTGGGAAAGGCCGCATGGAACTGATAAGCAATCAAAATAGGTTTCATTTCCAACACATTGATATGAAAAGTCTGATCGTGGCAAGACCAGTGACCTTTCCAATTGCACCTTTGGGAAAAGAAACTCCAACCTTTGCAAGACGCATCCACCTGAACCTGCCTTGATGGGGATGGAGGAGATAAAGGCACATGCTTGAGGAAACTGACCTGACACTACCACCATTCGTTATCACTGAGTGCTAACAGGGAGAGTTGCAGGCATGGTAAGGCTACTTGCCGCGACACAGCCTCTGTGAGCCTCATGCCAAAACTTACAAAAATGGCACCTGTTCAATTCGACCGTTTTCTCCATGTCAACTAACAAACCCAGGAGGGACTCCAGTAGCAATACATGAGGTACAGGAGCCCACACAACGTGAACAATCAGCGTTGACAACTTTTGGATGCGTCGTTGAGTGCGAAAAGCCCTGTCTATAACGAAATTCTAGAGGGCGTCCAGAAACTCTATCCGCTGAACCAGAACTAGATCCAACTCCTTGACATTGACCGAAAGTCCGAGAGCAAAGCACTGCTTGACCAACCTGATCCCCTGAGACAGAAGAACTCGCTATTCTGGTTTGCCAACAGATAACAGATAACAGATAATCGTATATATATATATATAGAGGAAAATGAGCAGCCCAACCTATCTGCTCCAGCATTTTATTGATTTCATACCTTCATAACTGCTGAGGTAAGCATTTGGGAGATCCTCCGATATGACCTCATCCCCTGATTTTGTGTGGATTTTATGTGATGTGGAGTGTCCATTCTGCACGATTTCAAATTAAGAACTGATTGAGTTGTACAAGTCTATGACTAAGCGCCAACTGTTTGACTTTTTCGCTGTGAGAAAGACACGATTGCAAACCCCCTGAGTATCCACAGGCATCTTAATTTTGGCCTTTTTGCCTAATAGTTCCTGAGTCAACGTGATTAACACCAGTACAACGTGACTAAAGGTTTAGGAAGCTTGGTTACTGGGAGAATAACTTGTTGGTCCATTTTGCTCCTCGCAAACGGTAAGAGGTATTCCCATCGCAACAAACGAACCACGTGTTTGAGAACCTCGAATGATTGCCAATCTTACCAAAAATTCTGTGGCCTTTCTCCTACGGGCACATTTATTCTTGATTTGTTTAATCTAGAAACTAATTCTTTGTAAGAACTTAAAATATCTGGACGAGATCGCTGCGCGATTTCAAACAGATACTTTGTTTGGTTGATATCTTTGCTTCAAAAAAGCTGCAGACTTTTTGATGTACAACTTGAAGACACAGGTCGCTGCTTGGCAGCCGGCATGGAAGGCCTAGAATTCTTTGTTGCTGCTTAGGTCTGTTGTTATTCGGGTCAAGACTCTGCGCATGACTGCATCCTGTGATTTTACTCTGGATGTGTCGATTGCCTCTTTCAACAAGCCCGGTGGAAAAGTTCCGATTGATCATCTATTGGAGCAAAACAAAGTTTACGGGAGTCTTCTGTGCTGGTGTTTGAGTGTATGAATACAAAACAACCAAAGATGACATCAGATAAGCGTTCCGCTTAAGCAAATCCGACTATACTGCAAGTGATGAATAGAAAACACGATCAAACAATGAATTTTATGTCCTGCTCAACAAACTTGGGCAACCTCTGAAACCTCTGAAATAAGTGACACAGTAATAATAAGTCGCTATATAAAGGATACGACTACATCGGACTTGACAGCACAGACTAAATGGGAGCACGCACCACAGGTGTCAGTCTAAGAATCTGCGTCCCGATATCCGATGTAACGTCCACTTGATTAGGTTTAACCAGGTAAATCTCTAACGACTACAACGTGATGGCATCCAGAGAAACTACCTTCGGCTTGAGTCTGGGCTTCTTTGCTTTCACTAACGTATCCATAACTGATTTGTTGGCAACCACGCCCGCTGTACAGCAACGTTAACATGTTGTCGAGAGGTTACGCGAGCAACACGTGACATGAACGACCAGACCTTAGGTCGGTACCTTCACAGCAGAAAATGCCAAATGATCGAGTCAGTGTATTCACGGCTCGACGCAGTGTCGACCCGTCAGTCACTGGTCGTGACATTGACGAATCGCTGTGTAGACGATCCAAACTAGCAACGACCGGTCAGCGACGATTCTCCACTGACGACCACTTACATACACGACCCCTGTCAATAGCATTCCGTTATATGATAGACAAATCACTACCACGTATTCTGACAGTTACGAACCGTTACATGCCGAACATGTGACATCGACGACCTTTCACACGCATGACCCGTCAAAGTCAAGAATCGTGACTGTCACAACTCGCCACAAGTGTTACTCGCCGTGTGTACAACTTAGGCAGTCTGTCACACGGTCGACCTGCCACCGCCACCGCATAGCTATCGAATACATGACCGTGACATTCCCGAGTTGACACAGCGACAACACATCAACACATGATTGATTGCATGATCGTAGATGTGTCGATGACATAGCAAGAATTTTGAGTATTTCACGCACAAAACTGGCCCACCAAACGTCAATGAAGTTATACGGCCGTGCTATAGGGGAAATATCGCACATTTATACAGGGACGATATATTTACGCTGTCTCACATACAGCCACCCGACAGAGAGTGTATATAGCGTACCTGCTTCAGGTACGCCGCTGCTGTGACAACCATATGGACGCCCCGACAGCCGTACTAGAGAAAGTGAGAAACGGCCGTTCAACTCGGCACTGTATTACGTCGCAGCGACACGCCAAAGCTTGCAAGATAGACACAGAAAGAAGTTGAAACACTTTCAAATAAAAGTTGCTGCAGTGTCAAAAATGTCTGAGACACGAACTCACCACTGTGGATGCAGTTGCATACCCAACGACCCTGCAATGCTCTGTTGCCGACAGAAGAGATGGAGGGCTGTGGAAAGTTAAAACTCTCCTGTTTGCCGAGCCGAATCGATGCAAACTATGTGTAGACCATGAGGAAAGCCTTCGTGATAGGATTTTTGAGGAAATCGCTCAAGAATTACCTAATTGTAAATTACCTGTAATCCACACAAAATTTCCTGATGGCTGAGAAACATTTGTGGAAGGAAAACCGGTTTGACAAAGCCCAGAACTATCAGATACAGGAATCAACAAAGTCAGCAAACAGCAATCCGTAAAAAAAATAAGATGAAACTTATAGCATACATACAGATACTACTAAAAATAAATAATATCCAAAACGTATGTAATTCAACTTGAATTTTATCCTTCATAATAAAGAATGAAGACGGTAAAACCTCCTGCTTGTCGGATCGCGATTAGTTATGCATGGTTTGATCAGGTGGCTGACGCTGCACTGATGGTGATTGGTCGGTTAGTTGAGAACACATAGTAAACAGAGCAACGTGTAGAACCCGTTCAAAATTTATATTTGCGGTAATATCCCGCAAATTTTTATTGTACCTTGCGATAATCAATGTTAACACACTGAGAAAGCCACAACGATGACTTCATAGTCTACGAGCCGATATTTTAGAAATTATTTATATATAATGCTTATGTATCTACCCCCACACACGATTAAAATAATCGCTTTATACATGCTTGGTTCAAGTATAAACTCTTCTCAAAGACACCAACCCCTTTTTGGCCACAAATTACACGAAGAAAACATCTCTAAGCATTTAAAACTATCCAATCTGGGTGGCTTTAAACATGTTAGGTATTACTACTATATTCGTCCCCTTGAAGCGGATTAATCAAGAAGTGTGTATATATAGAGTTTTGCTTTCTTTTTGCTATTACACAAAAACGTTTACCTGTAATCCATGCTATTATTTTTTGCAATACTAAATATTTAATTAGTGTGATCAGTAAAGTTTTAAATTTAACATGAATGTTATTCAAATAGTTTGTGTTTAAAGCTTGGTAACTGGCAATACATCTGGAGGTTTGTGTGGTAAAGCCAGCCATACGTACCATTATCCTCAGATGCGAGAGTCGAATCAGTTCAAAATGAACGGTAGTGCAAGTTCTATTTCCGTGAGTGTTGTTTTATTACGCTGTGCTTGTTGTATGTTGTGAAATTGTTAAATGAATATAACACTTGACATGCATTTGATTTTAAACTTTCACTCGATATGGTTGTATGGTAGAAACATCCACCCTGTTGGGCGATAATGACGTATGGCGATCCGAGCAGACGACATTTTCAGATTTTTACATTTAAGCTGAAAAGGAAGGCTAGGCATAATAAAGAAATGACAAAATATTTCAGACTATATCGTTTTTGCAAAATAGGCACATATATTTTATTTCTTCGTTAAAGTGCAAGAATTTAACTTCTTCAATAAGCCCAATCAGACTTTGGGGTTTTCAAATGAAACGCAGAATTTTGCGCCTTTTATTCGGAACGCACAAAGTGTGATTTGACTTATCACCTGTCACATGTTTGTTTCGTTCCGGGTTTTTAATGTCACGTGACCAAAGTTAATTGACTAGCTCAGAGTCAGCTCTTCATTATTTATACTTGATATATTTCTTTATCAGAGCTGCAACGCATTACATTGTATTGTTCAAAGGGGTCACCTTGAATTGCTCTGAGGCACTTTGTCGGCACAGTAATCCACATTATGCTGGCATAAAAATATAGCTCATGCAATGTGTACCCTTTGTGCACCAAAGGCCACTTTTTCATGCCTTGTATTTCGTAAAATTATACATAAAAGGTGAAAAAAAACAGGCATCGACCAACTGTCAAATGTTTTGTTTATATTCCGGGTTTGTTAGGCCCCAAACCTTCGGATTGGGGCCTATAGGTTCGGGGTGTCTGTCGGTCTGCCTGTCTGTCCTTCATCGCTTTTTTGTACACGCCCTATTGCCGGTTCTATTGGTCGTAGAACATTGAGAATAAGCTCAAATGAAAGGTCTCGACATGCAGATGTGCCTTTTGGTACTTTCGGTCAGATTCGGTCATCCGAAAGTGGTCAAATTGATCAAAATGGGTGATAATTGGCGTTTTAAGGAAATAAGCTTGTATACGCTGTATCTTCGGTTCTGTTAGTAGTAGAACATTGAGAACAGGCGCAATTGAAAGGTCTCGACCTGTAGATGTGCCTTTTGGTACTTTTGGTCAGATTTGGCCGTCCGGAAGTGGTCAAATTGACCAAAATGGGCGATAATTGTGGTTTTAGGGAAATACGCTTGTACACGCTGTATCTCCGGTTCTATTGGTCGTAGAGCATTGGTAATTAGCTTAAATGAAAGGTCTCGACCTGTAAATGTGCCTTTTGGTACTTTTGATCAGATTTAGTCATCCGAAAGTGGTCAATAATTGACTGTATACCCCTTTGAATTAGGGGGAGGTTGGGGCCTGCTCGTGTTTCACAAATACTTACTTGTTCTACCCATCATGCCATTCGACCGTACTTTTTGTAATATGTAACCGCTCTGTGTTTACACATAACACGTAGATCTCCTCAGAGGTCATCTGTTTTATAACAACGCCTTATTGTTGCCGCATAAATATGCGCATGAGGGGAAAAAAGAATATGTCTGTCTGTGGGAATTTGTGGTTATTGCTAGAACTTGTTCTTTTGTGAAAATATCAAGATATGTTCAGTTTTCAACAACAAATTTTCTTTGAGGGCACTCCATAACACTTCATAAATCTGGGTATGTATCTTAATATACTGCAATGTCGCCACAGAGGTGCCTCAAAGCGAGCGTAATTGACTTGCATATAGTTATATAGCGAGAGCTTGAAGCCCTTATCCGAACCTCAGTAGCGGATGACTTCTTAGAGCTATTAATTGACCAAACATTCAAATGATGGGAGTTTTGATTATCTGTAAAATATATACTCAATTAATTGATAGATACAGAATTAGGTATAAATATATTCTGTTCACTCACAGCATTTAACTTTTAATTTTTTTCCACGCCTTTTAAATATCAATTAAAAGTTTTTTGGTGGATAATTGAAAAATTTATTTTATATTTTCACGTAATAAACGATGCTCCCTGTATGTAAACGAATGTCAGTTGTTGTGGGAAACTTGTGGTTATTTTCACATTCTTTTCCTTTGAAGAAAACGTGACACAGAAGTGGTATATCGCCTTTGTAATTTGAGGGCCTTAGCCAATGCCAATAAAGACTTATGTGTCATTGAATTGCGCACGAGATCGCCATAGAGGTGCCTCAAAGCGAGCGCAGTTTACTTGTACATCGATTTATAGCGTGTATTTGAAGCAGTAGCCAATTCCCCAGTAGCGAGCAGTGGGGTTGGAACGGGTCCAAAATTTTTGGACCCGTGGACCCGAGCCCTGGACCCTGACATTTCTCTCGGTCTTAATACTTGGGGCATCCTCATATGGCTTGCGCTTCCTTTAGACGTTTCAGGTTTCTGTTCTCTGTTTCGGAGAGTGTTGCGGTACAATTTCTTTTTTTTTTGGTGTTTCTGCGCAATAGTTTCGCTCGACATATCGTACAGGTGGTTTGGGCTTTGTCATCAGATAATTCAAAACATCTTCAAAATATTTTCATGTATCAAATGTATGAGTTTCCTTTAATTCCGCCATTTTCTACTGTCAAAAATCTAAAAGTTAGGTCCAGTTTGTCAAGCTTTGGTAAATGTCAATTTTAACTGTCATGAAGTCCGTCGGTTCGTCTATCTGTCTGTCATGGTCGATTGTACCCGTCAACGAGTGGTTGGTACAACCACTCTATGACGAGCACGGCCGATCGTCTGGACTTACTACTCTACTCGGCAATAAGTGTGTGTCTGTTCTATACTCCCCATGGGGACCACAAGTGTATAGTTATACTCGATGGCGCCAGATGGTAGACCATCATTCTTTCTTACCCTTTGAAATCCTGTTGAATACATTAGATCAGCAGGAGTAAATCCGAGAAGTAGCAGAAAGCCGTCTGATGTGTTTTTATTACGTAAAAATTGAAAGACCAAATTACCGGGTGTAAGCTTGGTTGGATACACGAATAAACGCAGTGCTACCAGGAAATTTACAAACCTGTGGCATAACAACGCGATAAAAAGTGAAATCTTTTGAAAACGGGCTAATACTTTTTTTCCGGAAACCTGACAACCCTGAAACAAATGTAGATTATATATTTTTTTCGTATCCGAGGGGAACGATTGAAGTAACTGACATTCCTTGATTGGGTGGCAGTTAGTTGTTTTTTTTTGCAGGAATAAAGTGAATGGAATTGTGGAAAACTAAGAAATTTTATTAGGTGACCGAACTACAGGAACTAAATACGCTTCAGTTGAAGTTTGCGTCCAGCTGCAGCTCCTGTTTTATTTAATTTCACTCTGTTCTACTAGTTTATGAAAATAAGACACAAAAGGTACACACGTAAACCCTCATGAGTATATTCGTTATACATGCGGTTGTGAACTGTTTTACGACACTTTAATTTCCCACGAGCAAAACACTGCATAACTGGATAATTTTAACTGTTGCACTGGGTATAACTGATCGTATAGGTGGCCACAGTACATAATCCTAAGAGAAAAATGATGAAATGAATGTAGAAGTGTAAGCTCCACCATGCTGTTGTTTCAGGGAAGACTTCACGCGGCCTTTTCCAAACCAATCTTCCAGAGGTGTCAGGAAATAACAGACATATTAGCAGAGACAAGTATCAAGGTCAGGCGGTATCACTGAATTATTCAGAAACAAAATATTTTGTGTGTTCATATGAAAGAATCTACAGTCTATATTGGAAATAATCGATATGGCCTATTATTTGTTTTATTGTCTCTTGTATATTGGAACGATTGTAGGAACTATATGGAATTTTACCAGCATTGATTGAAAACATCTTTGGTTTTAATAACCAACCGGGATGGGGTATCAACACGTGCAAAGCACAGTATCAGGTAAATATCGCCACAGTGAAGCCTGTTTATTGCTTATTTAAAAAAAGAAAAACAGCCAATTTAGAACAATAACGAAAAAAATGGCGACTTATTGTCAAGTATCAACAGTATGTAAAGTTTTTATTCCTCACTTTCTTTAGTGTTAAATTCCTGTGGTATGTAAGGGGTAAACAAAAGTGTCGTTGATGTCAAGGTTTCTTGAAGAATTTTAAGCTAGTGGTAGATTGTCTAATTTTAACTGTGTACGCTTGTATTGCAAGTGTCACAAGTGGCCTTCTGTTTAAACAAAATTCTTGATGAACTGATGTGGTTTATTGCTGTTTTCTTGTTCAGGATTTCCGGGATTTGAGACATTTACTGGGACCCCAGGGGCCGCTCTTGACTGCTATCTACAAACTCTGCACAGACCCCTATTTAAAATATGAGTTTCCAGTCGCATGCCTTCCCGTAAGTCTAGTTCAACCACCAGATCTGTGTTTCATTTTAGAGGCGTTTGTTGTGGTTTTTTTTTTTTTTTTTGGAGTGCCGGGGAACGTAGATGAAAAACAGTTTGGTTTAAAGTCATATCCGCATAAAATAAAGCAGTACCCTTTATTTATTTGTTACTGAGGTGCTAGTGCTGAACATTTAAACATTTTTGGTTACTTATTCGCGAACATTCATGTAAACAGAAGTTAAGGAAAGGATAACATGAATTATAAACACTTTAAACACGAGTTGGTGTTTTCTTGGCAGTTGTCGACGCAACGCTCATTGGAAGAGGGCAACCCGGGCACATTCTATAGCGGTAAAGTGCAGCTGACGCACACGGGCCGACCGCATAACATGCTCAGACTCAGTATCCTTGCGCTAGAAACGAGAAATTTCTATTAATCTTTAGACATATTCTGCAATTTTATGATATTGGACATAAATTCCTGACGAAGATACCAAGTTCAAAATGAAGAATAAACAATGTTGGGTGAGAAACACTACGCCTCATATGTACCATCTCGAAAAATAGAAATGGCAGGGACTGCAGAAGAAGTTGAAAAAAAAAACATTCTGTTCTGAAGATGATTTGTGTGAAATTCTCCTTTACGTGGACCAGATCCGTTTGAATTTTATTTCTTTCATTTTACACACTACCTGGTCGGGCCTACAATGTCAAGGGTAAGTATTTTTCAGTATTCTTGGGATAATTTCTTCGGAAAACAGAAAACAAAGAAACAAATCTTATATAACATGATGAAAGTTATGATATAAACATTCACTGCCGATTCACGCGCACGCAAAAGGGTCTCGATTTTCGGCTAGAAATTGCGAATATGATATTATTTTCAAAATAAATCTCAGGGGGGGGGGGGGGGGGGAACGAGTAGTCTCGCCTACCCGATCCCCCGCTGCCCAAACTGAAGCTTGTTTGAAACCTGAATTCCCTCCCTTGCAGGGCGGTAGCTGGGGGAACCCGTCGGAGTCTCTGTACCCGGTGCTGCTAGAAGACTACATGGCGTACTTCCTGCCGCTAGATGGTGCCAGCGGGCCGCCGCCACCCGTGACCGCCAGCCAGGGCGTCAAGAGTGCCATCTACCAGCACTCGCCCGTGCACTCCCACAGGCAAGTTAATGGTTGCGCGTGCGCTGTTAGCCCCACCTCGTTTCAGCGCTCGCGCTCGAGTTTTCAAAAACTGCGTCCTGGGACTTGGAGATATTAGAAAAACGACAAGGGCTTCGAAATAAAAATTGTCAGGCATGGGCCCTAAAAAAAAGGGCCTAAATGCGGAAAAAACTTCGTTAAATCGAACGCTGAATTTGTAACACTCTGGTTGAAATACTTTTCAGGTTGGCATTTAGATTTTAAGGGCTCTTCTGAACCCTGTGTAGATGAAAAAAAACATTGTATTACAGGAAAAGAAATACTGTTTTAGCAGCCATTGTTAAACTACAATTAGATTAATTGTTTAAAAGTCGTATAAAGAGAATGATAATGACCAGGGAGTGTTTTTGTAATATTTCGGTCAGGTCACGATCCCATACGCTTTCGAATTTGAAAGGAAAGTGCTAAAATTATATATTTTCAGGCAGTCTCCAGCATCCTCGCAACGATCGCCATTTTTAGGGTTGCTAAGGCTGCAGAAACAAAGTGGACACCATACCAACACCCAGGCGCCTGTTGCTAATGAAGTAACTGAAGAACAAACCTGGAGGTCACAAACTTTCTTGCAGGTTTATCTTATATTTATTTTGGATGTTATGATTTTCGAGGCAAGGTGTTGAGGGGGGGGGGGGGGGGGAGCAGGGAGGTGGGGTGGGGGAGGGGATCTCGGTTGTTGATACAAGATGCGCAAGCTGCTTAGGGACCGTTTCAAGTTTTATCTACATGTTACATGATGTAAATGTGACTTTTTGATTGGCTTTGGGGAATATGTTAACTGAAACCAGAGGACACGTTTAAAAAAAGGGGAAATACTAATAATAAATCCATGAAAAAATAGACCACCAACCTGTGCAGAGGCCACGTGTCCGTGCAGAGAATTGTATGCAGTGTGTGGGTGTGTGGGGAGAGAGGGGGCGGGGGTTGGGGGGGGGGGGCTCTGGGGAAGTTTCCCGGACTTTAGGGTTTTTCCAAGTTACTTGAAAAACAAGCAACAAGCGCATCTCTCTGTGTTACAGAATTTCATACCACAGAAAGTATTACACGCGTCAACATCTTGAGTAATTGATTATCCGATAGCGTCTGTATCATCCTTATAGCGGTGTATCCACAGAAAAAAAAGAATACATAAAGAAAGGACACTAGACAATGTAAGGACTTTTTTGCAGATTATAGTGGAGCAGTGGATGGGAACCAGTGGTTACGACTTAGAACAGTTCGCTGCTGGTCAGTCAAATGTAAGTACTCCGCATCTAGTCAAAAAAGAGTATAACAGCCAAAAAAAAAAAAAAAACAAAAAGATGTGCTTTTCTCCTATGTATCCATAACAATTTTTACAGAAGCGTTTGTATTTTTATTCATTTAAAATTGATGCATATAATTGTAAATCATGTGACTGGAAATTATGACTCAGGGAAAAAGTGGTCGAAGCATTGGGGGCTTCAAAAATACTCCGTCTTTGTGACAGGCGTGTAACAAGAACAGTGACGTGGAAGTAACTTGCACTGGGGTTTTTTTTATTCATGTCGTTGTTAATTGAATTGGTGGGTCGAAGTTATGACACGTGGATTTTGTGTTGTGTTTTTTTTTTTTTTTTTTTTAGTTTTGGAGGGTTGTCTGGACTAGGAAGATATTCAAATGTTTGGTTTAATGATAAGAAACGGGGGGGGGGGGAGGGGGGGAGGTGTTGGGGAGTACGATAAAGTAAAGTGTGGCCGCACTTTGGTTATTGTCACTTGCATAAAAAACCTGTGCCCATGATATACATTGAGGTTGTCTGTTCATGGCACAGCATTCGTGGCTGGGGGACCATTACGCGTCACGTGATTTCCACCACGTGTCTCGTGACCCACCGCACGTGCCGTACGACCCGTATTGCACGCCGCGTGACCCGCTGCGGGTGTCACGTGATATGTCCCACAGTGCACGTGACCCCTACTATTACATCATCCTTGTAAGTATCTGCATGGACACTAACAGTACCTCAGCTAGACCAGTACTTGTTCACTACTACGCTTGCATTTATGGCATCAGTATCCAAAGCCAATATTCCACGTAGAGCTTTTCACCCTATGTATGTGTAACACTTGCGCATGTTTGCAGACACGTTACGATCGCTCTCGATGTGCATGATCGATTGGCACATTTTAGAATGAATGAAGTTTCTTTGAACGGATGGTTCCCACGCGCGTTGTCAAAAAGTAAATGAATGGTCCGCCCTGATGTTGTATGCTGTTGTTGCTTTGGAATTCGTGTGGTGGCTTTGTGCTTTTTGCCTTCAGGGGGGGGGGGGGGCAGATAATTCACTGTTATTGAAAGAGTCCCCCCCTCCTCCCGACGCTATGAAGTGCTATACATCATATTGTTTGGGCGCTGAGATCGCCCATGAGACAGTTTTCGAATTTCCTGCCCTGTGTTTGCTTTGGTTGTGCGTGTCACTGGAAAAAAAACTAGAAACATTCGCTTTATCTGAAGTGTTTCTCTGCCCTGCTAGCAGTGGCTTATTCGTACAATTGTAACATTTCTTTCGACTCAAATATGCACTGCGGAATGCATGAAGCAGGAACGTGATTACAATATTTTAAATATCTATGTTGGGCACAAGCTGTCAACCTGACAACTGCTATTCCTTTTTCTAAAGCGACCACATTTTAAGCTATTAATCGTACCAAATTGTTTATAAACTGATCAGGTTGACACTTTGTGCACAGTATATATATATTTTTTTCATCTTAAAACTGTTTATAACCGCACATCGTGGCGAAACTGACTTGTTATCTATTGGAACCTTGTAACAGCTTATTCTTGCTAAAATGTCATACCAGTATTAAAAAAAATGTTATCGAAGCGAAAATTCCTTTCCCTTTACGACATGCCTATTTCTGTTGCCCATTATCTGCATGTTATTATTTTACTATGCGGGCTTTTAATGCCGTCATTAGAAACCTCAGTTTTAAGCACGTCTTAAGTATGGGTCAAGTTATGATGCCATCATGAGGAGCCCCAGTTATGACGTCATGTGGGGGCCCCACTTTTGATGACGTCATTATGAGTCCCAGTTGCGATGACATCATGAAGAACGGTGGTCCGCGAAGATGGCGGTGTTGTTTCTTTGTATGCTTATGTGAGATAAGGGGATGTAATTTGTGGGCTTTGCCGTTTACCTCCGAAACTTCCAATGAAAATAATCATATTGTATTTGTTAGTTTTATTTATTATGTATGTAATTCTTAATAAAAATTATATTCATGTTTTTAAAATGTAGGTTATGTTTTTTACCTCCTACAAACTTGGATTAAGTCCAGTACTGACAATTAGGTTTGTAAAAATGTTTAGTTGACTAATACATGTTTGCGTAAGGTTATTTTTATTGATGGTTTCTAGGAGAGCCACTTGCCTCACAACGAACAGGTGCGTCTGGTCAGAATGGTTGTCAAGCACCTGCACTACTTTGTTAACACTTCTCCGCCTCCCATTGTGACGTCACCATATAGTGTTCCCACAACATCGCCGTGGAATGAGTTCAAAAGGTCAGG
Source organism: Protula sp. h YS-2021 (assembly GCA_949752745.1). Lineage (NCBI taxonomy): Eukaryota > Metazoa > Annelida > Polychaeta > Sabellida > Serpulidae > Protula > Protula sp. h YS-2021. The sequence continues at coordinate 21,382,265 of OX457030.1, forward strand.
CAACGTCTCGATGTGCTGTTGTTTAATGGTTCACCTCAGGCGAGATCTGTCTGTTACGTGTGAACACAATGCAGATGGATACAAAAAGTAGTCTCTGTCTTTCAGTGAGATTACTAGTTTCAGGGAATCCCCGATCATTGGTCGGCGAAACGAAAAGTCAGTCAGCAGGCTGGGTCGCCGTAGAGGTTGGCTTTCAGACAACAACGCCTCTTGATCTTTGTTATAATCAGTAAATTTTGACATGTTGTATTTAAGTAGACCAGGTTTTCATTTTACATTTACTATAACATAAATCTTAAACGGCTATTTAAACGAACAGTCATAGAGGTCATGACCTTGATGAGACACACACTCTCGTACTCTTGAAATCACGTGTGCTCAACTAGTGCTCAACTTTGAAGGTCAATAGAGTTGTTACTGTCAGTGCCTTCACTTTCGTGTAAATATTCAAACCTGTATTGACTCTTAAATCATGTGTCTCTGCAATGAAAGCGTGAGATCGTTTCGTCGGCGATCACAAGCTTCTTGTAATACATTTTTTTTCATAATTTTCGTTCAAATGTTTTAACTGACAGACCACTCTTCTTTTGGGTGACGTTCAGGTCGCTGCTGCCCCAGTTTGTACAGAAGCGACTCTACCAGTTCCTGAAGCATAACTTCGAGCGCTGGCCCCTGGATTCATCATTCCGACTGGTAAAAACAGTCTTTATTTTATTTAGTTCACTGATTGTAGTAAAATAAATTATTATATAAGTGTTCCATTTTGTTTAAGTTGAGAGGTGACTCTTGATCCCACTTCGTCTCAAATCCAATATCGACGCAGTTTAATGGGTTAAAAATCCATGAGATCAGAAACACTGAAAAGTATAATCTATACATAAGTGTGTGCATTTAGGCGACAACAGTCTGACACTGAAATAGAATAGGTATGTTTGTCGTTGGACTGTTGAATAAGTTTGTCTGTTGTCGGGGGTCAGACCATGGAGACGTGGCTGAGCTACATACAGCCGTGGCGCTACACCGACGTGTCACAGGCCAAGCTGCGCGAGAGCGACGTGGTTGACAACAGCCTCGACGAGAAGTGGTATGTTCACCCTGATCACATCAAGACATACAAGCCCTCCTCCCCCGGGGGGAGAGGGGGGGGGCGGGGTTCATCCTGATGAGGGTCAAAAGGTCCCAATTCATCATGCGTTCGTAAAAACCTTTCCTTCCTTGCTAACCTCACGTATTCCTCTACCTGTAAATTAAATAAATATACAAAGAAGTAACTACGCTTTATTTTTTAATAAATTTTCTATGTACTGTTAAATTTCTGGGAATTAATTATATGAAAGTTCTATGAATTTCTCGTGCACTTCGTTCTATGAACTTCTAGTCCAGCATCATTTGTGCGAAAGTAGTTTGAAAAGCATTGTGTCGTTATGTGGCGTCCTGCAGGCGGCAGTTTGTGAGGGAGAACCTGCTTTTCTATACGGTACTGTTTGAGAGCTTTCTTCAGCGATCCCTACGCCTCGACCTGTGCGCTCCGAAGAGTGCGTACATGGTCTTCCGCGTGGCGAAAATACTGAGCCTGCCGAATCTACAAGAATTTTTGTCGGACGGTAAGTCGATAAAAAAAGAGATTTGTTTTTGTCTTGTTCGACGTTTCAAGTTCCATCTCAGTCATATTTTCGGAGTGTAGCTGTAGCTGGTAAATCGGCTGTTCAAATGTTTATAGTAATGTACGTTATTACTTATAATGTCGCCTTAAACGGGACCAACCCTGCAGCAGTATTACTGACTTTAAAACTTTAATTATCACATATTCACCAACAAAAGAAATAAAAATTCATGTTTAGCCGAAAGATGCCTGTTTGAACCAAGCCTGACTCGTTCGTTCCACTCGGCCTCTTTCCATGGCAACAGTTACCTGGGTAACGCTTCAATGCGTCACCATGGCAACGCGGCACCAAGTAGTATGACGCTACAGTTCTCGGAGCTCGAGGGCCCTATGTTTGAATACCAGCCCATGTTTTGTGATGCCACGGTGTCCATGGTAAGTGCCCCTTATGTAATGGCTGTAATGCAAGCTCTCAAAATCAAACCGTGTTGCTGAAATGCATTTTGGACTGGTCAATTCGTATCTGTGACACTTCGTACCTTTCCCACTTCGTGCCATTGCTACTTCGGTTTACAGTGGCCCTAGGTACCAGTTCGCACCAGTTTTTGCAAAATAATCATAAGTGCATTTGGACACTTTGTTCTTGGACAAGTTGTCATGCTTTAAGGGCAGTAAATCCACGTTTTATGACGGAATTCTGAGCGAAACTCGACGACTACTTTTTTTTTACCGGAGATAGTCACATCAGGTGTGATGTGGTGTCTGGAATAGTAACACAGTGAGTGCATTTTCGAATCGTTACCAGCAAAGTAAAATAAATAAATAAAAGAAATAGAAAAAAGGCTCTTATAAATGAATTTGCAATTACTTGTGTTAGGATTATGTTCGTGGTTAAATAAGGATTATTTTTTTAAGTACACTGTAAACGGCTCGTCCCACATTTTCCAGACTTTCATCAATATGCAGGCAAATCTATTTTCTGTAAAGGTAAAAGAGAATTCCACCCCAGACGCCGTTATGCGGAAGTTTGTCAGTACACCATTTCAATAAACGTTTATCAATAACTCAGACAATAGTCTGAACCTGGCCTTTCCGGGAATAACGGAGAGGCTGTTGATTTGGCCATGGAAGAACCACACCCTCCTCCTTTCAATAAGCTGGGATGATGGTCAGGTAATGGGCCATGGCTACCAGATGTGCAAGTTAAAAAGAACATCTTGCCTTGCGGCGTCAAGTTAAGAAGAACATGCAGCTGCGCGGCGTCGTGAAGGTCCGGTGCTGCCACAGAATGTGGATGTCCAAGTGGCACCACATGATTTGGATGTCCAAGTGGTACCACATGATTTGGATGTCCAAGTGGTACCACAGGATTTGTATGTCCAGGTGGTACCACAGGATGTGGATGTCCAGGTGGTACCATATGATAGGGTGTGTATGTCCTGGTTTTACCACAGGATGCGGATCTCCAGGTGGTACCACAGGATGTGGATGCCCAGGAGGTACCACAGGGTGTGGATGTCCAGGTGGTACCATAGGGTGTGTGTGTCCTGGTGTTACCACAGGATGTGGATCTCCAGGTGGTACCACAGGATGTGGATGTCCAGGTGGTACCAAGTTTTGTAACGTAGGCATCATTATTTTTATTCAGCTATAAAAACTCGTTCTTTATTTTCGTTGACATGTCTTTAAAGTGTTTGTTTTGTTTACAGCTGATCTAAAGCGGTGGATGAGTTTTAGGAAGCAGCATAAGAATGGCTGATCATCGTTAGCTCATTCACAGACTCCATCTTGTTCATCGCGTTCATCTGTGCCAGGGTTCGAAATGCCGCCTGGCAGCACACACTCATCACGTGATCAAGCCAGGGATCGAACCGCGTACGCTGTCACCACTTGAACAAGGAGGAACATCTCTGCTTCACAGAAAAGTGTTTTCTTTTTGAAATGCTTTCATGGTGTTGCGTTGCCATTTTCTCTTCTACAGGCGCAGAAGAATATTTTCTAATCAGCTGGGGTGACTATCCATTAAGCGGTACAGTCTAGAAGCGTTGTGAAATGGGCTGAAACCAAACCAAACCAATGACGTGGTTTCCAACTAGGCCGGAAATTCGCGAAGACAATATTTGACAAAAGGGACACAAACTTTCAGGTAAATTTAAGATATATGAAATAAGGGTTGCTTTGTTGCTATACTAGAAAAGGCTTGTCCCACTATTTCCTTGACATATATACTAACCCCACTCCCAAACTGTGTATTTCACATGTTTTAATTTTTTCTGCAGATAAACTGAATGATGCTCCTGACAACTTTTTCAAAACAACATAGTCACCTTGACCTTTCATTGCCAGAAGAGATGGTACATCAAGGACAACTTCCAAGCAAGGTTCCACCACCATCACCCACCCCCACGCCCCCCCCCCCCCCAGTGGCTATGAACCGACCTGCCCGCGAGTGATGCAGAAGCTATAGCCACTTTGTTTGCGACATAAAGGATAGTTTGTTTGGTCACTGCTTTGTGTTGACAGACAAGCGTGGAGTGGAGGGAGAAATATGTTCAGTTACGCCTCTGAAATGATCTTCGGGTCAACGGGAAACATTCAGTCCGAACCAGGGCGCCTCGAAGACCAAAGTGTCCAAAGACTGCGTATGTCCTGGTGATACTCAGGTATCTATTTAGAATAATTTAGCGTGCTAGAAAAAGGCTCGGTCCTTATTTTCCTCAGCATGTTCACTGTGGGCTCAAAATGTTTTAACGTTTGTTTGCAGGTACACGGCAGTGATACGTCACAAGACTTTCAAAGCGAAACAAGATCATCGTCAGCTTCTTTATATCTTCGAAAGAGGAAGTATAACAAGCCATCGAGAGAACGACGTCCGGCCTCGTATAATCCACACGTTCTCACCAGATTCCAACTGTTCGTGTCCTAAATACAGGATTATTTCTTGTTTTTTTTTTTTTGTTTTTTTTGTTGTTTTTTTTTTGAGAACTGTGCGTTCTGTCTTTGGCAGGGTCTCCCCTGAGGGTGCGGGAGATGTGTACAGATCTGATGCAGTGACTGGCGATCATTAAGCTTAACCAGGGTCTCCCCTTAGTGGAACGTTTCTGCCAAACCAAAGTGTACACACAGAGTATCCGAACCAAAGCGTGGGCAAGACCAAAACTTCTAAAGAATGTGATTTTCATGATGCTACTAAGGTTTGTAAATAATTTTTTTTTTCTACGCCTCGTCCCATTTTTCCCATAACATTTTGGCTTTGAAATGTTTTGTACGCAGGTACACAAGAGTCATACACGGGAGGACTCTTTTTCACATACAAACCACATTGCTTCATACGCCCTCTGGAGCATCTGATTGACCCCTCTTCCTGCGTGCGTGTTGAGGATCGTACATGCGTCATTCCAGCAAGGTGTCTGGCGCTGCCATGTCCTTGAAAGAAGCGCTGCCATGTCCTTCAGTACCGAGACGAAATAAAAAGTATATTACGATAAACCCAGTACCAGCGAACCCAGGAAAACGCTGTACGATGCACGTGCGGGAACCAGTTGACATATAAATATCTCTTGGTTTCCAACAAAAAAAATACATTCTGATTCGATTGGAATTTGTTCAGTGATTTTCTTTCACAGGCAGAAAGAGAGGCGAGGATCAATACAGAAAAATCAGCTGCGGCTTCAAAGGCCTACCAGGGAACGTCGACCGAGACGAGACGAAAACTTCCAATGGATGTGAATTTCCAGATATTGTGCAGGTATGCCAAGTAAGAATTATTGCTATTGGTATTCCACAAGTTGCCTGTTGTGTATTTTTCCTTAACATGTACATCATTTAATTCTGACTGCAGATGTCAAAAACTCGAACCCGTTCGTGTGCAATGGAGAGCTTCCAACAACTGGGCCGTGTGCAATGGAGAGCTTCCAACAACTGAGCCGTGTGCAATGGAGAGCGCCCAACAACTGGGCCGTGTACAATGGAGAGCTTCCAACAACTGGGCCGTCTGCATTGGAGAGCCCCCAACAACTCGGCCATGCAGATATCACGGTGATTTGTTTATGATTTGTATTTGCAGGCAAGCACGGCAGACAGAGGGATACGCTGATCTCCGCTGGAATGTTTGTCCAATGATGCCTGCCAGTAGAAATATTACACCAAGGTAATTTTTTATCCTGGGAAACGAAAAGAAAAATAATAAAAAAAAACGAAAGAAAGAAAGAAAAACTGGAAAAAAGGTAGTAGGAAATTATTTTGAAGCCTATAATCTTTCTTTAAAGCTCATATAATGTAAATGCACGTTGTGCGTCAGGTTAGGTGCTACGATGTGACTGGTACTCACCAGGAATTTATATTATTTTTTAAGTACGGTACATGTCATGCTTTCAGGTACTTGAAGCGGTGAATGGCTGTGAGTTGTGAATGCACTGTTACTCACTTGACATGGGTCTGAAGAACGCATCGCTGAAGGCTATCGGGGAATGAATGATGGCTGTCAGGTTAAAGGGCTGCATGTTGCGGGCCCCAGCCCTCCTATTCATATGTGTTTTCTGGAAACTGATTGCGAGGTCACAGGAGTAGGCTCGCAATTTCCAGAATTAAAGCATAGACAACGCTGAAAAATGAATTAAATTCATTACACATTATTTGTTTCAGGATAATCCGCAAGCGCTGGGTGCTGACTCGTCAATTATTGTGTGCGACACACGAGCCGGCGACGAACAGACGCTGAGTGAGAAGTCGGCTTGAAAGCTCCTACCTTTGTAAATTTCGGTTAATTAATACCCGATATAAACCACAAATTTGACTAAGAATGACGTAAATTAAATTAGTAATTGAGTATTATGTTTTGCATTCTTTTGTTTCAGCAGGACCCGAAAGATACAGGATCTGCCCTCATCGTCTGAGACGCACGTTCATTGGTCGCTTGACGAACTGAAGGAGTGATCACCTGACCACGATTTTCCCGACACCTGCGGACTGGATATCTTACTCCGGGGCTGGTTATCTTACTCAGGCGACTGATCAATTTCCTTTGAGACTGGATATCTTCATCTGGGGACTGAATACCTTTCTGCAGGACAGGATAACTTCCTCTGGGGACTGGTTATCTTTCTCCGGGAACGGGGTAAATTGCTGTCGGGAATGGCACTTGGGGATTGGTTATCTTCCCCTGCGGACTTGGAATCTTCCTCCTTCGACTGGATATCTTCCTATGGGCACTGATTACGTTCCTCTAGAGACTAGCTTTCTTCCTCTGGGGACTGGCTATATTGCCTGGGGACTAGTTATCTTCCTCCGAGGACTGGATATCTTTCCAGGGGTCTGGATAGTTTTGCAAGACTGAGGTTACGCTAGAAATACATACACTAAAAATGAAGTAATCCGCTATGCCCCACTGTACATGCACCAGTAAAGGAAACCTTCGCCAATTCGTGCTGATTGGTCTTCTTCACTAATGTACACGCAGACTACTAGCTACCGAGGAGCAACAATTTATAAATGAGATTATAATGAGCAACTGCACCAAGATATCGACAAGAGTACAGGTCTTTTGAGAGGAAGATCGTCAGGATCCAAGTTCAGCGCCAAACCCACCCAAAGGTCTTAGTGGCCTGCGTATTTCTGTTCCAGTTGGAGATCGATACACAGGGCTTTAGACAAACATTTAGTAGCTGTGTTTAGTTTTCCTAAGTTTCAAATCTTGACTGGTATCGGTAAAGATTTTGTATCTTTCTGTTTAACGGTAAACAGGAAATGGAAATAAATTTTTTAAGTTGCTTTCATCTTTTATTTTGACGTCACTAAATAGTAAAAAAATGTACGAAGAAAAGACTCGGATCGAAAAGACGTGAGAAAAAAGAACACGTTCTCAAAATATATACAAGAAGAGTGTCATGGGGCAAGTGAGAAGTGTGGCAAAGGTGCGAAATGGTCAAAAAAAATGGTACGATATTTATATCACAAATTTATGAAAATGCGGGGTACAAATTGGCTTTAATAAATCGTTGGCCTTAATTAAACCGATAAACTTGTCTTGGGTGTGTGTTTTTTTGTTTTTTTTTTTTTTTTTTTTTGTGGGGGGAGGGGCGGGGCGGTTGAACGTTGTCTTATTTCCAAAGTTTATCATAACAGATTGAGGCAGTGTGAGTGAGAAATGCAACTTGAAAATGAGGAGTATCTGTCACGGCGTTCGCCTGTTTGTGTTAAGAATTTTATAAAAAAAAAGTATCAGTTTCTTACCTAATATCTTCGTTGGAAAGAGAGGAAAACCGAAATAAATGCTTCCTAGCACCCTGTTTTGTTTGCTGCTCGGTTTGATAGTGAGGCTATGCGTGGTCTAGTGGACACGTCTCCCCCCCCCCCCTTTTTTTTTTGGAGGGGAGGGGGGTTAAATGACGAGTTTGTTTATTGAAGAACCTTGACCTTTGAACTTGCCTGTTTTAGGTGGGACAGCTTATTTTACAAATGTGTTCAGCAAAGGAGAATGCACAGAATAGCAGCCAGAAGCCTTCTCACAACAACTCCTCCTTCTTCTCCCTGCTAGGCTTTGGTTAGTATAGTTTCTTGACTCACACTGCAGCTAGAGTTCCGATGTGGTTGCATTCGATTTTGTACAAGGCTAAGTTAGTGATTTTGATCTAACATCGTCATATGATTTATTTTTCTCGTGACCATCTCTTAGGTTTCCTACATCCTACATTTTCCTACGTTTTGTTTCTTCCTTAGGATCAAAAGTCGAAGCAAAATCAGGTAATTCAACTTATAGAAACGTCCCGATCACAGAATTTTCTCTCAGCTATAATTAGGCGTAGATAATGTTCAGTAGTATATTTGAACAACATTTAAGTAGTGGAGTAGCTTAATCACAGTAGCATGTACTTCGCATGCTTGTGGGAGTTTCAGAAGTATAGTTAAGTACAGAGAACGTTGTTTTTACAGTCTCTGTTGGGTTTGCCCCAAAAACCACGATAAAAGCATATGTGTGCTTGGAGCAATATATTTAAGTACCCAGTGATCAGTGCCTTGTGCTGGAAATCCGTTAAATGAAGCAACATTTTGGTTGATCGAAGTGTGACGCTGCACCATTGCTAGAGTTGGTTGAAATAATGTATATACAGTGGACCCCGCTTAACCCGAAGTCCGAGCAAATTACTTCGGGTTGTTCGATCTTTTATGTGTATCATGTGATAAAGTGTTCGCCCCGCCCCCCAACTATTTTGTATGTAACTTGTGGTTTAGTTGTAATTCTGGTACTTTCTATATCAGTTTTAACCTATGTTTTTGTTCACAGTAAAATAAAATTAAAGTAAGAAAAACAAAAATTAACAAATATTACAATAATTTATATGTTTCTAATAGTCACATATCCAATATGACACATAACATACAATGCAGTAAATAAATGTCATCACACAAGCTATATCAACGTGTACTATTCTGGTGTAACTGAACTTTAAATTTATGAATTAAAAAAAAAGCAGTGTCTGCTAAATTTAAACTTTATCTCTGCTGAATAGCTGGCAACTTTAAATCTTTTTTTTTTTTAAAAGCACTCTGCTAAATTTATACACTGTCTTTACTGAATAGCTGGCAACTTTAAATCTTCTAATTTAGTAAGAAATGCACGGTCTGTTAACTTTACATATCTCTGCATCAAATATCACAACAAACTTCCTGACAGTGTCTATACTGAGTAGTGGGCAACTTTTTTGGAAAAATTATGAATTGTCTTTTGCGTAGCCTGTTTAGCACGGTTTTTCTCAAGAACGTCAACGATGTAGTGCATCGAGTGCGTTCAGTGTATTCCGTACCGGTATGAACAAATTACACCTTGATCCATAGGCTGTGTTATTGGCGTGGTGTTTGGTGACAAAAAACACAACTCAATTGCAATAACTCGACGATTTTTGGATGCGCAGTGCAGTTGTCTAGAAGTACAGCAACTTTGCGTTTTTGGGCTGCACATTTAGCATCGAGCTTTTTGACCCAACCTGTAAACAAAAAACCTTTGTCTTTAGAATCGAGCCACTTATTGGTAAACCCTGAGCTCGAGCAAATGACAACCAATTATGCCATACACTTTCAACGTCTTCGTATTTTGCGACTCGATGACGTTTTCTTTCAGATTCAAAGTTATTTTCTTGATAACTACGCATAATTTTGTCTTTTTGATTTAACCAAGTACTCAGTGTATTTTTGAGGAATTTGAAAGTCACTAGTAATTTTCGCTTTAGATTCGATACCCTTTTCATCTTCTTGAATAACTTTGTATTTTACATCTTGACTATATCCTGTTTGCTTTCGTTTTGTAGCCATTTTGTCAAATTGCTACTTATTTGAATTTTGTTAATTTTACTTGACCTTTTATACACTATGGGTGAGCTCTAAATCCGAAACACTCCGAAATAAAGTGAGTACCAATTGAGTAATACGGGTCCAATAATTCGTATTCATTTGTGATGTCTTACCTATAGATGTCTTTGGTTTAAAGTGACTTCATAAAGTGACTGCGTATAGAAAACCGTGTTTAAATCCGCGTGTAATTGTATCGCGTCTGATCCTTTGACTTAAAATGCAATAAAAGATTAGGATCACGAATCTTACTCGGTGTAATAATCTAGGTAGATTGCAATTAGAATTGGAGATTAAGTTTACTGTTTTTATTTCAATGACACTTCGTACTCTGGAATGAGTGTCAACTTGAGTAGTGGACACTAATTTTAACCATTGAAAAAATTTAAGCACAGATACACAATGGAACATTTTTCTTTTATATTTGTGTGCACAATTGAACATTTTCTTTTATGTTTATCTTTAAAATTTTAGGAAAAAAACAAGTGTAAATTTCATTAAAAAGTAACGTTAAAAATTTTTTATAGCCAAAATCAAGTTTTGTACAGGATCCAATGGAGAAACAACTCGGGACCGGGCATTTTACTTCGGGTTGAGCGATCATTCGGGTTAACCGGTATAGGGTTAAATGGGGCCCACTGTAGAAACGTCGTCACAGTTCCTGCTATAAATGGTATCTTTTCTGCCATTTTTTACGGCGTTTCTGTGGAATGCAGTACTGAAATGCCAAAAACTAGACAAAATGCTGATCTCAGAATAAAAAATCGTTCAAAAAAAAAAAGAAAAAAAAGCGTTGCCTTATTATCGATCGTCTCGATTCGGTAATTTTTTGTGTTTAAGGGCACAGTATTTACTATGGCTATGCGATAAGTGATATATTTGGATCCAGGTTCAAATCCGGACATGAACACAACGACGATGGCTAGTTACGACTATGACGAGTTCGGTGTGGGCGGAGACATACGCAAGCTGGAAAGCTACCTCGACCAAGCCACGGCCAATCTGTGTAACGTCTTCGGGGTGAGTTTGCCGCAGATTCTTGATTTATTTCCCACAGGGAATATATGCGATCGGCCGCGTGTCGGTCTGTCGGTCCGTCTGTCATCAAGAGCTTGTTAACAATAACTTAAAAACTCCTCCAAGGATTTTAATGAAACTTGGCATGTAGCTTCTATGGGAATAAACACAGATCGGTATTGTAAATGGGCCAGGTTCGTCCAAGGAAAATGGACCAGCTGGACTTGGAAAATGTCAGCTCTTGATTGACTTTTGATGGTCGTGTTTAACTGATGGGGGGCCTGTGGGGAATATGTGGGTTATGCACACTGCTCAAGTTTAATTTTAAATGTAAAATGTTAAATGTCGAAAGTTATACTGTGATTACACCTAGTTTCGAGCAGTTTTAATGTTTATTTGCCACGCTTAAACAGTTAAACATATTAGCAGAAGTATTTGAACTTTCCATCTCTAAGCAGTGTTTTGAAAATCATGGATTCTTCAATAAATACCAATTTTTTTGGACACCACATTGCGAACCTCTTTTTCAGTCGTGCAGTTAAAAAGCACTGATAAATGCGAACAGAAAACCTCAATGAAAGAGATAGCTGAAAATGAATTTTAAACTGAATTTTCCAGTTAATGATGCCGGATAAATCCCAATATAAGTGTGTCACGTGGGGCGCCACTGACAGTCTCCATGGCAACCAGAAGCCCGACACATTGACCCCGGATGTGTACATGACGGAGGACGGGCCCAAACTCTCGCCATTGGGGAGGTACCAGGTACGGGCGGTATCACAGCAGAATACAGGACCTTTCAGGAAACAGTTTCATCGGGATGCGGAAAAGATCTCTAAAATATATACAATTTGGCCGACCATGTCAATTATTTCTTCTTCTTCTTCTTCTTCTTCTTCTTCCTCTTCTTCTTCTTCTTCTTCTTCTTCTTCTTCTTCTTCTTCTTCTTCTATTAATTACTCTATTTTCTTTATGATGACCCCATACAACAGCCCCGCCCCCCCCTCCCTCGAACAGTATCATTTTCTGACGTTCCAGTTTGGTTGTTCTCAAGTTCTCAAATAAATGACAACACCTACTGGCCAAGCCAAATGTAGACCAGCCGCAGACATATACTAGATGATGCTTTCGATAGCGATACTTTCTGTTACGCGTATATTGAGTTACCTTGAGTCAACATGTGGTCACCATGTGATCAGTACCATTAAAACAAACAGATGTTGAATCATAATAAGTCAGTATCTGCTTATTTTTGTTCAGTTTTACACCAACCAAGTTGTAAATATAACATACCTCAGAACTACATCCAGTACCACGCAGACATTCCCAGGCAATGCACAAATATCAGTCAGGGTAATACTTATCTCTGCAGTAAAGTTACCTTCCAGATAAGGTAATGCTTACCTCACAAACAAAAGAGGGTGTTCACAAAACAACAGATTTTTTTTCAGTACTAAAATATACATAACTCTGATTCAATACGCCACTATACTTGTATTGTGGTGAGAGAAACAAATTATTTGATCACAGAAGTATAAGACACAATGTACGAAACTGCACTCAGTTAAAATAAGGGAACAACATTCAATAGGCAAAAAGCAACAGAGCAATTCTTCCCGTAGAGTGATCAGGAATTTGGGTGAATTTGACCCTGTTTCGCAGCAAGCCGGCACATCTTGTCAGATCGAATCCCGTTCAAATGTTGAATGCAAATTCTCCGAATATTTATCCACATCTTCTAGGCTCGTGGCTGGATCGCGAAAATTAAATTATTGTGCATTGAATAATACCAGTCAATTAGCAAGAGTCGCATCTTTTCCATTTAACTGTGTATTTTAGCTATTTTAGTTTATTTGTTTTATTACATTCTTCTAATCTTTTCTTTATCTCGGTAATGGGATACACACCAATTGACCACCGACTAACTGTCCATGCGTCGCCTGACCACCAGTAAACACAAAAACATTTATCTGACCACTAAGCCACTTTTATTTAAGTTGTTCACCTATTGCTGCCTTGTCACTAAATGAAACAGACGAGTGAAGCCAAAAACAACTACCATTAGGCGGGAGATAGCCACTCTTTGACCTCTGCTGAAGCAGCTGTTGGCGAACTGAATTGTAGAAAAAAGCTCGTAATCTGTATTTTCCCTGCAACTGAACGCCTCTTTTTCAGACCGCAAAATTTTTACATGGCAACTTAGTAATTTTAATGCTATTGATTTGTCCGAATTGCGAATTTAACAGTCTTGAATTTGGCATTACCGTTTCTTAACGCTTTTTGCGAACATGCATGTTTCTGTGTCGAAAGAACTAGTCCTAGGGTTGTATATTTAGGCTGAAAATTGTAATTAACTATGTTTTAATTACACATTGAAAGAGAGATTTGCATGGAACACCGACAACATATACAGTAACTTATATACGCCTGAAACAACTCTTATCTCGAGAGGTTGTCATTGAAATACTTGACATTTTATCAGGGTAGGTATGTGGAAAAATAAATAAAATCTATTTGGTGGTCATTTGTCTTATTTTAATGGTAGTTGATTTACCGGTGGTCAGCTTATCCGTGGTCGATTTGCCTACATTCCTCATTAATATATCAAATGGTACGTTTTAAGGTAAACTTTTTTGCGTTTAGCTTATTTCTTCTTAATTATTTTAATATAAGCTGCTGCTTATAAAAGTAACTCTCTCTCTCGGATAGTTTCTCAACACTTTTCAGTTTTGCCTTTTTTCGCTTGATTTGGAAATATTATTTAGTGCCATATCCGAATCTTTATTTTCATCAAGCTTTTAAAAAAGGTTGGAATCTCCCGCTTTCAGCCGGTGTAGGTCGACTCGCATCCTCAATAGTTTTCCAGTTGCTTTTTGAATTTTGTTACATTTTTTTAATAATGTTTGAGAGATTTATAAACACGCCTTAACAGCCAGCAAAGCGAATCGGTGAAAAACATTAAATTTGGCTTAAACAAGTGATGTTACTTTTTACTATTTGGGAAAGGATAACAACCAGTTTTATTCGAAGTTCATTTTTGAGGTGATATTTTTTGCTCAATCAAGAACAGGCCAGACAGTTACCAGGAATTGTTATTTTTCCCCTAAAAAGAGAATTTTAACCATCGACATTGACACAGTTACACAGAACGCAGCAAATTCAACTGCTCCGCAGAAAGTGTTCATGCCGACGTTGAATAAGCACAGCTAAACATAAAACATCCAAGGGCTCCTCAGAAACTGTAAAAACCAGCATTTAAAGAGTTACTGCTGAACCCAGAGCATCGAACGGCCCCTCACAAACCGTTACCATGAAATTATCCAACGACAGTTGCGACAGAACACAACGTATTCAATGATACTTCACAAACTGTTAACATCAGCATTTAAAAAAGTTAAAATGCAACCAGATAAACACCTGCTCACAAACGCTCCATCTGAACGGGAAAATTAGCACAAAACGCAACCAAACCACCTTCCTTTCACAAAGTAATACTACCGCGAGTTTCCGAATAAAGGAGTTTTAAGTCTTACGTTGAAATCAAACAGCGTCCCCGGGGGTATTATTTGGAAAAATAAACCTCTTTAGTGGAAATAACTTCGATTAAATTTCACTTTCTGACTATTTCGGTTAATTGAAATTTAGACAACAATATTCTATATTCCTGTACTTTACAATTTCAGCTGATAAATGGTTTGCGGAAATTTGATGTAGCATATGAAGGTGACCCAGATTTACAGCCAATCAGATCGTTCGAGAGCCCGATCCTGGTGCGGGCCACACATGAACTCGCCAGCTTCATCAACCATAAGGTCAGTGCCTTGTTGTGTTATTAACGGATACTTTATATTTCCCACGCCCTGTGTAAATCATTCTTAACGGATAAAATGTGGTTCGGAGAAGAAAAAATAACTTTGAAAAAAGGACTAGTACTGGTTAAATTTTTGAAATAATATATAAAGGTATATATGACATGTGGTCAAACAAACTCTTAAGGCGAGAAAAATATCATCCCCTGCAAAATTGTAAACATAAAAAAGTGACCGGGTCGGGTTTAACAAATTATGAGTATAAAAGTAAACACCGGACGGCTGGTTGTATAAAATCTAGAGGTGAAAAAAGATTTACCCGGAAGACAAAAAGTACTGAAAATGGAATTTTGCGCTCGCGTCTTCGGTGTTCGCATTTCTATACATGAAACATTTTACGCGTCAAAAAAAATAAATAAATAAAAAGAAGTGATACAACGTTCGATTGTTGTGGTGTGTTGCAGTACGGCGCGGCCATAGAAAGCCTATACCACCGGGACGACTTCACGGCACGCATGGCGCAGCAGTTCATCTCCCTGCCCTTCGCCGCCCACCAAAGCGCGCACCTCTCCCCGGCCAGCAAGCAGCGGCGCCAGGAGCGCAACCAACCCCGGGTCAGCCTGCGCTGGCTTGCCAGCTACCAGAACATTGGCCTTATCCTCGCTCTCTATGCATTTCTCTACATGTGGTTTGGTCTGGGCGTCGTAAGCATATCGCTACTGCTGGTGGCTTGCTTGCTTTTGTACACACCCGTCATGGCGGTTCTGAGGCCAGCCCGAAAACAGAAAACCACGTGATGGCGGTCCTTTTTTCAGGGAAGATGGGATGAGGGGGGGGAGTGGAGTTTAGACTGTAGCGATGGCCTTTTTTCGTGTAACGCCGGCTGGAAGACATGCGGTTGGGGGGGGGGGGGGGGGGAGAATGACGCCGGGTGAAATCGGTGCAGTTAGAGAATCGGGCCGATGTTTCGTAACCTTTTTGAAATACAGAGCCTCATGTAAAGATGCGTCATTTCTTCGAGTCCTTCCCTTTACTTCTTTTTATCGCGTCACAATGGCATAATGGAGAGGACATTTTCTGTTTGATTGTGTTTTGAGATCTTCAGTGGTCTGTCCCTTTTCTACTTTAATGCACCGGGTCCTCATCACCAGTGTCATGACTGGATTAGCCTGTGACCTTCAGGAACGGATTCTACCGAGGGGTTTAGTACTCCGAATTTCCTCTGTCTTTATTTTGTGAATTAAGGCATTTTATTACACGAACTTATGAAAATGTGGCTTTGCTTTTCCGTGGATTTTTCTCTCTTGAGTGACAGGGTCTCGTTTCGCTGGAATCAATAAAAATCGAAAAGGTGAGAGAGCATTAGGAGAGCAGATTTTTGATAGGTTTGAATTGAAAACATTCCTGTAAATGACGTTCGTGTGCTCCAACCGCTCTACTTCTTGTAACTTTCACCATTGAATGATTTGGTTTATAAGTAAAGAATGTATACAGAGATGAGCAATTAAGCAAGAGAAACGGATTAAAACACATTTACTCGTGTTGAGATTTATTTTTCTCTAAAATTGTACTACTTTGCTCTACGTTACATAAATAAGACGTAATATTTACAAAATTTACATCATGAAAAAAAAAAAAAAACAGATTCGATATGACTAAAATAAACGCTCAAGTAAAACTTATCCAACTTTTCTTTACACGACATTAAAAAATATCAGAAAGGCTATTTTGACATGACATTTCAAGAATGTCTATATTCTACGATGTAATGGTAAAACATCGTGATCAGTCGTGGCTAAAAGGTCAAACCTGACACAACGTCACAACTTGTGACACTCGTTTTTTTTTTTTTATTTATTCGTTCTAAACACATGAAAATGAATGTTCAATTTTTAATAATGTCCTTTTTTTAAAGTCGTTTAATTTGAAGGAACTGCTTTCGAGGTATTAAGTAATACAACAAATACTATGTTAGGAACTGCTTCCTAAAGTCACGTGATATAAGCATGGATGATATGCACAGTGAACTCACCCAAACACGAGTCTGTGAATGCTCGAAACCGGTCAGTTGCACAGTATATTATTGTACGTTTTATGGCAGAGTGTGCTGTATATTAAGTTGAAAGAACGGCAAACGAATTTTAAATACTATGCAGTTAACCGATTTGCAGCAAATAGAATCAGGCCACAATAAAGCTGGGCTTATTGAATGTATTGAAGATCTGGGCCATTTCAAAGTGTATTTAAAAAAAAATACACTGTGCAGGCTTTTCTTCCAAGGAAAAAAGAAAGAAAACTGAAATCGAGTGTTGATTTGAAAGAGAATATAAGGTAAAGATGGAAAATGTCAAAATGGAATCCAAAACCTGATCACTCTCACCAGTCCCGGACCTTTAGCCAAATAGCCAGAGGCTACGGGGGGGGGGGTGGATCGCACTTGGGAATTCTAGATTGGGGTGTTCTGGTGAATTAGTGACAGGAAAGACATCGAACGGCCACAGTGCGAGACTGTGTCTTATACATAACAATGGCACACATAATAATAGCACATCAAAAAAGAATTGCACTTTCTAACGGAAGGTGAGTTTTATTTCTCGGAAACAACCCCATAATTGAACCACTGAGCACACGACTAACAGACATGTCACAACAGCGGTTGACCCATTCCATACTGAAGCACTAATTAAGTGAAAATTCGATTAATTTTTCCCCCACAAATACTTGTTGTGAGGATTCGAAGAATCTACCAGTGTATATGCAACGATAGAGTATGTTTGCACGGCTGGTGCGGTGGCAGGAATGATGGGGCGAGTCCGATTGTACCCACTTTTTCACTTCTTGTACAATGTCGGAATATCGGGAGGGGGGGGGGGGGGGTGGGGGAAGAGTGAAAGACCGAGAGGCTACCTAGCTACCACGGAGGGCAATCAGCTGGGCTGTGTTTTGTAAGTTAACGAGTTTACGTAGTTACGCGTTTCTCTAGTCAAAAGGCCAAAAAAAAAAATAAAAATAAAAATAAAAAAATAAAAAAACGAGAAAGAACTGAGCAATGCGCACGCCACCGCACGATTCCATTTCTTAAAACGCAAGAATTACGCCCCCAAATCGATACATGTTCAGAGATGCAACCTTTTCAATGGCGATTCGTATCACACGGTTTGTTCTTTTTTGACGTCACTTCCGCGAGCTGATAAATGTGTGATGTCCTGTGCACGCACAATATCGGAACATCGGCATGGGATCGACTGCTCAGAGACTTGCGCTACGGTCGACTGCGTGCACTTAACACACGCGCAACATGCAATCACGCTCTCGCTTCACACTGCGGTCTTATCGCACCCGCTCCACATCAACACTGGGCCAGTGGTGGCGGGGGCAGGGGGCGCGCGTGCGTCTTACTCGAAGCACATGACTAGCTGCTTGGCGGCCTGCGCTATGTCGTACGCGTACTGGATGACCTTCTGTGTGTGCTGCTTCAGCTCTGCAGCGCCTCCGGCCAGAGCGGCGACCCTCGCCGGGCTGCACTGGTCGCACAGCCTGTCCGCGGACACTGTCAACTTGTGCAGCGCCACCTCGATCTTCTCTTTCTCCACAGACTGCTCCATAAAGAAAAACAACACAACTAGTGTCAACTACAGAATCAATAGAGGAGAAATGACAGATTTCGTTGAAAAAAAAATTGTTAAAAAACTGCGTATCTGTCAATAAAGAGCACAAAAGCTGCTCATGTCTGAAAATACGTAAATTTAGTCGACCACGGAGTAAACGTGAGCACTGACAGTCCTCGGTGTGTGTGGAGTACCAGCTGTGTCAATTTCCCATCTACGGTCTTATCTTTGGCGATCTAAATAAACATTTCTTACGAATCGTCAGCAGTTTTCTGCTATCGTTTATGTCCGACTCCCCCCCCCCCCCACCCCCCACACCTCAGACGTAATCTGCTGAGTAGTAATGGAATTATGTGCAACATGAGACTGGCGGAAAATAGTGCCGAATTATTTACCAAAAATAAAATTTGAATTCATTTGACAGTTTCCATGTGGCGCTCTTCCACACAAAGTGACGTCACGACTTACCGTGGGGAACAAGGCGACCATATCGTTGACGGCTTTATAGATTTTGTCTGCACTCGCCGCATACCTGCAACAAGCCAATGGCCAATTCAGCACATTATGCCGGTCTATTCTACCTTGCACTTCCTGTTTTTAGTAACATTAATCGACGCAGGTCGCAATTCCACTCTTTTTTTTTTTTTTTTGGCATCTGGAAAACTCGCACTCCACTGAAGCCGCCTTTCCCAACTGTGCTTACAACTCCCACCCACTGGTACTACCACCCCCACCCACTCCACCCCCGCGCTCACCCCTCATGCTTGCCGTCCTGCGCGTTATGCAGCAGCTCTTGTATCTTCTTAGTGATCCTCTCCGTCTTCCTGACGACCTGCTCCTGCGTCGGCAGCTCCACCGCCCCACCCTCGTCCAGGAGTGTCTGTAGCGAGTCTGTCGGTGTGGCCGTGCTCCCAGACCGCCCGCTATACCGGACACAAAACACACAGACTGAGTGACGGAGCAAAGGGGATCGTAGTCCTCACAAGCTTCCAAATCCTGCCGTCTGCTACGTAATACGCAAACTCGTTGTAGCGAAGTCGTGGTTGTCCACCACCCTTTCCCCCACCCCCATTACTCGCATCAACTGGTCAGTATAACCAAGGATTTGTTGTCCTTTGGGAAGTCAATTACAGCGGAAATACTGGTATAACTTTTCTATTAAAATTAAATTACCACGAAGGGCACAAATTCACAGCAATTTATTTTTTCTCAACAGTATGAGTCTCTGTATTATTTCAAAGTTGCTGCGGAATAAAACAAGCCAACTATAAACGAGCGGCCGCGCAGTGACCTGTCCCTGGCGCGTTCCAGCTGCGCCTCGGCGTCCTCGGATGTGGGGTCGACAGCCGGGTTGACATCCTCGGACGTCTCCGCGTTGTCGTAGTCGGAGTCTAGCGAGTCAGTCTGGTGCTCGAGGCGTGACTGCGACGATTTGAGCGAGCCCTGGGAGCTCGTCTTACTGCCGCTTCCCGACTGCAATATCAACTAGAGCAGTGAGCATATAGCCCACATATTCCCCACAGGCCCCCTATCAATTAAACATGGCCATCAATAGTCAATCAAGAGCTGAAATTTTCCAAGTCCATCTGGTCCATTTTCCTTGGACGAACCTGGCCCATTTACAATACCGATCTGTGTTTGTTCCCATAGAAGCTACACACCAAGTTTCATTAAAATCCTTGCAGGAGTTTTTAAGTTCTCGTGTTAACAAGCTCTTGATTACAGACCGGCCGACAGACCGACATGCGGTCGATCCCATATATTCCCTGTCGGGAATAAAAAAGCCACCAGTAGGTGTGACACCAAAAGCCAAACAGAAATACTGTGCATTAAAACTACAACTATAAGACAAAATGAACATGGTACCTTTGCACTATCCTCAAATAACCTTCAACGTTAACGCAAAATATAAGAAGACACTGCTGAATTCTTAATATAGTTAAGCTTTAAAATTGAATATTTAAGCATTCCAAACTGAATACAAGCTTTGAGTAGTGGAAACACTCACCTTTCTGAGGCGGACTTGTGACGTAGACTGGGGCTCTTCTAATTCTAACGAGTTTTCCACAATGGCAGGCGGCTGACACAAACAAAACAAACACAATTTGTCCAACACAAATGAAGATTTCTGCTATTTCTCCGAAACGTACAGCAGAATATCCGAAGCTCAATTTTTCTCTCAAGTTTAGTGTAGTAATTTTTTATAAACTGTTGTATTCCATCGGTCTCCAAATACAATCCTTTACAGTATAATGAACAATATCCTCAATTCGTCTCTGACATCTCAATGGTTTCATAAAATGGGAGCAACTTTCTGATGTACCACGATGACTGTAAAACGGGGATTACTTTCAGACGCATATTGACTACCATGAAATGGGGACTACACTGTGACGTACCTTGACGAATGCGGAACACTTGACGGCTTGCTCGCGGGGCTCGAACATGGAGGCAGGCCGCACCCCGGCCTGGTGGCCCCTCGTAGCCCGCTCCTGGGCTCGGCCGGTCTGACTAGATATGGCGGCACCGCTTCCGCGCAGAGCCTCGTTTTCACGCTTTAGTTGGTGATTCTGTGCAAAAACATGTCGCCATATCAGATACTCAAAATGATATTCTATTGATTATTTTATTGATTAACTAATTTGACAGTGTTCAGTCAGATACAAAGATTTCGTTTGGCCCGGATGTTACAACTCATTCTTTACAAATCAGAGTGAAAATAATTCCTACAGATATCTCGAACGGGCACAGATAGTTGGAAAAAAATTGTGAGGCTTTAAAACAGCCCTCTCCGACATAGCGGAGAGTCTCTGTCCAACATACGGCAGACTGTTAGCTTGGATATTTGCTGCTTTAGTTCGCGGTTGTTCTGGACTAGCTGTGATATTTTGCGTCTGTGACGCGACGAGGGCCTTTTTCATGTCAATGTATTCTTGTGCGTCTATTATCCGCTCCGAATGCTCTGCCGATGATACGCTCTGCGGAACAAAAAAAAATCAATCTGCATGGTTCCATTCTTGAAGAATTTAAATGATTGCTGTTCAAAGAACTAATTCTCAGCTCACATGAGTGATGCTATTGATATGAGCAAAAATTTGAAAATATCGTTTAAAAATTGCGACATCAAACGACGGCGACATTTTCCCCTGCAGAACCACAAATTTTGTCTGCATTCAGTCACGACTTGAAACTGAATGACTACCGTATACATGCAACACAAGGTCACTCAAATCCGGATATGGGGAAATGGGAGGGGATTTAGTTCTAAGAACCTCGGACTAATAAGAACTCACACAAAGGATAGTTAATGTGTTAGTAAAAACAATACACGCCTAACGAACTGAGTAACTGGAACACTGGGTGGGAAGTACAGCGGGAAGGGGGGGGGGGGGCGGTTGTTATTTCAAGTAGTGTACACTACAAAAGAAACGCCACTTTGACATTCAGTCGAACATTTGCCTGAGTTATAATTTCTGGCCGATTCAAACGAATCTTTTTAAAATAAAACAGAAGGGAGGGAATTTTTCAGTTTAAATCAACAATAGTATACCATGTTTTCATAACCTGTACAATCCGACACACGAAAACAACCACATGGCCTGTTGGATTTTATTGTTTCGATAATGCAGTGGGTAGTGGATATTAAAACCCACTCGGCACGAGCAAAATAGTTCTGTTGACACTTTTAACACAAGGGACAACAGCCACTTCCGGCTCATTCAATGTGTCCAGTTTACAGGGGGAGGGGGGGGGGTTGTCTTTAGTTAGAACTACGGTCGTATATGCATGCGTCACGAACATAATGGCCGTTACTAGGTAACGGTTACCTCAGTGAATGAAACTGTAGACGAGCTCCCAGCAGACGATCCCTAATGGTGAAATTACAGGCTAAAATCGCGACCCGGTCTTTGGTTGCGTTAACTGTACTATCATGTGTGAAAATGTGCAATTTATACGCACCAGCAAGTTCTGAATTAATTTCGTGTAACCGACAATTAAGTAAATCGAAAAGATTTCTTTTTTAAAATCCCAAAACAAGTGTTTGCAGCGGATTAAGAACGTTAACAGAACATTCACAAAGTCTATCTTGGTTTATAGTTCATCCCAGGAAAACCTTACATGTTGCGATTTTTTGTTTGTTTTTGTTTTATTTCGTACCTTCTCGGCTTTGTGGTCCTTCAGCGTCCCGTTCTCGGTGGCTTCAGACAGTGATCTGTTGTCTAATTTCACGTCCTTCAACTCTGATTATCACCTGTCAATCACAATTATCCGACATGCAGTTGTTTGGCATTCCTCCGATATAATCCCCCCTCCAAACAACGCTTTATTTATTAGTGATAAATGAAAGATTTTACTGTGCACTCTCTATCCGTTATTTCCATGTTCTTGTATTTTTTTTATTTTCACTTGCTTATTGACTGTTTTTCCCCTTCCGACAGACCTGCTGTGGATGATTTGGTCCTTCTGGTTTTTGTTTACTTTAACCTACTTACTAACCAACACTCCTCCCCCCTCTTATACTTACCCTTACCACGTGTGCACTGCCATTATATATACTTGCACGGCAACAACGTTTTTTTTTTCCTTTCAAACCTCTATTTTTTTTTAAAAGTTCTACTGTTAACCAAACCAACTCATAAACCCAACACCTCCCCTCAACCACCCCCGCCCCCCCCCCCGGTTGCTACCCTTGACACTACCTATGTTGCTACCCTTGACACTACCTATGCTGGCGTAGTCCTCGTCGGAGGCGACAGTGTCGTAGAGCGGCTCGTCGTCGCTGATGATGAGAAGCTCTTGGCGCCGGCGCTCAGCGTCACGCCCTGGCGCCGCTTCACGTCCGCCAGGATGTCGATGATGAGCGTCGTAAACTCGCGCATGTTGAAGCGAGCCAACTTCTGCCTCCCCTGGGCAAGAAAAAAAAATAGAATTAGCATTCCAACTGAACATTAGCCTTCATTATGAAATTGCTCTCCCAATACACAGAAAGTAATTAATACTTTGCTCAGTACCAGAATTGTTTATTTTACAGATTTGGTATGGTTCTTAAATGCACAACCTATTAAATTTAAATTCAAGCACAGAGGGTGGGGATATTGAAGACTAACGCTAACCAAATATTTGATAGCGCAACCTACTTTCGGCTGACAGGACGCAAAGGAAATAGATATAAATCTATCCAACTACAAACTGCCCTTCCTCCAAATCTGCATCACCCAAGTGTCACATTTTGTTTGTTAGTTTCTGTTTTTTTTTTTTTCAAACTGACCTGATTGCGAGTAGATGAGAATTCGGGATTGACAGGCAAAAACGGCACATTTTCACGAGATGCTACTAAATGCTGGTGATTCGGCATCGATGAGATCCAAACTGTGCCAACAAAACATAAACAAAAAATAAGTAAACCATAATCTCAATTCTCAAACATTTATCAGTCTATGTTACCAACTTCTCAGTGAAGTACAAATTCAATATTTTCAGTAAGTCTGACGCAATTCCCCTCCCATCCCTCTTTCTCATTCTCTAGCTCTCTTTTGAGTACTTCTCATTGCCAAGATCGTGAGTCTGTTCGCTGCATTGTCCCCCTGTTCTAGTTTGGGTCGACCCCGCTCTAAGTCTAACGCGGAATCGCTCTAGTTTCAGTCACCACTGCTTGCAGTTTGATTCAGCACTGCTCTAGCTGAAGTCGTCACTGCTCTAGTTTAAGGCACCACCGCTGTAGTTTGATTCACCACTGCTCTAGCTGAAGACGTTACTGTTCTAGTTTACGTCACCACTGCTGCAGTTTGATTCAGCACTGCTCTAGCTGAAGTCGTCACTGCTCTAAGTCGCCACTGCTGTAGTTTGATTCACCACTGCTCTAGTTTAAGGCACCACCGCTGTAGTTTGATTCACCACTGCTCTAGCTGAAGTCGTCACTGCTCTAGTTTAAAGCACCACCGCTGTAGTTTGATTCACCACTGCTCTAGCTGAAGTCGTCACTGCTCTAGTTTAAGGCACCACTGCTGTAGTTTGATTCACCACTGCTCTAGTTTAAGGCACCACCGCTGTAGTTTGATTCACCACTGCTCTAGCTGAAGACGTTGCTGTTCTAGTTTACGTCACCACTGCTGCAGTTTGATTCAGCACTGCTCTAGCTGAAGTCGTCACTGCTCTAAGTCGCCACTGCCGTAGTTTGAATCACCACTGCTCTAGTTTAAGGCACCACCGCTGTGGTTTGATTCACCACTGCTCTAGCTGAAGTCGTCACTGCTCTAGTTTGAGGCACCACCGCTGTAGTTTGATTCACCACTGCTCTAGTTTAAGGCACCACCGCTGTAGTTTGATTCACCACTGGTCTAGCTGAGACGTTGCTGTTCTAGTTTACGTCACCACTGCTGCAGTTTGATTCAGCACTGCTCTAGCTGAAGTCGTCACTGCTCTAAGTCGCCACTGCTGTAGTTTGAATCACCACTGCTCTAGTTTAAGGCACCACCGCTGTAGTTTGATTCACCACTGCTCAAGCTGAAGTCGTCACTGCTCTAGTTTGAGGCACCACCGCTGTAGTTTGATTCACCACTGCTCAAGCTGAAGTCGTCACTGCTCTAGTTTAAGGCACCACCGCTGTAGTTTGATTCACCACTGCTCCAGCTGAACTCGTCATTGCTCTATTTTAAGGCACCACTGCTGTAGTTTGATTCAACATCGATCTAGTTGAATTCGCCACTGTTCTAGTTTAAGTCACCACTGCTCCAGTTACATACCAGCCAGTTTGATGCTGGTCGTTAGCTCATGGCACACCTTTCTAAAACATCGGAGAAAAATCGGTCTACACTGTTCCACAGAGGCACCTCATAGCAAGGCCTATAAATACGACTATCTAAATGGTTCGACCCACCCCTGTATCTGGTCCCAAGCTTGGCGGGGGAGCGGGGGGGGAGCTCTGTCAGAGAAAGACTGACCTGACTCGTTTTCTCTCCTGTCCACCTCGTCGTAGACATCCTTCGTCAGCTCCTCAAAGTGGTGGTTAGGAAGCTAAAATCATAAAGGAGAGGCCACAGTCACAAACGAGAGGCAGTCACATGAGAGGCTCAGTCACAAGCGAAGGGTTGCGGTCACAAACGACACACTACAGTCACAAACGAAAGATTACAATCACACGTGAGAAGCTACACTCAGCAACGAGAGGCTACAGGCGAGAAACTACAACCACACCCAGAAGCGATAACTAACAGAAAAAAAACGGATTCCGGTTACTCGGGAGCACTGTAGCTTGAATAAACACATATACACGTGAGCTCTGTAAAATCAGGCCGTAGAAAATAAGATTTCAAATTTACATGAAAATTTGCAACGAATATACAGGTCGAGTTATTAAAATGGGCTAAAGATTATCTTTCAGAAGCGATGAATCTTGTCTCGATGTTCTGTTGGGTTGACTTACAGCTTGGAGTTTCATTTTGGCAGCTTTGGCTAACTCAGACATGTCCATACTGCTGTCCGCCATGGCAGGGATGACATAGTGCTGGTTGTTCTTGTGATCTGCGGCGCAAGAAACAAAACAAAAAACAAAAAAATAACACGCCTTAAGAAACTCCTGCCAAGCCACGCTGCCAGCTCTGGCCAAATAATAGCCTCACTAATTCGTACTTTAGATACTAGAGATAACCAATATATAAGACTTAAATTAAAAAAAAATATCGGGACTTGGAAGAATGTTCGAGATATCCGAATATTAAAGATATCCGTGTTTGGGTTGATGAGGCTCTGCTGTACTTCACAATAAGGTTCGATCTCTCTACATGAATACTGGACCCATGAAAACGATATTATTGTATATTTAAAGTACTGGAATCACCCTCAGGCATGCAAGCGACCCATGAACAAGAAATAGAATAGTTTAATTCTACAATATAGAATAAAATACAATCATATTTGGAGTAACGAACAGGCTTTTTCCTCTTATTTGCTTTGACATGCAAAGAAAAAGTCAGAAGCGGTTGTTTGACTGCCAACAAAAATAAAGGTTGAAAAGAAGTTTTTTTTAAGGTTTTAAAAGGTCTGCACCCTTGCAATTTATGACGTTATACTTACCAGGCTTCCGTCCGCACAAATACTGTGTTAACCTGTCCGTTAATTCATACTGTGCTTCTATCAGCCTGTCAGCAATATCAAACTGCTTCTCTTTTCTACAAAAAACCAAATCATAAGTGAGAGGGGTTGATTTTTCGTCAAGTAAAATGTGTCTTCCATCGCCCTCCGCTGTTCAAAGGCATTTCGATTATGTATAAAACAGGTATAAGGCGTAATATGCTATATACCAAAAAAAAAAAAACAACAAAAAAACCAACAAACAAAATGAAATTAAGAAAATCACCAAGGAGTGAAAAAGTCATAAACACAGTTATAATGTCAAAATAATATTTTAAAAATAATTCTCCTGATGTCACGGGACACTTGCCTGGCTACTTGGCAAGGCGTCTGCCCGTTGGCATCCAGGGCGCCTGGATCCGCCCCGTAGATCATCAGCAGTTCTATCTGTGATGGTTGGCTGCACGCGGCCGCCACATGCAAAGCCGTCGTGCCCTTCTCCTTCAAACACACAAATTCAAGGTCAGTTTTTCCCCTCTTTGTTTTTTTGTTTGCTTGTTTGTTTTTTTTTCACTGTTAAATAATAGAAAACATGTTCAATGTGTCATTTTTTCATTACACAAAGTCTACTGAAATACAAAATGATATTGTAGTTTTTTTTTAACCTTACTAGCTGCTAGGGAGAGGGTAAGCCCAGGATGGGGGGGGGGGGGGAGGGGGAAGGGGAGCTGTACAATTGCTACTTACAATATGAAAATAATTTGGATCAGCACCCAGAGAAAGCAGACGAAGTGATGTCTCCAGGTTACCCGTTCTCACACTTGAGTGTAGTTGCTGTAACACATCAACAGCTTAACCATTTCAGCACTACTTAAATTTTCTGCTAGTATCATCCATTTGCAATATACAAGTTTTGCTCCAGAAATGTCTCACATAGTTTTCGGTAAAAATTAAATAAAAGAAATAATGTATTACTGAACTTGTAACATGCATAGGAAACATACAGCTTACTTAACCCGAACTACGCTTTGCCTCACCTGACTTAGATCATCCACTGAGGTAATTTCTGTGTCTTTGTGTTTATTCACGTAAGCAAGAAACTGGTATTTGGCACGAATGAAATCTGCTTTTGTCGGGCTACAAAAAACACAAATTCAACCTTTTACTTTAGACAAAAGATATTACTTCACAATTCACTCACAGTGCGTAATATTTTATCAATATAAACACAGGTGCCACAGGCAGAAAGATCTTGAACCCCCCCACCCCATCTCTAGGCTGCGATTTATTCGTGGTGTTAATTTTAAACCTGAACAAATGGTTGTCAATAAAATAGGCACCAATACAAAACGCTACTCGTGTCCGTGGTGTGGAATGGGACCATTTAATAGCTTTCATGAAACTCTGAAATCGGTATTACACATGTTATTGTTGGCGATGGTCTGAAACGTGTTTTGTTATTACTTACTGCACGGGATCCCGAGGCCCGGGTTTTCGATTCTTCCGACTGTGCCCGGGCTCTAGTAGTGAGTACTCCCATATACTGTTTGCGCCCATACTGACCAACTGATTCACCATCTGTTTAACATAGCCATTCGCAATGATACCGTAGCTTTGCGACATAAAAACGAAACTGAACATTCATTAAGTGTTTCAAACTGAACCTCGTTTTCAGTGCATGATTCATGTAACCCACTGAGATCGATCCGGCAATAAGAGCAAAAACATTTTAAGTTTGTGTTAGATATTAACAATAGATACAAAAGACACTGACTGCTAGTTGCGTTGGTATCCACTGGCCCTTTGCGAGTGACTTCACTTGGGAAATGTGCCGCCCAAGCGCCCGATGTACTCCACAGCAGTCCCCGCATATAAACACGCCTCGATTCACTGAAGCCCATGTCGGATCTGAAAGTTACATACGTCACTTGAAAAAGTAATAGTCCTTACCAATTTACAGTTTTGCACAGGCATTATTCTATTTCAATTTCATCCAACATACCTAAGAACTGATTTGAAAGTAAATCTAAATTATTTTAAGTTCAAAAAGTAAATCTAAATTATTTTAAGTTCAAACATTGCACTGAAAAATGTTAGCAATTAGTGTCAATGAGGTGGCTGAAAGGGACACGAGTGTTGACCAAGGATGTGCTTCAACACTGGTCAAACTGAGTCATTTGTTCAGGGTGAATCAGATCTGGAAAGGCATTCGCCAGCGTGGAGAAATGAGATTTTATAACGAGCCTAATGCCGCTGCAACTGTCTATAATTCTATGCCCTCGGTCATGACATAACCGCATAACTAGTATCAGGGAAGCTTCTTACGAGACCGCGGGCCTTTTTTTTTTGCATGTGCCGATGAACAAATGAATGTACAGCAGACACTAAGAGAGAAGGCAGTTACAGAAGTTCTCAGATACGAGTTCCAAATGTAATAAAATATGGAGGGCGTTATTCCAAGCAAGTTTCGTACTTAAAGATAAGCCAATTCGCACTTTGAATTTCGCCGAAAAGTTTTAGCGTTTCGGCTGAATTCAGTTGGAATAAGGATATAAAGAAATGAGAGAAAAAAACGACAAAAATCAACAAAATTACATATTGCCAGAAACATATTCACAAGCCAATTCGCACTCTGACTTTTGCCGAAAACTTTTTGGGATAGGGATATAAAGAAATCATAGGAAAAAACGACAAAAATCAACAAAATTACATTTTGCCAGAAACATATTCACACATTGGTTATTAAAGGGACTAAATATCATGTTAAATAGATTTTTAAAAAATCAGACGGCTTTAAAAATTTGAGAGTGTGCATGTTGACCGAAAATTAGAATTTTTATGTTTTCCCTTATCCATTCTTTATAATTTATCCCTTCAAAAATGCATTCGAAACTACACCTCCACCGGAAAGACCCGAAAGTGCGAATAGGCTTATTCTCAGTGCATCGGAGTCACAGAGGGCTGGAAGTTGACTAACCTGGAGCGGAGCAGTCCGCACAAATATCTGCACTGCCCCTCATAATCCCTCTTGACATTGTTGCATAGTGGTTTATTACTCTATTCAAGGTGAATTAGCAAAAAGGACAGCCCGAAACGCACAAAAAGCTTTTCTTGGGTTTTGGCTGCACAAATTTAGCCTAAAAATCAAGTTTGTTTCGCATGCAGAAAAATATATCTATACAAATCACACGGGTCCAAAACTACATGTCTCTTTAAATATTTTAAAGAGTATTAAATGTTATCACAACAAATATTATAACAACATCGATGCCTTTTGTCATTCTGCTGCGAAACTAAACGCGGAAGTGTTTACGGTTTTGTTATGGGTTTGCCTAGTAGCGAATTCTTACATGCAGTATCGAAAGACTATTTATTGAAGAGTGTATTTAATTCTTATCTGGAGGACAGGTGTCAGTAAAAAATATAGCAAATCTAACCCGGGTGTGTAATGTGTTACAATGTGTGTAATAAGAAAAGTAACCAATAGAAAGGGAATTATTTTTACCCAAAAGTTCCACGCCGATTTGCTACAAATTTTGTGTTCTTTGTGTGTATAAGAAAGAAATGTCAACAGAAATGGGTTATTTTTTGGTCAGATTTTTATGCATTGAGTGCCAGTTTCGTTAGTTTTTATAAAAAAAAAAGAAGGGATAGGGTTGTTTCGGAAACGAGTCAAAGAGGCAGTCCGCGTTTATTCTAAAAGGGCATTGTTCATGCTACTTAGTCTAAATTTAAAGGGTCATTTTAAAAGTCATGTTCACGCCTAATTACTAATAAATAGGTTCCAAGCAGGCATCCAAAGAACCAAACATATGGATATTTAATTTTAAATAAAAGCTAGTAAAACACATGAAAACTCATCTTCACTTTTGAAAATATTTAAATTTATTAGTATGTTGCTTTTTTTCCTTAGAGAACTTCAACATAATTTTCTTACTAATACCGTTGTCCCGCGTAATCCAAGAAACTTTGCGAGGAAAAATGAGATTGTCGCATTAATATAAATTTTTAATTCATATCAAATCAACAGATTTTTAAGTGTATCTAGAAAAGTAGAGGGACCGATTATTTATAACAGATAATCTTTATCGCGTCCTAGGAAAAAGAAAGCATGGAAACAGACATGAAAGTATGAATTATGACCACTACATAATGTTAAAATTAACAGAAAATTTCGATTGATGCGTACACAGTAAAAATGTACGAACCAATGTGACATTAGCTTGTGAAAATACTGTTTGTACCAAGGGTAACAACGTTTCCTGAGCAAATTATTTGGTGCCGTCTTCAAAACAGTCCGTCTCAACCATGCATGTCAAAGCGGGATAAAGTGTACTTTAGGAAATACCGAATTTTGTTTATGTTCCTGTTTTGAGAAATGAGGAATATTTCAGATGAAGTATTATTGAACGAAAATGTCTTCATCTAAAGCAAAGGATAGTTTTCCAATACATTGGAGTGTGTGGCATAATGATTATGAGGATTTGGAGGAAATCTTGAAGTCGAAACAGGTGTGTCTTGGTGGCCAGTGTAGCTTGCGGTTCCGTGAAAATTCCTTTTGACTGCATATAAACACTTAAATTAGAGAGCGTACACATTTATCTGGCTGAGTACTTCGGTGAGCTGGTGTGAGCCTTTTATTTTTAGGAGGTGCACGATCAGTCGAGTATATTTAAAAGTCTGTTGCATGGGCGATAATTAAGGTTTAATATGTATCGTCAGCATTTGTGTCAAGTATTTTTCCACGAATGGAGCGATGTATGGCACCTAACGATATGGGAATGAGACACTTTTTAAAACGTTCATTTTGGGTGTAAAACCTTCAGAGAAGAAATTGTGCAATAGTTCATCTCAATGGCCAATTATTATATTTTAATGAGGAAAGTATTTCTGGTTTTGCCAAAGTTATTAAGGTTAAGATGTGTGCCATTTCATGTCGCTTCCCTCGCAGCAGGAATTAGCAGTAGTGTCTAAAAATGCCGAAAGTGTATCTTGTTATCAGTATCAGCGTTGGTCTTCCATCGGTAACTAGTGTTTTCGTTACGAACCCTCTTAGTTTTGCAACTTGCCTTGTGTTGCAACAAGCTCGTGTGCAGTTTCAGTCCAACCAATGAATTATGCCATTTTAAGGTTACGTAAAATAACGCGAATATGGAGAAAATTAATGAATAGTTTATATTCTGTTGCATTGCCTTCAGATTCCTTTTATTGCTACTTGAGAACGTTATTAAAGATTTAATTGTAACGTTATTGAAGACTTCAGTCTGAGTGTGTGCCAGGTGACGAAAACAGATCTAGGGCAATCTCACGATAGACTTAAGTTTCGGAGGAGGGGTTTCATGCTAGGTGGGAGTTGGAGTTGAACCGGGTACCTTGGAATAAGCCGACCAATGCCGTGTTGTGTTTCAGCATGATATTGAAAAAGTGGATCCGCGGGGACGCACGCCCCTGCATCTGGCTGTGACGCTGGGGCACTTGGAGAGCACCCGGGTGCTGCTGCGCCACGGTGCAAATGCGAACGCGGAAAATGCCGGTTATTGGACAGGTAAACAATGTCACATGATTCATTTTGTCTAAGTGTCTTAGTCCTTTTGTCACGCGAAGGGAGGAATCGTATTCGGCGAGTAACAATCCTTGACTTTCTTTACATAAACTCCAAATATATTGAGTGAGCTGAAAGTTATTAACGAAATGTTTGCTCGTTTTCACAACCATACACATGAATCGTTATAATTTTATCTACGGAAAGAGTAACTGTTTGATCAGTAACTCAGTGATGGGGTATTTATTCGTGCATTTCTTGTAGTGGTCCAGGAGGCAGTAGCGAGCGGAGACCCGGAGCTGCTACAGCTGATCCTGCAGCACCGCGACTACCAGCGTTACACGACGCGCACCGAGGGCGTGCCTGCGCTCCTCCACCGCCTTAACGAGGTGTGTTCCCGCCGCATAGCTTCTCCACCGTCTCAACGAGGAGCTTCTTTTTCTGCAACCCGATTCTTCATTATCAGACTTTTTTTTGCTGGTCGGGGGGGGGGGGGAGAGGGGGTGGGGTGGAAGCGAAGTTTGTGACTCTCCAGTCCATCGCGTCCCGGGATGCGCGTTTTGAAAAACTGTGACGCGACAGTAACGGAGCCAGCAATCTCGAGGCAGTCTGATTTTTCAGTCGAGCTGTTACGTGCTGTAATATTAGTGGTACACATACTAAGTAGTAAGATAGACTGCCCATAATTTCATATATTTACCACCAATGTGTTGCTTTGACAACCCTGCGGGATGTTCTGTGGTTAATCTGGCAAAACTTTTGCGTAACTTTAGTTCAAACTAAAATCAATTACTTTTGCAGTAGAGAAGATTAATACAGTAGTCATATTTTGGGCTTTAGTCATTAAAAAATTCACGTGGCTATATAAAGAAAAAGAAATAAATAACTAATAATAGTAAAAACAATTTTGCTTACATTCCAATAATATTTTTTTCTACTTTATTGTCGAGCCAGCAGTTTACTGTAATGTTTATTACCAGTCAAGAAATTCAAAACGCGTTTCGCAATTATTTATATATTTCGTTTACAAATGAGACTTTTCTGCACCAACAGGCTCCGGATTTCTATGTAGAAATGAAGTGGGAGTTTACCAGCTGGGGTGCGTATAATTTCTGGTCTTTTTGCGATGTGGCATAAAGAAGTATTGCTAATTTTTTTGTTTGTTAAGCTGAGTAATTTTATTTGACATTAGCCCACCCACCCCCACCAGAACAAAAGAAAAAAAATTTCACACCGCTGTTTCAAAGAAAAGAAACAAAGAAAGAAAAAGTAATGTTTGTGGTCAGACTAAATAGTATACACCATGGTACTGAGTCACCCAAAAGGTATATATGTTACAGGGAATCTGTGAAATTAGGGATTTCATGAAATCCCTAGTGGATTTGTGTAATAACTTGCTCGATCAATTTCGATGTTTTTATTGCGAATTTTCATGTTTGAAATGTAGTATTTTACCGAAATTAATAGTAGATTTTTAAGTAATAAACTCAAAGCCCTCGATTGTCAAACTATCATTCATGAGATACTCCAGTACCTGAATTTCGCGATATTTTTATCCATTGTAACTTATGTCATATTTCACGCCAAATTCTGTTATTTTGGATGGTAATGTTATAAATTCCCATTCCTTTCGGTGTGGAAAGGGATACACAGTTTTGAAGAACCACTAAACAGCCTTCCTGAATGGATAATTTTTCAAAATAGTTTTATAATCAATATGAGCTTATTCATTACACGAATTCCCTAGGGATTTCATGAAATCCCTAATTGCACAGATTCCCTGTAACATATACATACAGATACGCTTGCGACAAACGCAAAAATAAGTCGCAATAAATTTTAAAAAATAAATGCATTTTGTTGCAGAAAAATGAAACAAAACGCGTCCTGCGTGTCGCAAAATGCATTTGGCAGGCCGCAATAAATCGCAACAAATTTTACATACATTGACACTTGCCTGAGTGTTATGCAACACATTGTCTTTTGATGTTTTGCATTGTGTACTGTACTAATCCCCAGTAATGCGCATTTTGTTTGCACACAAGAAGTATTGTGTGGGATGGTATGATGCTAGCAGTGTTTAAATATTTCATGTTGTTTTACAGTGTGCACGGCCATTTATTTTCCAGACTGAAAGGGTGTAAAATGTTAATTTAAAAAATGCTGTGTTAACTCACATGTGGATATGTGTTCAGTTCTTTTATTATGAAATTATCGCTTTTTAAGTCAAAAATTTGATAACTAAATAGCAACTAAATTTTTTCAAACCTTTTCTACCGAATCCCGGTCATCTGTCCCCCCGGTCAACTGCCCCATCTGTCATCTGCCCCCCCTCCCCCCTTTTTGCAACCCGGTCGACTGCCCCCCCCCCCCCCTCCCTCTTCAAAGTGGAGGGGTGGTCGCTTGCCCCCTCCATATACTATTTTTTCTTGGGTTCTTGGCTTACAAAGACACAATAAATAAAATTATATTTATTTTCTTGAATGTATTGCACCTCGGTAAATTGCAGTTCACCAATAGGAAGCTAATTGCAATTAGAATTGCAATTAGTTTACGGATCAGTCTCAATGAAGATCAATTGTTTCAGAGACGAAGTAGACGGGGACATCAAAATTGCCTAAATTAAAAAAAAATTCTACCAAAAAAAGGAAGGGGGCAGATGACGACCCCGTCAAGTTGCAGGAGGGGGGGGGGGGGGGCAGTCGACCGGGTTGCAAAAAAGGGGGGCAGTTGACTGGGGGGCAGTTGACTGGGAGGGGCAGTTGACCGGGGGGGGGCAGATGACCGTTTACCTTTTCTACCACCCCTTGCCGCCATATTATCCTCAGTTTAAGACTAAAACCAATCCCACAGGCCTGAATAAAAATTGTATTTTTTTCCCATTTGTAATTCCATTTCTATTTCACACTTCCCCCCCCCCCCCTCCGGTCAGAAAGCTAACTTTTTGATGTGTTTTTTTTTAACGAAAGACACTATTCATGTAAATTTATTCGCTTTTCACTTTAATATGGCAAATAAAAACAGATGAGAAAGAAAGGAACAAAACTTGACTACGTTCCACGGGGGAGAATTTCAAATTAAAAGCTTTTCCTTAATATTAGCTAAAACTGGCATTCCTTGGACAGTAATCTCCGAAGCACATAACACTGGCATTCCATTTTTATTTTTTTTTCATGTCGCCCGAGAACATGTACTTATACAATAATTTTAAACACAAATACATCCTATTACACGTCCACACATACAGCTGAAACATTGACTCGTTTACACATAGTACATGCAACTGGAGTGAATGCGCAGGGGGATTAAATCGCTTGCGTGAATGTTTGCTCAAGGTGTAATCTTATCATCATTGTGAAATAAGTCGCAACATATTGCATGCTCAGGACGCGTCCTCTGAAATATTGGATCGCGGCTAGATGCAATAAAATGCAATAAGTCGCAATAAAAAATTGCAACTTTTTGCGTTTTATTCCAACATATTTTTGCGTTTGTCGCAAGCGTATCTGTATAATAACATAATTCCTCCCCCCCCCCCCCCCCACGTATAATAACTCAATATCAGCGTACACAGCGTTTTTACACTAACGCACCCCCTCCCGTTTCAATCCAAGGGTACGTAATTCAGGGGTGGCTGCTTGAGTGCTTATCACCGTAGTGGTGTGTCGCTTTTGTTTGCGCCTTTGCCTTGTTATCTCACTGCTGTGTCTTGTTTCAGTCCCGCTCGTGTCAAGAATGTGCCCGAGTGACACGTACAAGGTCTATAAGCGAGGTGGGTAGTTCTGCGATATCAGAAGGGGAGGGGGGGGGGGGGGGGAGGGCGAGGATGTTCCTGATTGATGCGAACCAGGTGTACAGCGAAGTAGTTAGTGATACAGTCTGAGAAGGGGGGGGGGAGAGGGGGTGATGTTTCTGATTGATGCGTGCCAGGTATGTGACGAAGGAGGTAGTGATGCAGGGTTAGAAAGGGGGTGGGTGGGCGGAGGTGGGGAGGGGGAGAATGTGCCCGAGTGGTGCTGTAATATTTATACAGTGTTCCCAGGGAAGGGGGGTTCAGGTAAAGGTATGGAAGGGCGGGGGGAGGGGGGGGGAGGGGGGTGATGCGTACACAGGGTTGAGATTTCGCGGTCGCCCGTGGCGACCAACTTTTGGCTCGGGCGACCAACTTTTTCGAGTTGGTCGCCCGAATGGCGACTAACTTTTTTCTGAGTATTTTCAGGTAAATACTGTTGATTATTTTAAACACCATTTTGTTGTTGTTGTTTCATATGGGGCGGGCTCGACAAATTTTGCAAAAATTGCGCCGGTCAGTGAGAAGAATCGGGGAAGAAAAACACCAAAACGTTACACTGAATTAAAATTACTTCATATTACTCGTAGTAAGTAGTGTTAAGATTTTGATTACGTATTAATTAATCGTTAAAAATGTTAAACAGACTTCTTGAAACTCTCCACAGAACATTGCATCAAGGGGTGCTCGTTTATTGTCATTGGCTTGCCATATTGGTGGTATTTATAAAAACAATGGTTGTGTATTGGACAGGGGCGAGTGTGCGCATAGACACCACATTACTGGGCTTCGACAACATGAATTGGCAGCGAGGCAGCCGCAGCTACGTCTTCAAAGGAAACGGTGAGTTTTATGGCGACTTTAGATTTGACTAACTTTCCCTTTGTTCACACGAAAAAAAAATATTTCCACAGATGTGAAAGCAGTTTTTGGAGATCTAGCAGTGTGTCCCCCAAAAAAGTGTTTATGTTCCGAATGGGGGAGTTTGACCCTAAAACAAGTCTTCTTCTTTTAGTTAAATGTATGGTGCGATCTTTGGGGATGCCACTAAGTAAGGCTGTTGTGTTGGAGCTTGCGTAATGGTTTAATTTCCCAATTTAAATACCTATGATTACTCTTAAGCAAGCGTGTGAAATATTTTCTGCTATTTTCTGAGAGATTTCAACTGAGAAAGGTTTTTTTTTTTTTTTTTTTTTTTTTTTCTTTTTTGGGAGGAATAATTCAATAGTGGTCTTGTATGGCAGAGAACTCGGCGGTTGTCATGGAGATCGACCACGACACACACCAGGTGTACAGCGAGACGATCCGCATGCTCCACGAGGCTCCCGACATCAGCTACCTGACGCCCACCGAGGACCAAGTGGCCGCCCGCCTCACCTCACCCACCCAGACCACGTACATCGACACCGATAAGATCTCGTTTGAAAGGTCAGTGTGACCTCTCCTGCAGAACTGTATTTTGATTGGTTGAGAAGGGCCGAGTGTTCAAATGATTCAATGATTAAATATTTCAAGAAAATCCACACGTATGTGTGATTTTAATGAAGAATATAAGACATGAAATATATTTTTGTGGTTGACAGAAAATAGACAAAACTACGACAATATATTGTGGTACTGTCATTGATCGGGGTTTAAAAAATAGACCTGCAATGTCAGAGTTTGTCAATTGCATCGTGAGGTGTTGAATTACATTGAATTGTCTTTTGTCAGGAGTAAATCCGGCATTTGGGGCTGGCGATCGGACAAAGCAGAAACTGTGAACGGTCATAACTGTAAGGTTAGTATGACTTCATCAAGGCGAAGAGGAAATAAATGAAAATAAACAAATGTTCAGGTTCCTATTTTCAGCTTCTGTCAGTGGTTATCAATGCCCAGTCTTTTTTTTTTTTTTTTTTTTTTTCGTTTAGTGGGCTTCAAGGTAAGGCAGACATGTTGAAAGGTGTGAATATTAATTCTGCGGTATTAATTCAGTTGATTTTCAAACCCTGGAATTTTTATGATTTGCATTTTTTTTCTTATGAAACCGATACAGATTCATAAAATGACCCAGATTTATCCAACCGATCCAGATTGAATGGAAGCTTTCTTGGTCAGGTGTTGCTTGTCTTTTGGCAGGTTTTCGGCGCCTCCAACGTCGAGTTAGTCACAAAACAGCGCGTCGAGCACATGACTGACCAGGACAAGAAACAGAGTAAAAAATCAAACGGCCGCAACCCACTGGAGTCGTTCCTCGGCATGGCCGAAAAGGAGCACGCGAAGGCTGTGGCCGAAGGCGCGACGGCCAGCAACGGCGTATGTTATTGGACAATCTATTGTTTATTTATTTTTATTTATGTGTTACTCTTATTACTGGTGTTGCTCATTTTTGCTCTTCGTGTAATTGGTTTAATGACTCTTAAAAATTCACTCTAGATGTTTTCTTTTCTTTTTCTTTTTTGGTATGTGTGCATTATTTTTAATAAGTGTTGGTCGGCGCAAAAATGTAAGGTATATTTCAAAACGTACGTGTTCTTTTTAAGTAACAGCAACAACAAGAACAACAACTTAATAATAATAATTAATTATAATAATGATAATACTAATAATAATAATAATAATAACGGAAGTACACGAGAAATTAGCGTGCTCCTTTGTAGGACATCAGTAACATATCGCACAACCCGAGTTGTATCACGCCCGAGGACTACTTCGACGAGTGCGTCAGCCTGAAGGAGCGCGATATCGGCAGGCCCATTGAGCAGACGACCAAAGTGCAGAAGTTCAAGGCGCAGCTCTGGCTCTGTGAGGACTATCCCCTCTCACTTCCGGAACAGGTGATCTGATCTCGCCATCTTTGTACAGATCACATCGGTCAATCGTATAGCGGTCAATCACGTATCGCGGTCAAGCTGGTTAATTGCATTCTTTTCGGAAATCTTTTCGGAAATCCCTTACCGTTTTTAGCATTTGAAATATACCAGATAATCATATAATCATCTAAGGCTTTTAACGTTCTTTGGTATATAAATACGTTTGATATTAAGTGTAAAATAGAATTTGTGTATTTTAGGTGATTCCTATAATTGATTTGATGGCGGTCAGCAACGCACATTTTAAGAAACTCAAAGATTTTATCACGTTGCAACTTCCTGCAGGTTTTCCTGTCAAAATAGGTGCGTATATTGTTCAGTGTTGTGCTGCATAACAAGTAATAAAAAGAACAAAC
Source organism: Protula sp. h YS-2021 (assembly GCA_949752745.1). NCBI lineage: Eukaryota > Metazoa > Annelida > Polychaeta > Sabellida > Serpulidae > Protula > Protula sp. h YS-2021. The sequence goes on from OX457030.1 coordinate 21,421,255, forward strand.
ATGAAAATTTTCGGTGTATATTTGGCCGTGATGGTAGTAGCTTTGAAAACAAAGAGTTTTGGTAATGGTATTTGTGTGTGGGAATACCTTTGATGACATGAAAATTTATATTTTAGAAATCATCAAAAAGATAACGGTTATCCTTTAAGTAAAAAAAAATCTATAACGTTCATGGGTCGTGATGTGGCAAATTGATCTATAATCAGACTCTTAATATGCCACGGAGAAAATTGGAATTCTGCAGTTTTTTTAGATCAGTCGAACTTCGTCGTCGGGGTGGTGTTGTAACACCAGTAGGCGGTATCCGTCGTCTGTATGTACATATGTACGTCTGTACGTATGTAGACTTTGAAAAATGCTTCTTCTGCCTCAGTTTGGATTGGATTCCTTTCAGATTTAGTACGAATGTTCTCCAGGTAGGCTTGTCCGGAAAAAAAATTTTTTGGCAATTAGCCACAAATTAGCCAAATGGGGGTTATGTTAATTAAAGTGTGTGGTTGTCAATTTTCAAAATGCTTCTTTTCCTACAATTTTGACATGACTCCCTTTTAATTTGTGTGATTGTTCCCCAGATGGTTCTCTTTTGAAAAGTTACATTTTTGACCCGCCTTAAATTAGCTAAATGTGGACCATTTTTAATTTCTGAGCTGCCAGATTTTAAAATGCTTCTCGCTCAATTTTGATCGGACTGCCTTCAAATTTTGCACAAATATTCAGTGAGCGGTCCTCTCTTGTGAAGTCACATTTTTGGCGATCCGCCCAAAATCGGCTAAATGGTGGGGGGGGGGGGGGGGCAATTTTTTTTTAATTTTTGTCGTTAAAGTTTTGGGCACATGTGGGAGCATTTAAGATTTTTAGTTGATTTTCAAAATGCTTCTTCTCCCACAAGTTTATTCGGATTGTCTTGAAAGTGACTTTTTAGGCGATTCACCAAAAATTGACCGAATAGCGCCGCTTTGAAAATTTTTGTGAGCCAACTTTCAAAATCCTTTTTTTTTTTTTAAATTTTTCTGTTGGCAGATTTTAAAATGTTCCTTCTCCCACAATTGTGACGGGTTCTTTTAAAATTTTGCACGAATGTTACCTGGATGGCCGACCTTTGACAAATTTTCAGTAACCGATTTTTTAAAATGGTACTACCACTTTTTGACGAGCCTAGAAGCCTGTTGGTACTTAATTCACTACATCCAAGCTGGTCACAATGTCTCTGTGCATTCTTAATCTTGTTTCTTTGTTTTGTTTCGTTTTTGTTTTGTTTTTGTTTTTTGTCTTTTGTTTTTTTTTTTTTTGGGGGGGGGGGGGGGCTGGGGGTGAGACATTCTCATGTAATGTAAAAAATCCCATTCGGTTGTTGTAGAAATACCGCTGTTCCATGTGTTGAATGCCCGCATCACGTTCGGCAACATTTTCGCGCTAGACAAGAGTGTCGACAGCGTGACGAACGTCATGGAGGAGGAGCGCCGGACGTGCGTCATCGATGACGCAGTGTTTGACGCGCCGCCAGATTATTCCGTCATAGGTACACCGTGTTTTTTTTTCTATTATACACTACCCGTATAGGTACACTCCTCCGGCATTTTTTGGCAAATACGTTAACTGTGCCCTTTCTTATTTTTTCGTTATAGGTACCTTTTCTTCATCAAAATACATGTGAGTGAAAATGAGGCTAACATTTTGTTGTAAATTCACATCACAGGAGTGGTATTCTACTCTGTCCTTATATTTAAGGACGTCCTTAGTCTTGAGATTAGATGGTTCATCCTTAATTTTTATCCTTATATTTAAAAGACTTTGTTAAGTTTGAGGATTTTTTTTTTTAAATAAGGACAGAGCAGAAAACCACTCCTGCAATAGTGAATTAGCTGATGGGTCATTTATCTTAAAATTCGCGTGGACAAACAGAGGTCGTATTTTGATCCCAAAATAGTTGACTTTGATGAGTGATTCAGAGTGTGTAGAGCGTTACTGGGTGTTTGACCCGCGCGGGAAAAGACTTAGTATATCGATGTGTCCGAAAAAAAGGAAGAAAAACGGTTGACGTTTTCTCAGAAAAGGGAGAAACTTTCGCAGTTATATAAATCTAAATTGAACTTTTATTGCTATGCTGTTGTAAGTAGTAACTGCTAAAACAGCACTATAGTCCTTTGGCATCTGCCAGTCTGACTCGTGTAGGAAGTGCGAGGTTGATGTTCTAGTTTCAAGTAGTGTAATTAAAATGAATAAAAAAAAGCGGCAGTATTATATAGATATGTACTTACTTTACAGTACATGCGTACTGAAATTCAGGTAAATGATTGTTAGTGCATCCGTACTTGATAAGTGCTCCCGTACTTGTTCCAAAGAGATCTTACCAAAATGATAAAATAAGCTGTTGCATTTTAAAGTTGCCATGACTCGCATAGACATAAGTTTCCGTAAACACTGAAGCATTTTGGTTAATTATAAGTCTTGATGTTTTTGGTAAAAAGTTTAATCTTGCACTGCTAAAGTCACACAACTCAGATTTGTGTGAAATTCAGAAAAATGTTCGCTAGTTGTCTGTGCTTCTTTTCTCTCCCTGCTTGTGTGGGGCAGGAGCGACCCGCCCCCCCCCCCCCCCCGTCATCCCTTCTCTCCCCCGGCCCCAGTTGCACTTTGCAGATATTGCAGGTTGGGTTCGGAGGGACGCGATTTGTTCCCTTACTCTGTGCCTATTTGCCGCACTTGTAGGGGGGGGGGGGGGGGAGTGCTAATTGTCCCTTTTACCCTATACCTGTTTTGCCGCTGTTGTAGGGTCGGTGGACGGGGAGCAGGTGCACGCGTCTCGTCTGCGAGACGAGGACGACCAGATCCTGCAGTTCGCCATACAGCAGAGCCTGCTCGAGGCCGGCACCGAGAACGACCAGGTATGTGTCTCCACCGTCAGCCGCTGCGGTCACATTAAAACTGAAAAAAAAAAAAATTGAAAAAATACTTGAACAATATGTGTTCAGCTACTCGTGTGTGCTGGTCAAGTACTGATCAAGTACTTACACGTGGCGCATTTTTGCAGAAAGACAATGCTGCAACCGCGGCAAGAAATATTATGATTGGCAACCTTTGCGATTGTTTTAGAGGGAGGGAGGAGGGAGGGGGGGAGTTAATGCCCAGGAATTGTATCAGCTGTTGTTTTATGTGTCACAGGTAACTGTGTGGGAGGCACTGAACCGGAGCAAGCAGCCCCAGAGTGGCGTCATGTCGGCGCGCTACCTTAAGGCAGAGGAGGAACGCCAGCTACAGCGCGCCCTGGAGGCGTCGATGCTGGACAACCCCGGGGTAACCCCTCCCACGCTGCCGCCGCCGCCGCCGCCGTCGTCGTCGCCGCGCGACTCGCAGCCCCCGCGCCACGATCCGTCGCCGCGGCCTCTGCCGCATATGGACAGTGACCTGGAGATGGCGCTGCAGCTGTCCAAGATGGAGATGGAGGAGGCGGAGGAGAGGAGGAAGCGGGAGGAGGAGCGCGCGAGGAAGGAGGAGGAGGAGTTGGAAAGAATATTGGCTCTTTCTCTCACGGAAAAATGATTCGCTTCAAAATGTGCATTAGTGTTCAACTTTTGTATTTTAATAGACACAAGCTTATTTATTTGTGGCCGGCTGTTTTCACAACATTTTTTTTTTTTTGGCTGAGTAGTTTTATTTAAGTTAAACCATCAAAAAAGATGGCCATTTTGTATTACTTCGAAAAATTGTTTTTTGCCTTACGACCTTGCCCCGATCCGTCTTCCTGCTTCAGTGTTAACTTAAAACTTATTCCGGATCACTTACCCGTTCTAGGGCTTCCTCCCCCTCCTGCCCCCGCCCCCCCCCCCCCCCCTCCTCCAGCAGACTTGTCACTCCCGCGACTTTAAAGCCCCAGGCAGTAAGGGCCATCTATTCACTGCATGCCGCCCTTCTCACTTGCAGTTTCTTTCTTGTCTCATCCCGACCCCACCGTCCCCATCCCACCATACGCATCCCACTGTCCCCACCACACCCGTCTCCACCACATCCGTCTCCATCCTTACCCCACTTTCCACCGTCCACACCCCACCGACCCCATCCCACCGTTCCCGTCCCACGTAGCTGGTTAGTGGTCCTATACAATGAACAAGAGAAACACTGAGAGCCTTCTTTTTTTTTGGGGGGGGGGGGGGGGGAGGAAGATATTAATTCTTCCCGTCAGAAAGATAGTAGTGTTCTTTTTTTTTGGGTGGGTGGCACTCAGCTTTGAGGTCAAATCAAGGTTGGGTTTGCTTGAAAAGTTTCGCATTCTATATAAAGGAGTGCTATAAAAATGTTACTTGCGGCTTCAAATGGAAACAAGAAAATGTCGTGAAAATGGCCGTTTTGTATTGACCCCCCCCCCCCCCCCCCCCCTTCGCCCCCGCTCCCTCGGAAAGTTCTTTGCCTCACCGATGCTGATGAAATTGGTTTGTCACGAGAACACAAAAGCAACGGCCATCTGGAAGCCTTCTCCGTAACAGTCAGGGAATGAACTGTGAGGTATCTGGCAGCCAATAGGGCTCCTGCTATTTATTTATTACAGAGCATTATGTTGCAGTCTGGCTGAAAATGAGGCATAAATGAGTTATTGACTCTATGCGCCATCTCTGGTATAGGTGGATTGAATTGTATTCAAGATATTGTGAATTTGTTCTCATGTGATTATGACGCACATGATTATTGGTGTTGCTGGGCAACCAAAAATAAAATAACACACGTATTGTTGACGGCGTGGTTGTGATTTCATGTGCATTTATGTTTTGTCTTATTTGTTACTTAAGATCTATGGCGGGTGTAGTATATTCAGGCAAAGCGTGATTATGCTAAAATGCGACATTTTTCATGTGTTGCTTTTTGGAAACTGTGTTATATTTTAGTGATGTATATTTTCGGTTGTGTTGCTTCTGTAATGCAGTTGGGCCTCCTACATTATCCAACACCTGTTCATGCAAACTGGTCTTGGATTTTGGAAGAATAGTTTTTTTTTCAGAGATTAATTGAACGAACAAAAAAGGAAGAGCAACAAACCGGATTTCAGTTAGGTGTGAACTTAATCCGTAGGCTTTACTGGTAGGTTGTAATTTGGGGTGTTAGAGCGGGGCCAGCACGGTTGTGGAGAGGTTGGGGGAGGGGGGGGGGAGGGTGGAGGGGGGCTGGTGGGGCATAACGTCATAAGCTGTGGTTATAACAAGGGGCTGATGTAATAGCCGTACCGAATGTTTCTAAAAGGCTATCAACACTATCGTATATTTTTTCACACCAGTTGGCCGAGGGATGCCAAATTATGTTTTAAAATAAGTGTGGTTGACAGTTATGGGTATTTAGGTAAAGAAAAAAAGACAAAGGTAAACTGCCAGGCCAAGGCTTTTGTTTTAATCACTCTAAAATTGCAACGCGTGAAACTGGAAGGGTTTCACGCAGTTTCCCGCCCGCCCCCGCGCCCTACAGCCTCTTCCCCAAGACAATCTTGTGAATACCTAAGGCCCCATTGCCCCGCCCTTGAGTGAACGGTCCAGATTGCCCTCCCCCCTCCCTCTGTCCTCCCGCCCCTCAATTTTCCAAAAAAAACATTTGCCACCATTCTGCCACCAGGTGAATACATTACGAACCCTTGGCCTGTACCACTACCTTAACCCGTGTATATTTTATTTGATGTCTAGGAAACTTTTTTGACGCTAGTCATTTCACAAATTTAATGCTAGGGCTTTTTCCAAAAATCTGTTTTACGATAATATTTATTGAACCAAACCTCACGCACATACTGAACAAAAATGTATTGCTCCCATATCGTGGGGTAATTGCTGGAATCCGCCGTTCCAGAGACATTTCAGGGAACGTGTTATTCTGTGGGGCAAAAAGTTCCTGGAACAAGTCATTTACGGATACTTGCCGGAAATTATCGTCCGGAGAAATTGTCCTTTTTTTTCGGACACTACCCGGAAATTGTCCTTTTTGGAAGACTTCCCTGAAGTTACCCCCATCCTGAGCAGTGCCTGGAGCAGCCCTTACCGAAGCATTGATTTGTCTTGTGATACAAGTGTAGCTTAGCAAATTGATTAATTGAGGACGAATAAATACTGGATAGATATTGCCCGCGGGCGGTATCGATAAATACACGTCTCATGTGTTTCTTTTCTTGGCGAGTCGATCAATAACTATATTTGTGCAACAACAGAAGGGCAACAATGGCAGGGCGGTAAATGTTTTCCTTCGGCTGTTGTTACCATTTCAGTAATGCCCAAACTCTGCTGGTTAGGAATCTGTGTACTTAGTAAAGTCGAACGTTAGGGGTCGTCCATGAATGTATGCTTAGTAAAGTCGAACGCTAGGGGTCGTCCATGAATGCATGCTTAGTAAAATCGAATGTTAGGGGTCGTCCATGAATGTGTGCTTAGTAAAGTCAAACGTTAGGGGTCGTCCATGAATGCATGCTTAGTAAAATCGAACGTTAGGGGTCATCCATGAATGTGTGCTTAGTAAAGTCAAACGTTAGGGGTCGTCCATGACTGTGTGCTTAGTAAAGTCTAACGTTAGGGGTCGCCTATGAATGCATGCTTAGTAAAATAGAACGTTAGGGGTCGTCCATGAATGTGTGCTCAGTAAAGTCAAACGTTAGGGATCGTCCATTAAATGTGTGCTTAGTAAAGTCGAACTTTAGGGGTCGTCCATGAACGTGTGCTTAGTAAAGTCAAACGTTAGGGATCGTCCATGAATGTGTGCTTAGTAAAATCGAACGTTGGGGGTCGTCCATGAATGTGTGCTTAGTAAAATCGAACGTTGGGGGTCGTCCATGAATGTGTGATTAGTAAAGTCGAACGTTGGGGGTCGTCCATCAATGTGTGCTTAGTAAAGTCGAACGTTAGCTGTCGTACATGAAGCACGAATCTGTTCTTCAGTCGTTCGTCCATCAGTTTATGGAATTATTCTGTTTAGACAAGAAGTATAAATTAACAGAAAGGATAGTTAAGATATTGGCTACATCTTCCGTATCTTCCCTCTGACACCTGTCCTTCCATCTGTCCCTCTCCCGTAATCAGCATATTCCGGAATTGGAATTACGTGCACGAGGAGACTCCTGGAAGATATTGCCAAGATATTTCAGACTGCGTCTGATCTCTATGCCGGGAGACCTGGGCTTATCGTTAACTGAAGAGCCTTGAGCTTATCCTTAGCTGAGAGCATTGGACAACTGCCTGGGGACTCTTCTGGTTCTGGATTTCAGGTCGAAAAGGGCAAGCTCATGGCAAGAGGTCAAAATGTCTTTTGTGTGTGTGTGTTCTTTTTGTCCTCTTTCTTCAACTAGAAAAGGTGAGAGAAATGTGTTTTTTTTAATTTGGGTTTTGAAGAAGTCCAGATTGAAACATAAACAAGTTAAAAGGTTCGGTGTCTCTGTTTGGCTAATTATCCAACACACTTTAAGTTGGTGCTTGCACCCTCATTGAGGGCTTGACCTTACAAGTGTTATCCTGTTACGTTTACGCTTGTGGCGCGATGTCCTTGGACAGTCTTATTTAAATAAAGCATTGTGTGATTTCTCAGCGGGCCGCTGTGTGATCAAGTGCTTGTGTTTAATGAGACGACAGCGTCTTTTCTCAAACAATGAAAGATCGATGTGTAAAAAAGAAAATATTCATTAAATAATAATTGTCTACTAGTAATTCTGTACCGTGGCTGGTGCATGGGAAAATACAGCGAAACTTCTCTTTTCCGATTTCTGTTGTATCCGAACCCTACCCCCTCCCACCTCCCCCCTCCGGGAAGCTAAAAACTTCTATCCACTTAAATGAATCAAAGTCTAAGGAATCGTTTTTGTTTCTCAGTGTCCTAACGGTGAATTTCTCCATCTTAAGTCCACACCTGGTAACTAATTGTTACACTTGATGAAACCAGGTTGAAACTTGGTTTATGGAAATCGCCCGACGTGTTCGTGGGTGCGGGGCTGGCTTGTACCAATTATTCACTAATTGTATTTTTTTTTTATTTGTTATAAAACTCAGCAGATCTGTTCAGGTAACTGTAATTCACGGAACTTGATGGAAATTTATTTTCATCGCCATTCAGCGTTGTTAATTTTAAAATTTTAAACCAACACCTATGATAAATGTTCCTGAATAACTCATTTGAGATGGATTTCAAAATGCCTCGAATACTGCTGAGTGTTTGGTCATACCAGCGATTGCAGTGGCGTGCCGAAATTTACAGCCATCCTGTTACTGAGGATCCAGTTTTTTAACGGAGCAAGTTGATAAAACTTTTAATATTAGATGTGAATTAAACCCGGAGCAGACTACGAAACTCTATGATGGCTGGACCGTGTCTGTTGTTGATGTCGCTGCTTATTTTATTGATTGGATTATTCTTTACTAGTAAGATCAAATTTAGTTATGTTAATATCCCTTCAAAAGTGAAATTAAAGGCAGCACGTTTTGTTTTCGTTGCTGCTGTTGTTGTTTTTTTTTTATTTTTGTGTTAGTCTTCTATTGGTATTTGTTAATAAATAGTCATATCTGCTTTTGATAAAGAGCACAATTGACGACTCAGCGACAGTGCCTTTGATGATATCAAAACTTGGAATGGAAGTAGTGTGTAAAGCTGCTCTGGAATTTGTTAGGAAGGAACGTTGCTGCGGGACTGGTCGTTGGCGAGTGGAACATGTACCAGAACACATTCACGTGCAGCGCGGAACAGCTGTCGTTCTCTGATGTACTGGATGACGCCTTGCTAGAAATCGAAGATATTGGAGATAACTTGTTGTGCATGCAAGAGGTGAGCAACAACAACAAAAAAACAAACAAACAAGTAAACAACCTACGATGATCAAGCAGTTTTCAGTGATTTTTGTGTATAATGATGGCCAAAGTAGAGACATATATATGATGGCGGTATTATTGTACAATAAGCATAAATCAGGGTTGCCCATGATCGGGAAAAGTGAGGAAAATGTCAGAAAATTCGAATATTAACAATTTGTCAATTTCTAATTTTTAATATTTCTATCATTGTGTTTTATGTCTTCTTTTTGTGTAAAAATATTGAGGAATTTAAGCGCCTTTTCTTACATTCTAGACACCACGTTAGGCGTATTGTTAAGCAGATTTCCTTGGTGAATATTGGCATTTAATTGGACAGTTGAAATCTACCAAATACTATATATAAATTAATCATAATAAAAAATAGAGTATTAGAATATTATAAATAGAATGTTATCAGGAACAAGCAACAGCTGTGTGTTCAGATTTCCTTGATGTCGATTAATGGGGGTTGGATGATGGGGGAGGGGTGTCAAAAGATATTTCCTTTTATATACTTAACAAAACTTAATCAACTTGCGCCGCCCAAATATACATTTGATACAGCCTCAGGGAATAAGTTTGAGGAATAGCCATTTGAAAGACATGCTAAGTTTGGTTGATACAAATTAGTATGAAGAATCGAGGTAGCACATAAGGGCACAAGACTGCTCAGTTATAGTATTTGTTATATATCAGTCACTTCGTAGAGTACTAAACTTTTCAGTCACATCCTAAACTGCCGGGTTTGGGGGCTTCAAATTTGATAGTTTGCCTGAAATTGTACTTACTGTTAAGTGTGAACACAAACGGTTATATTTCTTCCTATTATCGATCTTTTATACTAAATAAGTATCCCGGGTTTACTTAATCTTTAGAAAAGTCAAATTTAACAGAAGAGAAACTGTTCAGCTTGGATTCCAATGCGCCGTATTAAAATGTCGAGCGCAATTGAAGGGGTCCATGCGTAAACCTGATAATTGCACTTATCAGCAGTGGAGAAATATATATATATCGCGCTGTCGATGGTCAGGAAAAAGTCAAAAACATTCATTTTGAAAATTGTGTGGCAACCCTGACCAATCCTTTTCAAATCACATTGCCTTGGCAGTTGTCCCCGCGAACGTCAAAACGTCAGAGATACATCGACCACAGTGGGGAACTTCTGTGGTACACCACGTTCCAAGTCGACGCTCGTATTTCGTTGAACAGTCTTGCGGAAGATACTAAGATGTAATTTGACACTCCCGCGATTTGACTAAATCTCTTGTCATACTGCGGATTAACGTGGGATTTATTTAACTTTTTTTCAAGCTAATGCGCTGAACATTCATACTGCAGCTTTGCTCAAGATTAACTAATCCATGCAGAATTAGTTAACCCCGAATGTAAGCTAATTCCAAGTAATCTACAGTATGGAAAGAGCACAGATCTCTCTATACTTACACAGTGCAGACGTAATACCTTGTGTGCAGAGACGAGCATCACATGCGAGGATCGTTCGTGTGTGTGCGCTCTCATACACGAGGACTACAACACCTGTAGTATCGACTTCGGCATTTTCAAAAAAGTAAGCTCCTTTGCCTCGAAGTTGCATCCCCTCGTAAGAGGGCCACTTTTAGGGTGTTGAGTTTTGAAATAGATTTTTATGATTCGAATAAGCGCAATTAAGTCGAATATCGCCACATCTTGCCAATACTGAAGCAGTTATCAATCCCAAGTGTAAATAATTCATGTGGACAGCCTTCTTGAAATATCCATTCTGTTTTTTTAAATACTTAAAATTCAAGAAATAGCCTTTGGAAAACAAGACCATATAATCTACAGAAAAGATTTGTTGTATTTTCCTTTCATTTTTTTCAGTATTTTTTGTTCGCAAAAAATCTGCTCAAAACATGTACTTTTCGACGTATTAATGTAAGATATATTTAAGATCGAATTTGTTCTGTTTTGATTTTATAATAATGGACTAAATTCTGAAATGTAACTGCTCTTTGTTTGATAGATCAGATCTAATCGTTGCTCAAACGGGGGCACGTGGGTAAATGAGACGTACTGCACGTGTTCAAGTGGATACTGGGGGACGTTTTGCGACCACGGTAAGTGACGTCAACAATAACAACAACAACGACAAAATAAACTCGCTACTTCATAAAATCAGAAGTAACATACTGTGCCTGTTGAAAACATTCACTGAAGTCGAGAGAGCATGTAACTGAGTAATTAATAAAAATACTTTCCTTGGGTACCTTTTACAATGTTAAACTGACCGATTGTTCTGTCTGAGTGATTTTTATAACTGAATAATTTTTATAACTGAGTATTTTAATAACAGACATTCCTGTAACTGAGTGGTTGTTGCAATTGACTGATTGCTATATCTGAGTGACTGCTATAATTCAGTGACAGTTATATATGAGTGATTTCTATAACTGAATGATTGTAAAATATGAGTGACTGTAATTGTAACTGAATGATTGTTATAACACTGTTTATTACATCTGACTGATTGCTTTAACTGAGTGATTGCTATGACCGAGTCATTTTAAACCATCGGCAACACAATTTCTTGCAATACCGTCTCTTTACCATCCTCTCCTCTGAATCCAGAGCTGTTATTGTAACTCAGCACACGTTGGTTTTGGGTGTGTCTTTTGTCTTGATTGCGTGAATTTGATGTTTTGTCCTGTAACAAATTTCTGTCTCATATAGTAACTTCATTAGACTTGTACAAAGGGGAAACTGATAAAGTGCGCTATGGGCTACTATAGAATTTGGGTCCGTCCATACGTGTAGTCGTCTATTTGTTCGTTCTCTGGAATTCAGTTCTGCTGTATATGAAAAAACCTTATAGTAGATCTGTGCGACGAGTTATTTTTAGATTTTCGGAAAAACTAAAAATTTCAAAACCTTTCTGCATCAACTTATATACAAAAATTCTCTTTAAGGAACAAACTTTGATAGCGAAATACACTTTCTGGTTCTTTCGTTTCTACGTCATACCCGACGTCTGTTTAACGAAGACCTCTGTATAACGAACATGGTTTCCAGTCCCAAAAATGTTCAATTCAAATAGACTTATTGGCTCGTATACCCCATATCTCTGTAGTCATTCAGAAACCCTAACTCTTCAGCGTTTGCACAACAATTACTGATCAGTTCTTGGTTACCTGAAAGACAGAGCAAGTGCCGACATTTTGAAGATAAATTAATCATCAACATATGTATTTAATGGGCGAAATAAAAGGAATGTCTGACATGAGCATAAACTTTTCACATAGGTAGTTTACTATACTCTGTAAAAAAAAAACTCATGTCAGATTGTGTTTTTATAAGTAGCAGAGGAGACTTGATTTTTAATGATAAAAAAAACGAGAATATATGTGGTTTTAATCACCCGCCGGCTATAATTGCAGCAGATAAATATTACTTTCATGCTTGTCCATATTTCGTATGCTCAGAGACACAGCATAATAGTTATCAATATCTGTGTGCTGCGCCAATTATAAGACTATGGAAAAATAACATGCTTGACAACACACACATACATGAACCCTGATTTGCCGTCCTGCTATACAACTGGACATTAGATAAACGTTCTCATGTAATTTCGTACTTGTTAGCTATAGATTCAAGCGTAAAATTTCATTCCTTTATGGTGGCGTATTCATGACAATCGTAGCTCTGGCAATATGACATTTATACTTGATTAACGTGTACGCAATATCTATGGCGCCCCAAATCCCCTTATCTGGATGTAAGATATAAAGAGCAGAGAAGAATAGAAAAGGGTATACTTTTTATTGTTATTGTTTTCTGTTGCAGATCTGGGAGCCTAAAGCTTCAACATTGGGCCTTGTGGCGTAATATGGGTGTTTTTGCCTCCAATATATTTACACACAATGGAACATTCAATTAAAGTGACTCATTTCTGAAATCTACATTATTTAATCCTTGATTGCAAAGACACTGAAGCAAAACTAGACTAAATTGTGGATCTTTTGCATTTAGCAAAATAAGTTTTTTCTTTAATAATCGAAAAATTTACCTGTAAAATTATAGACATGGTATTTCTTGTTGATAAACTACTGCATTAGAAATAAGAATATCTGCAAAAATACAGTTTGCCTAATTTTCTGCGTCTGAGAAATAGGTTTTCTTCCAATTGAAATGTATCATTCTGGTGAAAGTATAGACTAAGTATAAAGACAGCACACCTTGTATATCGCTGGCGAACATGTCTGTTATTTAACCAATATAAAAGTTGCTATGCACTCTCCAAAAGCTGGCAGTACGTTTCTCTTATCTTTCCCCAAAATAAAGGGTCTACGTTGCCTGGAAATTGCATTCTTTCTTTGCCACAAGGTGACACCAATCAATGTGTTTTGTAAAGCAAGTATCTGTTTTACTTTTGGTGATTTTGCACAAATGCACCATCTGTGTTATGATTCGCATTGGAATTTGAAGAAGATAAGAAAGTTCTTTTCTTTTTCTGTTCATCTGCTGTTTCAAATGGATGTTTCCCCAAAAATAAATATTGTTCGTTGCATTTTAACATATCGCAATTTACGTGTACACTCCAGCAAGTTTGTCTATTCTGTCTGTTTAATTTATTGCAACGTAATCAATTGCCTTACTCCACAAAATCGAAGGACGATTGTGCCATTTGTTACGCAAAACCAAAGGTAAGGGGAATCTGCCGTAAGCCTCATCATGATCCATCCTGATTGTTTTCCAGGCGAGCACACATCTGGTGACATCACATGACAACTGCTATTGTGATCCTGCCCTTCCCAATGCCCTGTGCTGAAACTATTTGTATAATTATTGTCTAGTAAAGTTCTATTCTTAAGTTTACAAGACTGATCCAGCCTAAATGTTCGTGAACGAAACAAAGGTTTAGCAGCCATTTAGACGCATGAAACTTGCAGCATTATCCATTTTGCATAACATGAAAGAGAGACGTTTAGTGTTAATTATGGTTGCTTTGCTGGCGATTCAGCAATCACGTGAGTACCTGCACGCTTTATCAGTCTGCACAGTCTTTACAATAATTAAGTGAATATATAGACAATAGTGCATATAAATAAATAGTTAATTTAAAATTAGTATATTAATACATTTACTGTCTTTATATTTTTAATGTTATCATCAGCAGGCGATTTTGTGCTTGCCTTGCGCGTGGGTAGCTGGGAAATGTATCGAAACTCGTTTACTTGTGGCAATGAACAACATCGTTTTTCATATGTGTTAGAAAGCGCAATGTTGGAAATACAACACATAAGCGACAATCTAGATTGCATGCAAGCGGTAAGTTTTCATAAAAACTCCATAGAATAAACTTGTTTCATAAGCTACGACAAAAACCTTTCTAGAAATAGGGTTTTGCAGTCCAAATAGCCGGAATGTTTCTTATTTTTCTTTAAGAACTAGAATCTTCATACTAATTTAACTTTAATAATAAGAAATTTTTCTGTTATGTTAAACAATTAGTGTCAGAGAAATATTTCGTGTGGTTCGACCAGCATACATATAGAAGGTGGACTGTGTGCGCTAATTAACGAGGAATACAATGTTTGCGACCCTTTTTCAGGAATTTACCACAAGGTAAGGACATCAAAAGTTCTGTTACCGTTTTTTTTTTGCAGTGATTATATCTAAATGTACATTCTTCGGATGGGCAAAAATAGCACATATGGCCTGATGAAATGTTATTACCGATGCTGCATGCAAGGAACCCACGCGGAGATGCACCCATCTTTCAGTTTCTAATTCTGATGTATTTTCTGTATAGTCGCCAAAATATGCTAAATGATAACATCTTAACCGAACCAATATTCCTTGAACTATTTCAACAGATTTGAAAAGTATAAATCAGTACGAAAAGTTTTTCGAATGTAAAAATGCACAGTTGGGACAAAAATGAAGCGTCAAAATAACCGACTGTGGTGTTTCTATGGCCTATTTGCTAAGAAAGGCAGGTTAGTAGCCCTGGGTTTGATTCCTTGGGATCGGGTGCGTATGCTCGAAACACTGGCTGTTTCGGCCCAAGATATTGCCTTGTGAGATCAATTCAGTCAATTCAATATTTTCCTGTGCTTGTGCTTGTTGATAGAGAAACATTTTCCCTAAAATTCATGCGTTTATTTAACTGTATGTTTAATCCTCATGTTGTTAAAATATAGGGAAAAGGTTTAGCTGTAGTAAACCGCACAATTCTTTGATCTTTCTTGTAGGGCTGTCTCATTTTTCCTGAAAATATTTTAAGTCAGTTAAGAGAGCTCCGTGGAAACTACCATGCCTCCGATTACAGGAAACAGTTCCCGCCCTGACTTTTAAGATGGCATACATAATTCAAGCTTCAATTCTGTTATAACAATTCGGTTATAACATTAAACCTTTTTTCTGTTATATAAAGGTTAAATTATTTTAGTTAATTTTTAGATTAAATCAAGCAGCTGTGCTAATGGTGGCACATGGATTAATGAAACATATTGTGTGTGTCAAAGCGGATGGTGGGGATCGTTTTGTGATTATGGTAGGTCACAAATATTTTGTCAAAAAAATATTTCAGCTTATTTCATATGAGAACGTAAAATATTTTAAAGATGTAATCCAAAATGTTTATTGTAGTTGAGCAATTCAGTACACAGAGATGTCACTGTGTTTTAATACGCACGAAATGCATATGTGGGTAATCACCAATGACGGCATTATAGCAGGGATGTTTTGACACAAATAGCATCGATCAGAATTCAGACGGTGTTTCAAATGTACCCTTGATCTTCGTGCTTGCTTTTTAAGTTTTACCGGAAATTAGTTGGCTGCTGCTTGTGAATTCCGGTGGCTCCTTCCGGATATTATACTAATATATTTTTCTTATTTTGTAGCTTTTTTATATCTGTTGTTTATTGTTTACAGCTGTCAGTACAATGGTCTCAGGTAAATCTTACTCCTGTATTCCTGTGTGTTATTTGTTTATTTATTTTACCCATATGTGACACGCTCATGAGGTTTTCGAGTGTTACAGTGGTCCTGGTTGTAAGAAACTAATTAGTCCTAACCAGCCAGCACATCTTTAGACAAACAAATTCCCCCTTTTGATTTAAAAATGAATAAAGACAAAATTTTTTTGTTACAATCGGGAATTGCATTGAACAAACATGGCGCTTTGTTGTAAAATGCACGTTTGCCTCCTTACTTATTTTGAAAACTCCTTTTATTCTCTCAAAAGTCTTGACTATAATATAAAACCATTGCGTTGAATTTTTGTTAAATATAAAGAATGTTAAAGAAGACTCTGCTTAAGTTCTTTACACCGTGATATATGAAATATACAGTAAACATTTTTAGCTCATGTAATAATTTTTAATTAGTGTCTCAGACTAAGTTGTGATTATCAATTCAACACACAAACCTTTGATTATAAGCAATAAAATTATTGTGTGATCAGTTTGTAAATTTGTCTCGAATATTCAATGGCAGGAAACTTGATGTCAGCATATCAACTAAACATGTCCGTAAGTACTTCATTAAAGATATTACGCTCGTTATATTCTATAAATGTCATGATGTTTTTCTTTTATATTTGCATCTGTGCCTGCAGAGAGCACATCATCATCAGCAAACCCATGCAGTCCAAATCCATGTGCACCAGGCCAAGAGTGTATTATTACGGATCCAACGAGACATGCCTGTTTTTAACCAGACATGTTTTGTTGAAGCTCTTTAGGATAGCTAATTGTGGGTTTTCACAATTTTGTTGCATTGTTTTGAAATGACATACGATGATGCATATCGTTTTGTACCTCTATGTACCGTAGCATAGCACATACATGTCGTACTACAAATAATATTTATTGCAAGCGTTGGATTAGCACTAGAGATACACATCGTTTCTGTACCTGTGCACCCCGTGCTATAGTATAGTACATATATCGCCTACTACAAATATTTTTTGTATATGTTGAATTGGCATCGTTTCTATACCTCTATGTACCTTGTTATAGTACAGTGCATATTACGATATTGTAATAAACTTTATTGCTGGTATTGAATTTAAACAATGCCACAGAGTTTACACAAATGTAAACATGAGCTCCGAGTTTTACGTTTGCATGATCAGAATAACAATAAAATATGTCCTTACTGACTTTCGTTAAAACATCTTGGCTTACACCGATATCTATTTACTGACAGTCGTTAAAACGCATTGCCTTTAACTGAATCTCGCCAAAGTGATTTGTAGTGCATTTTTTAAATATATCGTTTTTGACAACAAGACCAACTTAATAATCTGTACTAGAAAGGAATTAGACGGGTGATAGATATTTGAAAACAATTCTGTTTAGAAATAGAAAAAAGTTAAGAGATAGTGTGTGCTTTTATGGACGGTTTTGTTAATTGTGCGTGTGCG
The DNA here is from genome assembly GCA_949752745.1 of Protula sp. h YS-2021. Taxonomy (NCBI): domain Eukaryota; kingdom Metazoa; phylum Annelida; class Polychaeta; order Sabellida; family Serpulidae; genus Protula; species Protula sp. h YS-2021. The sequence continues at coordinate 21,438,460 of OX457030.1, forward strand.
AGAACACAGATGTCAGTATTAAATTCAGGTTGCAAGAGTTCAGAGGATAACCGTTAAAAATTATTTGTGATGTTACCTTTTTGTTCAAATGAGCGGCGTCTTTACGAAACATACAATTTGTTGAAAATATTCCTGAGCCGTAATGCAAAACAGATAGCAGATAAAGAAGTTTTCGGAATGTGTAGTAAACAATTTTGTGGAAATCCAGTCTCTGAAGTTCGTTTTGTATGTAAAGTTTTGAATTTGTGAAAGTATTTATGCTACAATAGCCTTCAAAGCACAGATTTTATATAATAAACATAAGAAGCCAAGATCAAAATAACCAAGAAGCTTTATTCAATTCGCTTCGGATGGACAAGAGCATTTAAAGTTCTCATGTTTAGTAAATTCGTAGTGATGTTTTTTTTTTCATTTTTTTGTGGCGTGTTTGAAATTCTTAGATAATGTAATATGTTTAGCGCCTATATTATTTGGTTACCGTTCTCTACCAGCAAATTCTTATGTGTCATGAAAAAGCATCTATCTGCTTGATGTTTTAAATATTCCCACTTAACGCGTTTTACATGATTACGAATTAGGTAGTCTTAAATTGAGAATATTGAAACTTTTGCTTATTATTTGACTTACGATCAGTGGATTTAAATATTACAATGGTACAAAAGACTATCAAGCAAAATCGTTTAGGGCTGTATAGATATTTTGTATTACAGTAACGTTTATTTTACAACTGTGGTATATCTTGTCGAATTTGAAAACTATGGATATCGTTGGAACAGGGTGACAGTGCTCCTTTTGATTGACTCTTACTCCATTTGCATAGTACAATCAGCGTTCTTTTATCAATGAAAAATTTAGTTCAAAAGTCGGTCTTTTACTTTTTTACGTTAAAACATTTGCAAGTGATATATTGGCTAAATGTGATGCGCCACTAACTAAATGACACGTGCCAGATTTTTCATATCAAGTACCCTAAACTATTCTTTTCTTCCGAAAATAGCTGTTATTGGGACTGCCATAGTTTGAAAAATTTAGACCAAGTAGCATCATTTATTTTTTAAAACAATTATAACATTTGCTTCAAGAATTGTGTGTAAACTTATAAAATATTGACATATGTTTATTTGTACAACGATTCGTCAGTGGGCATTTCCTTAGAGCCAGTTGTAGACATACCAATCCATAGCTACAACTTTTGTTTTATTGAAGTTTTATGTATGTGTTTGTTCTTCGTGCTGGTCTGTTATTGCCTGCTCATTGTTTGTAAAAAGCAGTAACAAAGAACCACTGTGGCATGATATAATATCTAGCGGCCACGGTTGTACCATACACTGTCTAAAGATTGTTTTCTTAAGAGAGCTTTGCTGATAATTGTTCAGTTATCTGGAAATAAAATCATTATAATCTGACATCTCCAGAAAATTACTTAAGGCATAAAACAGTGAATAAGAAACTACTTATTATTAAGTAGAGAAATTATTGGCTTACTTTATTTGGTAAAATAATGATTAGAAAGTAATTTTTAACCACATTGTTATTTACTGGAAGAATGCTTTTCAAATGAGACTTCAGTGTCATTAAAACCAATACAAAACTTATGAATAGCTTCCGGCATTTGAATATCACGATAACCGGGAGAAATGTAGATAAACAGAGCTAGTTATTAGCTAGTTATTATAATGAAACATAAATGGTCAATATAGATGGATAATAGCTAGAAATTATACTGTAATATGTATAAAAATACTGAGGATGACAATATCGGATATGAAAATAAGTTTTGTTTCCTTTGCTTTTTGTTTCTGTCTTACAGGTAGCTGTTATATTTTAATTAATGAAGGTCGTATTTTCTAATGATATGATTTCTTTTATGGCTGTTTCTCTTATAAACGATATTTCTTAATTAATCAATTATTTTTCAAAAAAAGTTTTTTTCAATTATAGCGATGCCACTGTTTATATAAATAGACAGGGTATGAAGTATTTTTAATGGAATTCTTGGATTGTTATGCCAATCCAGAAATAGGTAGTCGTGTAATGAATTCTGTCATAGCGCAAGTACTTCCCATCGTAAAATCATGTAAAATAAACTATCGGAGCATGTATATTTTTCTATTACTTTTATAAAGGAGACCAAGCCTGCGCCGCTTTAAAAATAGGGAACTGGAAGATGTATCAGAACTCTTACTCGTGTACGAGTGGCCAGACCTCCATGACTGTAGCTCTTGATGACGCTTTAATAACAATAATAGATGCACGAGACAATTTAGCATGTCTGCAAGCGGTAAGGGAAGCTGAATTTTTGTTTTGATTCAGAAGGCTTACTTAGCGAAAAAAGATATTACCCAATTTGCCATTCATCCATAGCTTATCATTTGCATTGATGTTGGGAATCTTTGTGTTCCCCAGTTTAGAGATAAGTCCTTTTTGTTGATACGCATCTTCTACAACACATATCCCTGACTCGGTGATGGTTGATGGTAACTTGCCTGACTTGCCTGATCCTTAGTTTCTCTCTGCGCTGGCTCCCCAGAGTTGGTGAATGCCTACTTCTGTGATCCGTATCTTGTTTGGCATGCTTACCGTGGTGATCTTTGTCTTTTCTGTCTGCTAGTTTCCCAGATATTGCTGACAGGCTTAATCACAGCAGCTTGGTCTCTTAGCATATTGATACTGTGTTGTGATGCTACTTTAGACACCATTCATTTTGCATCTTTCATTGTATCTTTGTGCATAAGGCATGCTTGTTCTTTTCCCTAAGTAGTGTCATATCCTTAGGCATGCCATGTAGAAGGAGATAACTCTCATAAACTCATAATCTCATTATCGTACAGGAGATGGCAGCGTTAGGGCATTGTACGCAAGGTTTTGACCGATCGTAATATCTTTCCTTCTAGCTCTTATTTTGGTATTTCTTCAACCCCAATTGGTTTTGGGAAATCTTAAGATTAGGCCTTCTGCTGTCTGTTCCGTACATGTTCTAAGCGGCGACTGATCGGAATTTATTCCTTCTAATTCTTTTTGCTGTTTCTTCCTTCATTCTTCTATTTATCCCACTTGTTCCTTTATCATTTTCCTCCCAATAAAACGTTCATTGTCGCTAAACATGACGGTAAAAGCAGCAACAACAGATAAACGCAAGGGGTTGTTGATGATTATTTCAACCTGTACAAGCGACGGAACAGTTCTGTTGGATGCCCGATCCGTTGCATTTAGTCTTTGTTTTAGGTTCTGGTTGCTAAATAACACCCATAAGCTGATATTTGTATAAACTGATTGTTAGTTTCTGAGAGTTGATTTTCGTTCTGTATTTGTATGAGTTGATTGTGACTGTAAATTAAATATTTTCAAAAAAACTAGCGGCAAACCAATTAACAGTTTCAGTCTTCCTTTTATTTGGCAGTGATGAACAAACATGAGCATCAATCAAATCCACAGTTTAACTCACTGCTGGGTAGTATTCTCACTGGAGTCAAGAAACGTCATTAAAAATATTAGAAAATGCTATATAATTAATATATTTAAATAAGAAATAATGTAGATCACTTGTCTTTAACAATTAAATCGAGGTTTGATAAAATATTTTCAGTGTATGGAAACTACTTCTTGTGGTTCAACAAGCGTGAATTTAGAGGATCGCGCTCCCTTGTGTGCTTTAATAGACGAAGAGTACAGTGTTTGTGATGGCGGCAGTGGCATATACCACAAGGTGCGTCAAGCATATATATTTATTTTCCGGGAAGTTTCCTGGTCAAAAATACACAAATTTTAACCTGAAATGAAGTAACACATTTTTGTTTTTGTTGCTTCTATAGGAGAAATGTGTGTTTGGTTTTCATTACCAGCTGTGTCTTTAAAGTTCAAAACATAAACGGTCAATTTTATTCTTTTTGATGTTTCGATTGAACCACTAAAGGTCAAAACATAAAAAGGTTTATTTTATTCTTTCTTTTGTTTCCCCTGTGCTACTGAATTTCAAAACAGACAAAACCTGTTTTATCGACACCAATACAAAATAGGAATGCCTAAAATTAATGGAAAAATGTTCTTCCTAGTCTGAACAGAAAAATTCTTCGTCCATAATTTGCACTTTTCGGTTTATGAGCTAATAAAACTAAAAACTTCAAGCACAGATGGTCTGTTTCTCGCCAGGAAACCATCTGTGTGAAAAGTTTATCAGTTATAAACCATAGTTCCACTGAAATATTACATGTGTATATGACAAGTGCAATTTTGTAGACTGCACTGATGCGGCTCAGTGACCATCTTAGGTCAAGAGCCCATGCATACTGATTATCTAAATGAATGAGAAAACCCTTCTGATGACGTGAAGTGCATAACTATGCAGACTTTTAGTTAAAAAATCAAAATAAAATACAAATGTGATAATTGGCCAAACTCTGGAGAAAACAAGTTCGAGATCTCGATCTTGAAGTGACCAGAATAAAATAAAGGAATTTATGCATATTAACGGATAGCATTTGGACCATGTTGAAATTCGGAATTCGTACCATATTTTAAAAAAGAGGGATAACTTTGGGATCACGCCTTAAAATCTGGGTTACGAGGAAATAGATTAATTTTTAACCAGAATGCTATCCTTTTCTTGTATTGCGGAGACACCGTTTAAAAAAGTGGCTAAGACTTTTCCACAATTCCAAAACTGGATCCTAAAACAGTACTCAAGATGACTTTAATTATGAATTAATTTTCTTGGGATTTCGGAAATTCTGCGTAAGAAAAATCTAGCTACAAAGGACTACAATGGATAATTCAATATATCATGAACAGAGTAAAATGCTGTGATGTTTGATCTGTCTGATAAACGAAGCTTGAATAAAAAGAGTCGGTTGCGTAGCCATATGTAGCCATATAAAGAAATAATTTATGAGTGTATACAGAATGGCAAATGGTACGGACATTAAAAGGTTTATCGAGATTTTGAACACCGAAAAAACGGACTCACAATTGAACAACAAAGAAACCCTTCAGAGTCCTCAAGATGTTGTTTATGAATATTTAAAACTGACGTCATCAGAAAGGGTTTCATGGCTAAGCATTCTCATGTAAAGACAATAGGTGACGTCACAACTATGGTTTAATAGTTGCATAATTACCAATAAAAAACTGTTTCTATACCCAAAACAGATTCGGTCAAACAGCTGTGCAAATGGAGGAACCTGGATGAATGAAACATACTGCTTGTGTTCAGATGAGTGGTGGGGGCCGTTTTGTGATTATGGTAAGACTTCTTAAGAGTTGTAGAAATTTATATCACTGATTAGAAGATCATTTTTAATCGGTCTGCAAATAATCGTAATTAATGCATTGAGTATTTACAGAAAAATGCAGATACGAAACGGCGTTTAATTACTTTACTTGTTTTGTTTTCAGGAATGTAAATGCAGTTTTGATATGAACAGTTGATGAATTCTTAGGCTAATTAAATCTCCCTTTCATTGCAGCCATTAGTAATCAAAACAATGGCAGTACCGGAGTCGATCCATGCGATTCTAGCCCATGCTTAAACGGTGCAACGTGTCAAAGCTCTGTAGGGACGCAGAATTCAATGTCCTGTCTATGTCAGTCGGGTTATACGGGATGGTTTTGCGAAGGTATCTATATTTTATATGTTTTGCATGTCGTGTCGGTTAGATGGTTAAATACGATGGTATTATGAAGGAATTTACTTGCAAAAAATAAAGATATCTATGGTGAATCTCCTGTAGATGCGAGACGGAATTTACGGGATGGTATTTGTAAAAGTATCTATGTTCAATGTACTCTGCATATGAGACGGGTTGCAAGGTCACATATCCATTTAGCATACTTATAAATTCCGCCAAATTAATAAATTAATTGCAAAAAGAATAGACAAATACGTTCATTTTATACAAACTCCCCCTCCTCTGATTATACATGTGCTGTGATAGACAGACCACCAAACTCGTCATACAGAAAGCCGTAGCTCTTAGTGCACCGAAGAACCAAGTGGTTGTGAAAAAGCGCCTTATATAACGCCATTTATATGGGATGGATGATGAGCTTCGCTGAAGACTAACAGTTTTATTTGACAACTCAAACAAATTGTTTGTCATGAAATTACCGTTAATATTCCATACTTTTTGCAGAGAAAAAGTAAAACGGTAATAAAAGTGACCTCCCGAAAATTAAAATGCACAGCTGAATTTTTTACTTATAAAATATCTCTAATGGTTTGTTATCTAGACTACGAAACAACTACTGAGGAAACACCATTAATGGGCTGTTCATCCAGTCCATGTTTGAATGGTGGAACTTGCACGGGTGACTCAGCTTTAGCTACTTGCACATGCCAGCAAGGCTACACCGGATGGAACTGTGGCGGTACGTTCTTAAACGAACAATTTCCAAATTTTGTTCAACTGATATTTCAATTTACGTAAGTTCATTAAGTCTTTGAATATACTGTGTCTCACTACTTGATGAATTATTATACTTTAGTGGAAAAGATTTCACTGGCATGAGTCATGGCAGTAAGTCTTCTATTTCATTTGTGATGTGAACGTAATGCAGCATGACATTGCTATCGAAATATTCCTGATGCACAGCTTTATCAATTCGCTCAGTTGACAGAATAATAATACCGATAAACGTTTGAAAGATGAAAATACAGAAATTAATATTTCAAAACTGTTTTTGTCAAAGTTTTTGTTATTTTATTTCCTGACGTAAAATAGTGTTGTTTGATCGGTTGTGATTTCTTTCCAACATCTTCGTTTTATTTAAATGGGCTATTTTTCGTATTTATTATGCGCATTGCCATTTAAAATTTGCTTTGTCCTTCTGTTTCATTTGTGTATCTGTTCCTTGTTGTGGTTTGAAACTAAACGTTTTTATATATTTTTATAATAACATGTAATTCGGCCTTTGAATATACCCAGCATACATAATTGAATTAGAAATGAAAGTCAAAAACGTTATCAGATAACTTTTCCTGATTTTGTAGAATTGGTAGCAATTACAGAAAGTACCCCTTCAGGATATTGTTCGTCAAGTCCTTGCCTCAATGGTGGAACGTGCAATAATATACTGTTTGCGTTTACGTGCACGTGTCAAGCCGGTTACACTGGATTTAGATGTGGTGGTATGTGTTGATTTATCTTTTTACTTTCTTTGATGTTGTAAAGGTGGCATAATATAGATTTATTCCTCATTTGTTTTGAAAGAAGCATTTTTAAGGGATCGATATGATGTTTGAATACCCAGTTTCACGGGAACCTGTTCAAATGAAAGCATTTTATTTATGTTTTAAGAGTGAATTTTTCTCCTTACGGTTCTTGGTCTTTTAGTTAGCTACGACGTTTTTCTTGCAATATATTTAGACACCATGAGAGCTTATAACATGAGAGCTTTGTCCTTCTGTTTCATTTGTGTATTTGTTCCTTGTTATGGTTTGAAACTAAACGTTTATTCATATATTTTTTATAATCACATGTAATTCCGCCTTTGAATATACCCAGTTTACATAATTGAATTAGAAATGAAAGTCAAAAACGTTATCAGATAACTTTTCCTGATTTTGTAGAATTGGTAGCAATTACAGAAAGTACCCCTTCAGGATATTGTTCGTCAAGTCCTTGCCTCAATGGTGGAACGTGCAATAATATACTGTTTGCGTTTACGTGCACGTGTCAAGCCGGTTACACTGGATTTAGATGTGGTGGTATGTGTTGATTTATCTTTGTACTTTCTTTGATGTTGTAAACCTGGCATAATATAGATTTATTCCTCATTTGTTTTCAAAGAAGCATTTTAAAGGTATCGACGTGATGTTTGAATACCCAGTTTCACGGGAACTCATTCAAATGAAAGCATTTTATTTATGTTTTAGGTTGTGATTTCTTTCCAACATCTTCGTTTTATTTAAATGGGCTATTTTTCGCATTTATTATGCGCATTGCCATTTATAATTTGCTTTGTCCTTCTGTTTCATTTGTGTATCTGTTCCTTGTTGTGGTTTGAAACTAAACGTTTTTATATATTTTTTTAATAACATGTAATTCCGCCTTTGAATATATCCAGCATACATAATTGAATTAGAAATGAAAGTCAAAAACGTAATCAGATAACTTTTCCTGATTTTGTAGAATTGGTAGCAATTACAGAAAGTACTCCTTCAGGATATTGTTCGTCAAGTCCTTGCCTCAATGGTGGAACGTGCAATAATATACTGTTTGCGTTTACGTGCACGTGTCAAGCCGGTTACACTGGATTTAGATGTGGTGGTATGTGTTGATTTATTTTTGTACCGTGTTTGATGTTGTAAACGTGGCATAATTTAGACTTATTCCTCATTTGTTTTGAAAGAAGTATTTTTAAGGGATCGATATGATGTTTGAATACCCAGTTTCACGGGAACCTGTTCAAATGAAAGCATTTTATTTATGTTTTAAGAGTGAATTTTTCTCCTTACGTTTCTTGGTCTTTTAGTTAGCTACGATGTTTTTCTTGCAATATATTTAGACACCATGAGAGCTTTTAGCATGAGAGCTTTGTCCTTCTGTTTCACTTGTGTATCTGTTCCTTGTTATGGTTTGAAATTAAACGTTTATTCATATATTTTTTATAATAACATGTAATTCCGCCTTTAATTATACCCAGCATACATAATTGAATTAGAAATGAAAGTCAAAAACGTTATCAGATAACTTTTCCTGATTTTGTAGAATTGGTAGCAATTACAGAAAGTACCCCTTCAGGATATTGTTCGTCAAGTCCTTGCCTCAATGGTGGAACGTGCAATAATATACTGTTTGCGTTTACGTGCACGTGTCAAGCCGGTTACACTGGATTTAGATGTGGTGGTATGTGTTGAGTTATCTTTGTACCTTCTTTGATGTTGTAAAGGTGGCATAATATAGATTTATTCCTCATTTGTTTTGAAAGAAGCATTTTTAAGGGATCGACGTGATGTTTGAATACCCAGTTTCACGGGAACTCGTTTAAATGAAAGCATTTTATTTATGTTTTAAGAGTGACTTTTTCTACGTACGTTTCTTGTTGGTCTCTTTTGGTGCGTTACGATTTTTTCCTTGCAATATATTTAGATGCCATGAGAGTTTTTAACACTATAAGACATGTATTATATTTTTCCTTTGAGTGAAGTGAGATATAAAAGGTTATGATACTCATAATTCTAACTATTTTTTATGGCTTCAGTTGTCAGTGATAGTCATTGCTTTATTATGAACTTCTTTTGTAAAAAGAGAAAACTCAAAAAGATAAAGTCTCTAATTCTTAAATTTCTAGATTACGTCAGAATTACTGAGGCAACACCGTTAACAGGCTGTTCATCCAGTCCATGTTTGAATGGTGGAACTTGCACGGGTGACTCAGCTTTAGCTACTTGCACATGCCAGCAAGGCTACACCGGGTGGAACTGTGGCGGTACGTCCTTAAACGAACTATTTCCAAATTTTGTTCAACTGATATTTCAATTTACGTAAGTTCATTAAGTCTTTGAATATACTGTGTCTCACCACTTGATGAATTATTACACTTTAGTGGAAAAGATTTCACTGGCATGAGTCATGGCAGTAAGTCTTCTATTTCATTTGTGATGTGAACGTAATGCAGCATGACATTGCTATCGAAATATTCCTGATGCACAGCTTTATCAATTCGCTCAGTTGACAGAATAATAATACCGATAAACGTTTGAAAGATGAAAATACAGAAATTAATATTTCAAAACTGTTTTTGTCAAAGTTTTTGTTATTTTATTTCCTGATGTAAAATAGTGTTGTTTGATCGGTTGTGATTTCTTTCCAACATCTTTGTTTTATATAAATGGGCTATTTTTCGCATTTATTATGCGCATTGCCATTTAAAATTTGCTTTGTCCTTCTGTTTCATTTGTGTATCTGTTCCTTGTTGTGGTTTGAAACTGAACGCTTTTATATATTTTTATAATAACATGTAATTCCGCCTTTGAATATACCCAGCATACATAATTGAATTAGAAATGAAAGTCAAAAACGTTATCAGATAACTTTTCCTGATTTTGTAGAATTGGTAGCAATTACAGAAAGTACCCCTTCAGGATATTGTTCGTCAAGTCCTTGCCTCAATGGTGGAACGTGCAATAATATACTGTTTGCGTTTACGTGCACGTGTCAAGCCGGTTACACTGGATTTAGATGTGGTGGTATGTGTTGATTTATCTTTTTACTTTCTTTGATGTTGTAAAGGTGGCATAATATAGATTTATTCCTCATTTGTTTTGAAAGAAGCATTTTTAAGGGATCGACGTGATGTTTGAATACCCAGTTTCACGGGAACTCGTTTAAATGAAAGCATTTTATTTATGTTTTAAGAGTGACTTTTTCTACGTACGTTTCTTGTTGGTCTCTTTTGGTGCGTTACGATTTTTTCCTTGCAATATATTTAGATGCCATGAGAGTTTTTAACACTATAAGACATGTATTATATTTTTCCTTTGAGTGAAGTGAGATATAAAAGGTTATGATACTCATAATTCTAACTATTTTTTATGGCTTCAGTTGTCAGTGATAGTCATTGCTTTATTATGAACTTCTTTTGTAAAAAGAGAAAACTCAAAAAGATAAAGTCTCTAATTCTTACATTTCTAGATTACGTCAGAATTACTGAGGCAACACCGTTAACAGGCTGTTCATCCAGTCCATGTTTGAATGGTGGAACTTGCACGGGTGACTCAGCTTTAGCTACTTGCACATGCCAGCAAGGCTACACCGGGTGGAACTGTGGCGGTACGTCCTTAAACGAACTATTTCCAAATTTTGTTCAACTGATATTTCAATTTACGTAAGTTCATTAAGTCTTTGAATATACTGTGTCTCACCACTTGATGAATTATTACACTTTAGTGGAAAAGATTTCACTGGCATGAGTCATGGCAGTAAGTCTTCTATTTCATTTGTGATGTGAACGTAATGCAGCATGACATTGCTATCGAAATATTCCTGATGCACAGCTTTATCAATTCGCTCAGTTGACAGAATAATAATACCGATAAACGTTTGAAAGATGAAAATACAGAAATTAATATTTCAAAACTGTTTTTGTCAAAGTTTTTGTTATTTTATTTCCTGATGTAAAATAGTGTTGTTTGATCGGTTGTGATTTCTTTCCAACATCTTTGTTTTATATAAATGGGCTATTTTTCGCATTTATTATGCGCATTGCCATTTAAAATTTGCTTTGTCCTTCTGTTTCATTTGTGTATCTGTTCCTTGTTGTGGTTTGAAACTGAACGCTTTTATATATTTTTATAATAACATGTAATTCCGCCTTTGAATATACCCAGCATACATAATTGAATTAGAAATGAAAGTCAAAAACGTTATCAGATAACTTTTCCTGATTTTGCAGAATTAGTAGCAATTACAGAAAGTACTCCTTCAGGATATTGTTCGTCAAGTCCTTGCCTCAATGGTGGAACGTGCAATAATATACTGTTTGCGTTTACGTGCACGTGTCAAGCCGGTTACACTGGATTTAGATGTGGTGGTGTGTGTTGATTTATCTTTGTACTTTCTTTGATGTTGTAAAGGTGGCATAATATAGATTTATTCCTCATTTGTTTTGAAAGAAGCATTTTTAAGGGATCGATATGATGTTTGAATACCCAGTTTCACGGGAACTCGTTTAAATGAAAGCATTTTATTTATGTTTTAAGAGTGACTTTTTCTACGTACGTTTCTTGTTGGTCTCTTTTGGTGCGTTACGATTTTTCCTTGCAATATATTTAGATGCCATGAGAGTTTTTAACACTATAAGACATGTATTATATTTTTCCTTTGAGTGAAGTGAGATATAAAAGGTTATGATACTCATAATTCTAACTATTTTTTATGGCTTCAGTTGTCAGTGATAGTCATTGCTTTATTATGAACTTCTTTTGTAAAAAGAGAAAACTCAAAAAGATAAAGTCTCTAATTCTTAAATTTCTAGATTACGTCAGAATTACTGAGGCAACACCGTTAACAGGCTGTTCATCCAGTCCATGTTTGAATGGTGGAACTTGCACGGGTGACTCAGCTTTAGCTACTTGCACATGCCAGCAAGGCTACACCGGATGGAACTGTGGCGGTACGTCCTTAAACGAACTATTTCCAAATTTTGTTCAACTGATATTTCAATTTACGTAAGTTCATTAAGTCTTTGAATATACTGTGTCTCACCACTTGATGAATTATTACACTTTAGTGGAAAAGATTTCACTGGCATGAGTCATGGCAGTAAGTCTTCTATTTCATTTGTGATGTGAACGTAATGCAGCATGACATTGCTATCGAAATATTCCTGATGCACAGCTTTATCAATTCGCTCAGTTGACAGAATAATAATACCGATAAACGTTTGAAAGATGAAAATACAGAAATTAATATTTCAAAATTGTTTTTGTCAAAGTTTTTGTTATTTTATTTCCTGACGTAAAATAGTGTTGTTTGATCGGTTGTGATTTCTTTCCAACATCTTCGTTTTATTTAAATGGGCTATTTTTCGTATTTATTATGCGCATTGCCATTTAAAATTTGCTTTGTCCTTCTGTTTCATTTGTGTATCTGTTCCTTGTTGTGGTTTGAAACTAAACGTTTTTATATATTTTTATAATAACATGTAATTCGGCCTTTGAATATACCCAGCATACATAATTGAATTAGAAATGAAAGTCAAAAACGTTATCAGATAACTTTTCCTGTTTTTGTAGAATTGGTAGCAATTACAGAAAGTACTCCTTCAGGATATTGTTCGTCAAGTCCTTGCCTCAATGGTGGAACGTGCAATAATATACTGTTTGCGTTTACGTGCACGTGTCAAGCCGGTTACACTGGATTTAGATGTGGTGGTATGTGTTGATTTATCTTTGTACTTTCTTTGATGTTGTAAAGGTGGCATAATATAGATTTATTCCTCATTTGTTTTGAAAGAAGCATTTTTAAGGGATCGACGTGATGTTTGAATACCCAGTTTCACGGGAACTCGTTTAAATGAAAGCATTTTATTTATGTTTTAAGAGTGACTTTTTCTACGTACGTTTCTTGTTGGTCTCTTTTGGTGCGTTACGATTTTTTCCTTGCAATATATTTAGATGCCATGAGAGTTTTTAACACTATAAGACATGTATTATATTTTTCCTTTGAGTGAAGTGAGATATAAAAGGTTATGATACTCATAATTCTAACTATTTTTTATGGCTTCAGTTGTCAGTGATAGTCATTGCTTTATTATGAACTTCTTTTGTAAAAAGAGAAAACTCAAAAAGATAAAGTCTCTAATTCTTAAATTTCTAGATTACGTCAGAATTACTGAGGCAACACCGTTAACAGGCTGTTCATCCAGTCCATGTTTGAATGGTGGAACTTGCACGGGTGACTCAGCTTTAGCTACTTGCACATGCCAGCAAGGCTACACCGGATGGAACTGTGGCGGTACGTCCTTAAACGAACTATTTCGAAATTTTGTTCAACTGATATTTCAATTTACGTAAGTTCATTAAGTCTTTGAATATACTGTGTCTCACTACTTGATGAATTATTATACTTTAGTGGAAAAGATTTCACTGGCATGAGTCATGGCAGTAAGTCTTCTATTTCATTTGTGATGTGAACGTAATGCAGCATGACATTGCTATCGAAATATTCCTGATGCACAGCTTTATCAATTCGCTCAGTTGACAGAATAATGATACCGATAAACGTTTGAAAGATGAAAATACAGAAATTAATCTTTCAAAACTGTTTTTGTCAAAGTTTTTGTTATTTTATTTCCTGACGTAAAATAGTGCTGTTTGATCGGTTGTGATTTCTTTCCAACATCTTCGTTTTATTAAATGGGCTATTTTTCGCATTTATTATGCGCATTGCCATTTAAAATTTGCTTTGTCCTTCTGTTTCATTTGTGTATCTGTGCCTTGTTGTGGTGTGAAACTAAACGTTTTTATATATTTTTATAATAACATGTAATTCCGCCTTTGGATATATCCAGCATACATAATTGAATTAGAAATGAAAGTCAAAAACGTAATCAGATAACTTTTCCTGATTTTGTAGAATTGGTAGCAATTACAGAAAGTACTCCTTCAGGATATTGTTCGTCAAGTCCTTGCCTCAATGGTGGAACGTGCAATAATATACTGTTTGCGTTTACGTGCACGTGTCAAGCCGGTTACACTGGATTTAGATGTGGTGGTATGTGTTGATTTATCTTTGTACCTTCTTTGATGTTGTAAACGTGGCATAATTTAGACTTATTCCTCATTTGTTTTGAAAGAAGTATTTTTAAGGGATCGATATGATGTTTGAATACCCAGTTTCACGGGAACCTGTTCAAATGAAAGCATTTTATTTATGTTTTAAGAGTGAATTTTTCTCCTTACGTTTCTTGGTCTTTTTAGTTCGCTACGATGTTTTTCTTGCAATATATTTAGACACCATGAGAGCTTTTAACATCAGAGCTTTGTCCTTCTGTTTCATTTGTGTATCTGTTCCTTGTTGTGGTTTGAAACTAAACGTTTATTCATATATTTTTATAATAACATGTAATTCCGCCTTTAAATATACCCAGCATACATAATTAAATTAGAAATGAAAGTCAAAAACGTTATCAGATAACTTTTCCTGATTTTGTAGAATTGGTAGCAATTACAGAAAGTACCCCTTCAGGATATTGTTCGTCAAGTCCTTGCCTCAATGGTGGAACGTGCAATAATATACTGTTTGCGTTTACGTGCACGTGTCAAGCCGGTTACACTGGATTTAGATGTGGTGGTATGTGTTAATTTATCTTTGTACTTTCTTTGATGTTGTAAAGGTGGCATAATATAGATTTATTCCTCATTTGTTTTGAAAGAAGCATTTTTAAGGGGTCGACGTGATGTTTGAATACCCAGTTTCACGGGAACTCGTTTAAATGAAAGCATTTTATTTATGTTTTAAGAGTGACCTTTTCTACGTACGTTTCTTGTTGGTCTTTTTTGGTGCGTTAGGATTTTTTCCTTGCAATATATTTAGATGCCATGAGAGTTTTTAACACTATAAGACATGTATTATATTTTTCCTTTGAGTGAAGTGAGATATAAAAGGTTATGATACTCATAATTCTAACTATTTTTTATGGCTTCAGTTGTCAGTGATAGTCATTGCTTTATTATGAACTTCTTTTGTAAAAAGAGAAAACTCAAAAAGATAAAGTCTCAAATTCTTACATTTCTAGATTACGTCAGAATTACTGAGGCAACACCGTTAACAGGCTGTTCATCCAGTCCATGTTTGAATGGTGGAACTTGCACGGGTGACTCAGCTTTAGCTACTTGCACATGCCAGCAAGGCTACAACGGATGGAACTGTGGCGGTACGTTCTTAAACGAACTATTTCGAAATTTTGTTCAACTGATATTTCAATTTACGTAAGTTCATTAAGTCTTTGAATATACTGTGTCTCACTACTTGATGAATTATTATACTTTAGTGGAAAAGATTTCACTGGCATGAGTCATGGCAGTAAGTCTTCTATTTCATTTGTGATGTGAACGTAATGCAGCATGACATTGCTATCGAAATATTCCTGATGCACAGCTTTATCAATTCGCTCAGTTGACAGAATAATAATACCGATAAACGTTTGAAAGATGAAAATACAGAAATTAATATTTCAAAACTGTTTTTGTCAAAGTTTTTGTTATTTTATTTCCTGATGTAAAATAGTGTTGTTTGATCGGTTGTGATTTCTTTCCAACATATTTGTTTTATATAAATGGGCTATTTTTCGCATTTATTATGCGCATTGCCATTTAAAATTTGCTTTGTCCTTCTGTTTCATTTGTGTATCTGTTCCTTGTTGTGGTTTGAAACTGAACGCTTTTATATATTTTTATAATAACATGTAATTCCGCCTTTGAATATACCCAGCATACATAATTGAATTAGAAATGAAAGTCAAAAACGTTATCAGATAACTTTTCCTGATTTTGCAGAATTAGTATCAATTACAGAAAGTACTCCTTCAGGATATTGTTCGTCAAGTCCTTGCCTCAATGGTGGAACGTGCAATAATATACTGTTTGCGTTTACGTGCACGTGTCAAGCCGGTTACACTGGATTTAGATGTGGTGGTATGTGTTGATTTATCTTTGTACTTTCTTTGATGTTGTAAAGGTGGCATAATATAGATTTATTCCTCATTTGTTTTGAAACAAGCATTTTTAAGGGATCGATATGATGTTTGAATACCCAGTTTCACGGGAACTCGTTTAAATGAAAGCATTTTATTTATGTTTTAAGAGTGACCTTTTCTACGTACGTTTCTTGTTGGTCTTTTTTGGTGCGTTAGGATTTTTTCCTTGCAATATATTTAGATGCCATGAGAGTTTTTAACACTATAAGACATGTATTATATTTTTCCTTTGAGTGAAGTGAGATATAAAAGGTTATGATACTCATAATTCTAACTATTTTTTATGGCTTCAGTTGTCAGTGATAGTCATTGCTTTATTATGAACTTCTTTTGTAAAAAGAGAAAACTCAAAAAGATAAAGTCTCAAATTCTTACATTTCTAGATTACGTCAGAATTACTGAGGCAACACCGTTAACAGGCTGTTCATCCAGTCCATGTTTGAATGGTGGAACTTGCACGGGTGACTCAGCTTTAGCTACTTGCACATGCCAGCAAGGCTACACCGGATGGAACTGTGGCGGTACGTTCTTAAACGAACTATTTCGAAATTTTGTTCAACTGATATTTCAATTTACGTAAGTTCATTAAGTCTTTGAATATACTGTGTCTCACTACTTGATGAATTATTATACTTTAGTGGAAAAGATTTCACTGGCATGAGTCATGGCAGTAAGTCTTCTATTTCATTTGTGATGTGAACGTAATGCAGCATGACATTGCTATCGAAATATTCCTGATGCACAGCTTTATCAATTCGCTCAGTTGACAGAATAATAATACCGATAAACGTTTGAAAGATGAAAATACAGAAATTAATATTTCAAAACTGTTTTTGTCAAAGTTTTTGTTATTTTATTTCCTGATGTAAAATAGTGTTGTTTGATCGGTTGTGATTTCTTTCCAACATCTTTGTTTTATATAAATGGGCTATTTTTCGCATTTATTATGCGCATTGCCATTTAAAATTTGCCTTGTCCTTCTGTTTCATTTGTGTATCTGTTCCTTGTTGTGGTTTGAAACTGAACGCTTTTATATATTTTTATAATAACATGTAATTCCGCCTTTGAATATATCCAGCATACATAATTGAATTAGAAATGAAAGTCAAAAACGTTATCAGATAACTTTTCCTGATTTTGCAGAATTGGTAGCAATTACAGAAAGTACTCCTTCAGGATATTGTTCGTCAAGTCCTTGCCTCAATGGTGGAACGTGCAATAATATACTGTTTGCGTTTACGTGCACGTGTCAAGCTGGTTACACTGGATTTAGATGTGGTGGTATGTGTTGATTTATCTTTGTACTTTCTTTGATGTTGTAAAGGTGGCATAATATAGATTTATTCCTCATTTGTTTTGAAAGAAGCATTTTTAAGGGATCGACATGATGTTTGATTACCCAGTTTCACGGGAACTCGTTTAAATGAAAGCATTTTATTTATGTTTTAAGAGTGACTACGTACGTTTCTTGTTGGTCTTTTTTGGTGCGTTACGATTTTTTCCTTGCAATATATTTAGATGCCATGAGAGTTTTTAACACTATAAGACATGTATTATATTTTTCCTTTGAGTGAAGTGAGATATAAAAGGTTATGATACTAATAATTCTAACTATTTTTTATGGCTTCAGTTGTCAGTGATAGTCATTGCTTTATTATGAACTTCTTTTGTAAAAAGAGAAAACTCAAAAAGATAAAGTCTCTAATTCTTACATTTCTAGATTACGTCAGAATTACTGAGGCAACACCGTTAACAGGCTGTTCATCCAGTCTATGTTTGAATGGTGGAACTTGCACGGGTGACTCAGCTTTAGCTACTTGCACATGCCAGCAAGGCTACACCGGATGGAACTGTGGCGGTACGTTCTTAAACGAACTATTTTCGAATTTTGTTCAACTGATATTTCAATTTACGTAAGTTAATGAAGTCTTTGAATATAGTATAGTGACCCACTTGATTAATTATTATATTTTAAGGGTAAAAGTTTTTACTGGTTTGATTTATGGTGATGTGTCTTCTATTTTATTTGTGATGTGAACGTAATGCAGAATGACAGGGGCGTGAAAGTATTCTTCATTCTAGGCTTGACCAATTCGCTCAGGGGTTCTGGTGCTTTTCGCTTTTTCCTGGTAATATATATAGATGCCTTAAGAGGTTTTAACATTATAGCAAGTATATTGTATCTTTGCTTTTATTTTGGAGCTATTTAAGCTAAATTTCATCCTTTTTAGCTATTATGTTTTTTTTTCTTTTTTTTTTGTTTTCTAATTAGATATATTGTGATGTGCATAGATAAATATATTTACTCAAGTGCCTGAGGAATGTAAGCCTTAAAGTTAATTAAACACCTGTAACTTTATAGAAAATGATGTCATTGATGAAAGTAGTAATTTAGACTTTCGTTCGTCGAGTGCTTGGAGTAACCTGTAACAATGTCCTGTTTGCGTACACGTATCTAGAAATTTACATTTGATTTGTTTTCTTTGCTCTTATATGTACACACAAAAAGATATATACACTTTCTTCCTTATTTTGTTTCATCATAAACGTTTTGTTACATGTACATGCATTTTGTACGGGATCCCGTCAACACGAGTAGATATGTATTGTATGGCTGACGATCCGTGAAACTTGTATCGTGGGATTTGACCAGAGCAAATAATTTCAAAGAAATAACTTGAAATCCATACTTGTAAGCATATTTGATACTTTTTTCGTGTTTTATTTATTTATTTTTTTTTTGCTATTACATATTATTATTAGTTATATAAAACTAAACAGCTCGGTAGGGACTGTATTGACCAGCCCGCAGTAAAGTAGTCCGAAATACTAATTTCTCCACAAAGTAAAATGTCTTTTGGTGATTTTTCGTTAGCGTGTTTATAGGTACTTCAAGTAGTTTAGACATTAGAAATTATATTGGGTCCACAATTCTCTATAGTCATAGTCTGTTCTGGGGTTCTTTATTAATATAATTATACATGTTTAGATATGTATAGTCATAGTCTGTTCTGGGGTTCTTTATTAATATAATTATACATGTTTAGATATGTCTGTTACGTAAAATAATTCTGGCCTACACAGCTTCCTTGGGAGCTACAAAGAATCTTTCCGAACGTGACAGAAAGCATCCCTACAAGATATTGGTCGTCCAGTCCTTGAATCAATGGAGAAACGTACAACAATATGTTCTGTGCTTTTACGTGTACGTATGACGAAGGCTACACTGGTCTGACTTGTAGGGAAAAGCTCTTTTTTCTTTAAACCTGTGTACATAAGTATAGTAAAAATATAAAACTTTCCTAATTTGTGCATAGTTACGTGACCTGCTTTTGATGCCCAGTATTTATATTTGCAAGGTTATTTGTTCTTGAATAACAAAATGCGTACTTCCATTAGCATCTATGTGTATATGTAACATTTACGTTTTGTATTTTATTTCGTCATGAGTCTTTTGATGATTTCTGACTTTTATGTTATTATATCTACGAACCTTAATTGGATTTCAATATTACGAATAATGTTCTGTATGTTATTTGCGAATTACACTGTCGTTAAATTTGTCGTTCTTCGTTTTAGTCGTTGTCTTTGCTCTGTTCTTTGGTTCTTTATTCAGATAATTATATATATGTTCAAAAATGTTTGATCATTTTTTGGCTCCTAAAAGAGTTTTGAAAGCCAAAGATAATTAACGTCACAAATACGTTTCCGTATTCCGTTTTTAAAGAATCAGTCGCAGTGACAGAAGGCAGTCCTTCAGGATATTGTTCCCCAAATCCTTGCCTCAATGGAGGAACCTGCAATAATATGCTGTTTACCTTTACGTGTACATGTCAAGAAGGGTACACTGGATTGATTTGTGGAGGTATGTATTGACTTTTTCTCTTCTGTAAACCCAAAAAGTGTACTGAAACAGAAAAATTTCCTAAATTGCGCATTGTTGCCCCACTTTGGTCGCACAGCATTGTTATTCCTGGCATGCGTAGTTATGTGTTTTTGAATAACAAGACGCATTCCTCTATTTACATATGTGCGCATATGTAATATGGGAATAAATAGCAATTTAAAGCTGTAGGTATCTGTTAGGTTGTCAAACGCCTTACATGGATGCCTTAGACGTAATTAGTAATTACAGTAAAAAATGATTGTATTAATCATTGCATCGACGTTTCTTTGCATGAACACGTCGAAGTTTCTTGCACGAATACGTCGGCGTTTCATTCCATGAAAACGATGCAGTTTAATAAATAAGCGATTATAATATATATCTCTAACGATATATAAAGCCGTTAGAGCAGTGTTACAATGGACATTTGCTATATGAAACATACAATTATCATAATTAGATTTATGAAGCGTATTTGGTAGATTCATATGTTATTTGGTTACAAAGTGAAATATATTCTTCATAATTCTTTAAGAAAATCAGAGTGTGTCATGAATGCACAAGAATCAATGATCAAGTATTTTTCTGCATTTATTTATTTATTTTTATCTCTAAGAAGCGAATGAAAACATGACAACGGAAAGTCCAGCTATTGGAAACCCTTGCGCTTCGAATCCTTGTCAATACGGAGAGTGCATCAGTGAAATATTCCTGTACTTCTGTATGTGCTATTCTGGCTACACTGGCAACCATTGCAACGGTAAGAGTGTGACAACTGCTTGTATTGAAAGATTTATTGTTAAAAGGCTTTTCTATCCCACCAGCCTTTTACATTTACTTGTGGCATGATGGATTTACTGTGATGAGTGGAATGATTGAAGATATTACCGTTACAAATATTTAAACAACTAAGCGTTACCTGTCCATTTGATAAACATTTGATAAATAAATATACACAAGTGGATGCTATGCAAAGTTAACTTGTATATTACCCTCATTCTTTTCTAATCGCTTATTTTTTATGGTTTTTATCAATTCGCATTATGTTTATTGTAAACTTGAGCAGTAAGTGTCATAGACATGCGCACATTTGTCTGTTGTTGTTGCAGAAATTATATAGGTGGGAGAAGGAAAAAACACTTTAAAGCTACATGTACACTTGAATGCCTCGGAGTTATATATGAGGTTGTTTCCATTACCTTACCAGAAAAGCAGAAGTGATGTTACAGCGTATCTTCACAGTTTATCCATTTACGAAGAATGACTGGAAAATTATCTTTGGGGTGTATTATCTGTCCTTTTATGCAGCACAGTATAATGCTTATTTGTCAATTAAGTACAATATGCTTACTATATGTTACTCTGTGCATGCGTGGCATTGTCCTAATGATAGTTAAGCATTTATGTTTGTCGTTATTTCATATAATAATACATTTCATAAAACATAAAAGGTATACACGTTTGTGTTTTTTTGCTGTGATAACGTAGCTGCCAAGTCTTCATTTATCTCACAGTATAATAAACGCAGTTAAATAATTTTTAATAGCGCGGTGGTTCACAGTTATTGAGTAACATGACTGCAAATCAAATAACAGTTGGTTCCTTGTCTTCTCTTTAGCCACCTATTGTCTGCTGCTTATGGCAATAGAAACATTTCAATATAGTAGAACAATTTTTTTATTATGTTTATGTTTATACAGTGATACGTCCCTTTTTGAACAGATCTACACAGTGAAAACGTTTGGAGAACACCATATTTTCTATTCATAATAAAATGTCGTATCTGTTTAGGGTACACCTGTATAGAATAAGCATTTTTCCCTATTCCCTATCACTATGTGGAGGTGTTACTGTACTTATCTCTAAGCTGCCCAGTTATTTTTTGTTGCACCGTATACTGCCATCCACCACCATCGTACTGTATGCGATGCTGGTGCATGTCAGTAAACAGTGTGATGGTGGTGCATGGCAGTATACAGTTCGATTATGCTCCATGGCCGTAAACAGTGCGATGCTGGTGCAAGGCGTATACCGTACGATGCTGGTGCATGGTAGTATACTGTGTGATGGTGGCGCATGCACTATATACTGCCATGCATCGGCATCATACTGTATACGCCATGCACCAGCATCGCACTGTATACTGCCATGCATCAGCATCGCACTGTATACTGCCATTCACCACCATCACACTGTATACTGCCATGCATCAGCATCGTACTGTATACTGCCATGGACCAACATCGCATTGTTTACTTCCATGCACCACCATCGCACTGTATACTGCCATGCATCAGCATTGCACTGTATACTGGCATGCACCACCATCGTACGGCATATTGCCATGCACCAACATCACAACGTTTGCTGCCATGCACCACCATCACACTGTATACCACAATACTCCAGCATCATACGTTTTAGGTAGGAAAGCAAAAATAAATAAGAGTTAAATGAAGTTATTTTGTCACTGCTCAACTTCTTTCTCACCGGCTAGTCCGATCCTAACAAAATCTCAACTAAAATAGCCAGCAATAACATTTGAGCAAAACTTAAGCCAGAACCGAATGTATAGAAAGATTCATAAAAAATTGTTGCATTCACACTTTCAAGGCTCGCATTCATTTCTTCCTGAAACAGACAGATTCTACAAAACAACAGCGCAGTATAATATATAATGACATCATGTGATATAAACTTTAAAGCCGTATTTCCCAACATGATAAGAAACAAGATTTATTAATACCCCTATAACGAAATTTAACATAGCATAGCATAGTATGACGAAGAAATCTGTAAACTGGTTATTTAGTATTTAAATATTAGAATATCTGCTATATAGTCAGTCCAATTTGATATGCAAACACAAATCAAATTATGACGCAGAAATTGGCACATTAATCGAAGTACCCTTGACATCTGCTGATGGTCTGTTCTCACGTTCCTTGTGATTATTTGTTTTAGAGTACAAAAATTATTTATGAATAGGTAACAGAGAAAATATACCTCGTCCTCCGTCAAATCTGTAGTATGACCTACCTTATTCTTTAACTAAATATATATTATAATAACTAAGATAAATACCAACGCCATCATGCGTAAAGTTTAGATGATTTTATTAATTTGTGCAGTTGTACATGTACATTTCTGTTGGTGTGAGATGAGGCATATATTTTTCCGTTGTCTCCAATATTTAATAAAATAAGGCTTTTAAAATATTAAGTGTGTCTTTGATATAGTTGTGAAATAAATTAATAAGCCTGTGATCAAAAGTTCACTCAAATAAAACTAGGTTTATAGTGACGGTGACAATTTCATTAAAAATGGCTTATTTAAAATTATGTAATTTGGTTATTTTATTAAACGTGAAATAACACATATCGCCTTGTGTGAATATGTAAAATTAAAGAAGGAAGAGGACCTTAAAATATACCAAGCTTTTAACTAGTTCTTCAAATGAACCTGGATATAGAAAAATGTATGTGCTCTGTCAAACGATATAAAATGCTGATAGACGAGCAGTGGCCCCTTTGGTTTATACTTTGCTCATGTAATGTGGGTAAGTTACTTCATATTAGTTTAGACGTTACTTAGCTTGGGTTGATTCAGCTGAAGCGGGAGGCATCCCAGTGGGTTGGTCACTACCCTCTTGCGTCCGTAATCGAGATGCTATAAAGCAATGGAATAGTCTTGCTTGAAAATGTTATGCTTTATGTTGTTATATTTCAGTTTTGTTTGACAAAAACGAGCCTTATTAAAAAGGCGTCATAACTTAAAGTGTAGCATTTTATTACGAAAAGCTGTTAATTGCAAGAAGAAACAACTTGCCTTTCTTAGTTAAGGGAGATGATGTTGTCCAGTAATAATTTAAAAGTCTTTAATTTTTTAAGTTTTTATTTTAAATTTAAAATTTTCTTTATGATTTGTTTGGATCTAGCGCAATATCTCGGTCCAGCAATTTAATATTGTTATTTTAGGTTCGTGTGTGTTGATAGTAGGAAGATGGAGGATTTATCAAAAGTCTTTCACTTGTACAGCATCACAAATAATTGTCGATGATTTACTACAGAACGCAGAAAATAGATCACCTTCTATTGTTGGTATATCCGACAATCCTAACCCCATAGCCTGTATTGAAATGGTAAGAACATTTAGTAATCAGCCCCATTTATGAATAAGGTTTAAAATAGCTTTATAATTTATCGATCATTTTTGTTCACAAGCACGTGAAGAATGTTTGGATTTTTTGGGAAGCATCAGATCTCTATGCTGTATCACCAAGTGAGAAGTGATTATCTTAGTCAGCTTCTTTCATGTATCGGTCATTGCTAAAATTGCAGAATCGATCAATGAAATGATGTTAAAATTTAATTAAATTTAATGATTGAAGAAATCCCGGAAGAAGGTGTTGGTAAATACAGTTTATTCTGAAACATCTCCAACATGGGAAATTTTGGCAACTGTGGTTTCAAAATGAAGCAAAATTACATAAATGGTTGACCCTTTGTGTACACGGGACACCTATGTGTTTAATATCAAACAATACGCCTGACCAATACAAACAAGAGCTTATAATGCCAGTGGCCCCAGTAAACACCATCTCATAAAGCGGGTAAATTACCGAATTGATAAGCTATTTAACCACTTAACGACAATATAATAATAATTTCCGAAACAAAAAGCGAATATCTTTTCAAAACTGCTAGAGACACATTTGATCAAAGGATGGAATTAACTGGTGTTGAATCATATAATTAACATATATGTTATGTGTCAAACTGTCTTTGTTTGCCTCATGTTCTGAGCCATAAATGGGAAATATTTGCTAAAGATATATGGTTAACATATGCCAGTGTTACACATATTCAATATATGTTGATTACTTAGTAAACAATGTAAAAGACATGTTTAACTATGTAGTAAATAGATGTAACTTCTGCTTCTAGTGCGCGCTTAATGACGACTGTGCATCTGCAAGCTTCTCAGAACTAAATCACATCTGCATAGGAATACACGAGTCTGTAAATATATGTGACAACACCACTGGTGTCTTCAAACCAGTAAGTTCTTCTAATATATGGGGCGTCATCAGGTGTCCCACAAAATCAGTAAACTCTCTTCTTGTAAATGCATGAAATCAGGAGGTGTCTAGAAATCAGCAGCTTTTCGCAAATATACTTGACATCGTCAAGGAATCTATTAACCAGTAAGCTTTCCTTATGTATCATCATCAAGGGATCTCCAAACAGGTAAGTTCTCGTTAATATATGTGACATTACCAGAAATCTTACTCCGTGATTATGGATATGTAGTAACTATTAAAACGGTTCGACGCCACATATGCACCTCTTATATTTGACCTTTCTGGCTTTGCAGGTTTTGTCTAATGTTTGCCACAATGGAGGATCTTGGGTGAATGAAAGTTACTGCATTTGTCCACAAGGCTTTGGAGGACGACTGTGTGAACATTGTTAGCTAAAGATAATGTTGAAAGTTTAGTTTAAGTAAAGTCTGTGGTTTCAATTTTCGTAGTAAATGAGGTCAGCAATATATTATAACTTACTAAGTAACTAGGGAACCAAACAGCTACGAGATTTATTAGAAATGTGTTTACAATGTAAAATCTATGCCCGATACATAATTGAACATTATAATATAGTTTAATTGTCACATGGTATTTTATACTTTGGGATTGAAATTAGATGCAGTTGCTATAACTATTTCAGTGAATATTAATGAATGCAGTTCCTCTCCTTGTATTCACGGCACTTGTGAGGATAACCTTTTCTCCTATGCTTGCATATGCCACGAGAACTTCACAGGGCTTCAATGTGAAAGTAAGTTTGCATCATTTTGGATGTGTGTGTTTTCATTTCCAATACAAAATTCACCATTAAATTTAAAGAGCCTGTTCTAAACAGTGAATGAACTGTGCTTAATTTCAGTAGCGAAGACGTTTCTTGCAATTTCATTTGATATTTTTAAATGAACATGTTTATGATGAAACTTTTGAATATTTCGAACCATTAATGCTAGAAATTGGTCAGTGGATGATTTGAGGGCAAAAATGACACATTGTGGAAAGCACTTAGCTTTATACTGTCTCAGAATGGCGCAAAGAAGCGTTCAGTTTCATTGTATGACGACAATATTGTTGTACGCCATCTTGTCTCACGAAAGTACTTTCTCACGTCATCTTGTCTCACAAGAGTATTATCCTGCAAGACAATGTCTAGGATGGGTAGATAAGACTTTGAAAAACAAAACAAAGTAAAATTCTATTAATGTTGCCCCTGTGGGTTGGGAGAATAGGACAGACCCACTGCCTTCTGTTCTATGCATGTCGACTAATCGGAATTTCTTTCTTTCTTGTTCTTATTGCACTGCCTTCTGTTCTATGCATGTCGACTAATCGGAATTTCTTTCTTTCTTGTTCTTATTCCACCATTTCTTTATTCTTCCTCATTTTCCCCACTTATTTTCCTTTAGCAAGTGCTTTCTAATATAGTTATCCTAGTCGCTGGATGAGAAGTTAAACATCAAACAAACAAACAGACCTATTATTGTTGTTGTTGTGGTTCGAGCAGGCGAGATTCAGTACTGTGATAGTGACCCGTGTGTAAATGGCGTCTGCAACAATGCTGCTGGTGAATTTAACTGCACATGTGTTGGCGGCTGGAGCGGACTCTTGTGTGATGGTAATTAGTCACTCTCTTAGAAATTGTCACTTAATAATGGTTATGATTTATAAGCAGTATCTTTAGTGACGACATATAAAAGACTAATGTTTAGTGTGCTAATAAGATATGGTTATCTGTTTCAAAACACTGTAACAGACTTTGAAATGTCAACGAATAGCCCCCAAAAGATCATGAGTAGCTGATAACTGTTTGTTTCAGAATTAACAGCCAATGTTTCCTTATCGTTTGAGTACTACGGACTTTTACGAGTCAGATACAACGGGGTGTGGGGCACTGTATGTAACGATCACTTCCAGGGGGATGACAACGGTTGCCTTGTGGTTTGTCATACAATAGGATACACGTGAGTACAAAGCTTATTGTATTACCAAGTTTCTTACTGTTATGTTTTTGTTTGGTTCAAATATATTCGATTATATTACACCCTTTTTTGTTTTTCACAGACGTAGACCTTTGTGATTATAATATATGCGATCATATTGCGACTTATCTGAATTGTTGTTGACATCCGAAGACCTTATAACTATGAGTGAAAAGAATTTTCACATTAAACATAAACACCGGTTTCATATAGAATGCTTCGTAGTAAGCGAGAGACAAGGTGCTGTTCAGTTTAAAAAATATACGTTTTAATTAGCTGTGAAAATGTTCAAAATAATTCACATATTCTGTTGGAACACTTCTTGGCAACAAGATTTTGTTTAGTGAAAAAAAATAAAAAGATATGTTTTGCTGGATGTCTGGCTAGGACAAGACACATTATTGTTGAACCGGAGATTTCGTCAAACAATACTTACACGTAAAAACACCATGTTCTCAAAATAATTGAAAATAAAAATCTTCCCTTGTTTTAGCTATGGAACGTATCAAAATTGTTGGGAGGGAGATTCAGGCGAGCCAATATGGCTGGATGACACACGGTGTACCGGAAGCGAGGCCGATATAAGTCAATGTATCCACAACGGATGGGGCAACCACAATTGTCAGCATCGTGATGACTCGGGATGCATGTGTTGTGATTCGAATAGCTCTTGTGACGACTACTCGTGCTCTTAACATATTTTGTAATTCCAGTTCTCGTCACTCCAATTATTCTTGTGACGAATCTGTTATTACGATTTTTATTGTTACTTCTGCTGATGCTCATGACAAGCGCTGTGATTCTAGTTATTCTGATAACTACTTATGTCTGAAAATATGTTGCTGTTCCGGTTATTGTGACGACTACTCGAGCTCTGGACATGCTCTGGACATACGGTGAGGTTTTCTGTCTAATTTAGGTTGTATTTAGGTAATGCATTCAATTCCAAGTGCTTTGAGTTACGACAACAGTTGACTGTTAAGTTTTTACAGACATTAATACAACAGACTGGCAGCAATATAGCAACAAATCCTTACATAAACACTACTGATGCTATAATTTAAATCCGGGGTACTAATTATTGTTACCATTACCATTTCAGAATGATTCAGAATAATATATATTTGCAGTCAATCTGCTTAAGAATCTTCTACTTACTGCGCAACTTCGTTAGTTTATTATAAAATAATCGATTACATTCATGAATCTGTTTCAATTAAAAAAAAATAGATTTTAAGAAATTCACGTCTTGTTGAAAGTATTCGAAATAATACGCGTAAATATAAAATATCAATTTTACCAACACAAACAAATAAAACCATCTGTAAGAGTAGTTGCTATGTAATAGGAATAGATCTTAGGACTGGAAATTTTGTATTAGATTCATTTTGAAATTTTTGGAAGAAATTGTAGGAAAACATGACATTACTGTAACTACACATGCAAATAAGGTATCCACGCAGTCACGCAGACGTCATAGGTGTATTCTCGAAGTTTAAGTAGGAGAAAGCTATTGTTTTAGACAACTCCCTCTAACTTCTTGAAGTCCATAAAGCAACCAAACTAATCCATGAAATAGTGACACATACGCCAAAAAGTAGACCAGCTATATTTAGGTATTTGGCGGCCTGAAGTGTCCGTTCTGCTCTGTATCCATGTCTTCGACTAGCCATAACTATAGAACGAAAAAGGAAAAGTAACGAAACGTTTAAAGCACCAATTTAAAACTCTGCGCTAAATTTAAATTTAAAAAATTTAATGGTTTGGATGAAATATAGCGAGTTTAAGGAAAGAATTTAAATGTTTTGTGAATCGTTTTAAAGAGTTTTTTTTGCATTTCACATTGTATCCACATTCTTAACTATATCGTTTCCATCGATCTTGTACGCAACAATCATAATCTAACAACAGCAATCAAAATCATAATTAACATATTGATAGTTGCAAAATTTCCCATTTGAATGTGATAGTTTACATTGATTACATTGATTTATGTCTGTACTAACTTCTTACTCAGTATTGGAAGTTAAGCATAACCATAATTTAAATCAAATGTAGCACTAAAATAGCCATGATGATAACCATGATCAAATAGCCGTGATGATAGAATATAAAAGTATATATACTTGCAAATATAAAAGCGGGAATTCCGAGTGCACAAAAACAACACCATATGACAAAGCATGAAAGCACTATTTGGAAAGTGTTGTAGCGGCCCAGGCGGTCCTCTGTCTTACGTTGATCTGTGTCCACAACGTCCTATAAAAACAAGGCATAATAATTTGAAAGTTGGTGTGAAAGTCACTAGGTAAAAACAGGAAGAAATTATATTTCCTTTAGAGTTGTTGCTTAAAGTGTTATTTGTAAAAGAGTTGCTGCATGATTGGGGTATGTTCTTCGATAATTGAGTTACCAGTTGAGGCTGAGCAATGGCTCTGTTCGATAATAATCCAAGCCAATGATGTGTGTACGTTCTGGTTAAGTAGGGTTTAACTTTAAATAAACTACTCGATAAATGCAACACTTGAAGATCATTTTAAAGAATCAAGCTTCCATTTCATTCGTGAAATTGGAATATCTATTGGACTGACTTTTGTGTGTGTTTATTTACACTGAAATCCTGAAAATCTGCTGTGTTCAGCATGTGCAGTGGGAATCATAAATTGGCTGGTTAATCTACGGAATAGACAACGTGTGTGTAGAAAGTTTACATCTAATTTCACCTTACGATTACTTAGATTTTGATAGACCACGGTACGTAAACTTTTTTATTACTGTGTAGTTACTGGCTAACACTCAGAAGTGACCTTTCAAAGTGTATGGTTTTCAAATTTGCAAAACTAATATGCTATTTTGATAACCACACAAGGAAACTTGGTGGTCGTTTTTCCGATATAGCGCCGTTACTTGCTTACTGACGTAGTACCTTGAAGACGGAACTGCGCAAAAGGTTGTTGTGTAATACACTCCTTTGTTTGCTCTACATGATGCACATGTATTGTAGTTACATTGTGCTGTCCCTGTGCGGATGTTGCAATCTTGTTGTGTTCAAGAGTTTTCCTCGTATTTTCATTTGTCTTAACTTCATATATTTCATTTTTTGTCTGTGTTTGATATTGCTGCTCAGCGATCTGCGTTTCCTGGCTGGTTGAACATAGTTCCTTCCCGTACTGCTGATTTGCATATTGCACAGAAAAAAGGTGCGTAATATTTTCAGCCTTAGGTCGTGGTTTTGATACATCACTTGGATTCCCATGCGTATGTATCTCAGACTGGGAACATAAAGTATGTTGTGCTGTGCCAAGTTCCGTTTCCAGCCCTGTTAATTGAAATTGTGCTTGTTTGCAAATAGCAGGCTGTGGGAAATTATTTGTTGTTTCAGTCCCAGTTGTTGGTAAAGCTGAACATGTGTCAATTATGCTGGTTTCATGTTTTGTGCCGGCCTCAGCTGGCGGAAAATGCGGGCTGCTGTCAAAAATGACTTCCTGCTGTGTTCCAGTATTAGATGAACGTAAAGACTTGCTTCTCTCTAGATGGGCCTCCTGATCTTGCGTCCCTGACTGTGTTGACTGTAAAGGCTGTTCGGTATCAAGGCAGTCTTTTTGATGTTGCTTTCGGATCTGTGCTAATGGTAAATAAGGGCTAATGTCAAGATGGGAATCCTGATGTTGCATTCTTGTCTGTGATGACGATAACGGTAGGCTAGTGTCATGACGGACTTCCTCCTGCTTTCTGCTATGCAGTGACGGTGAATGCTGTTCGTTGTGAAGTTGGGCGTCCTGATGTTGCGGTTCAGATTTACTGGACGGTAAAGAGGAACAGGCTTCAGATGCTGACCCATATATTTCAGACTGTGTTTTATGTGATGATAGTAAGGTACAGGGCTGCATTGGCCAGTTGCGATGATGGCGTTGATCATCTTTGGCTGCAGATGGGGACCAATCACTGCTTAATTCACTTGCCATCATGACATCTCAGCTATTCTTGAACATTTAACAGATGAGCAAACATCATGCTGTTTATTGACAAGTTCAGTTTCAATGCTTCAGCCTGCTTTATAAATATCTATAATGGCACAAATTTCTCGTTGTTTTAAAAATATGACATTTTACTACACCGCAGGGCAGCATTTTTGCTCAGTGATTTTTGCAGTATTCAGCTAAAGGAGAAACTAAGAAGTGCAAGAGAAAATCGAATGTCAGATCATTGGTCGCTAAGAATGTTAATAAAGTATATCCTTAAAATAGAATGCAATGTTTTAATACGACCAAGCAAATATACAAACGTAAGAAATAGCAAATTCTAACCTTTCAGTGGGGTCAAATCCCTCTAAGACACAAACATTTGGTTATCCAAATACATCGAGAGCAGATATGTAAAAGATGAATGCGATATTGATCTCAATAACTAATATTATACGCGCTTACTCTGATTTACTTGAATAGACAGTGCAGATTTGCTCAGTCCTTCTCTGTGGGATTGCCCTCTGGCTCTCGAGTGTTTTAGTTTTTCAGTGAGAGAACTGAGGGGCGGAAGAGTGGATTAGCCTAGGCCACTAATACAACTTACGGTTTTGATCTTGTTTTTTTTCTTTTTTTTCATTTTGGTGACAGGGGTTTTTCTCCCATATTTTCTCCCAGTATTATGAACACAAATGCATTGGAGCTCTGGAAAGGTTCCTTAAATGGTTAGACAACAAAGGGAAAAGTTTTAAAATTCTTTGATGCATTTATAGACACATAAACATTAGCTCAAAATAGCAGTAAAATTGCAGGCGGCAAATGTATAAAACGGGAATAAAAGAATAAGTGCAGAAATAAGTTCAAAGCTAGAGATAAAAGAAAATAAAACCGTTGTGTTTCTTTTCGCACTATCATTTTATTATAACTATTTATTGGAACACGATATAACAAAGTCTAAGGCTTGAAATAAGGTACCATAAAAATAGTTTACATTATCATCGTGGTATGTTATTAGCTAGAACGCTCTTATTCTTACATAATGGCTGGTCCGCCTATCCTCCCTTCACGAATATAGATTGAATGTCCCCCTTTTCTCATATTTTATGGCTTCATCACAACTGGAGCTTCGATTTCAGAGTCTTGAGAGTTTGATATATTGCTTAGTATATTTATATTTATTTAACATCAGTAAAGGAATTCTGATATCAAATATCGTTATGACAAAGCAAACTACTGATTTGAGATAAATTCTACTGCTTTGATTAATACCTGTACATTTAGAGTGTCATGTAATATTAGACACACAACAGAAAAAGCATTCCAAATGTCATGCCTTTGAAAATGCGTTGCGGTTTAAGCAAATCTGATAAGCAAAATGCGTTTACAAATCAATAGTGATTTCATCTAGCAGGGTGAAAGTTCTTGAGTAAAAGGCTAGAGCAGCTAAAAATAAAATAAAATTAACAAAGTACCACACTTCTTTCTTTTATAATGTCTGATATATAATACGAACAAATGAACAGTTTCGTTATTTTGGAGTGTCTGCCAGCTGTACTCCTAGCAGACTCGTCGATTACTGCATCTACTAGCTGTAGTCTAAACTGCAGCGACAACAGCTATCCATGTGATAGCGATGCAGACTCCCACAATGACCCCCGCGATATTCAAGTAATTGGCAATGCGCAACTTCCTGTAGGCGTCTTGCGCATCATGGTCACTTCCAGCCATGACTGGAAAATAAATGCAGGTTTGATAACACAATTATATGAACGAAATGAGCATCTGAGTATGGACTCCCGGGTATGTTAAGGACTTAAAAATATTTTACTCTCTTGAAATGTTAAGCATTTAAAATTGATTCAATGCACTCAACGACATTATTTGGTCTGCAACCTTTTGAAATAAGAAATGAATCGCACGTACTTGCTAAAATGAATGCCGGAATACCCAAAAAGGCGAAACAACACCAGATCACAACGCATGAGAAAATAATCTGACCGACTGGATCTGGACGCATGCCTGTATAGACAGGAGGATACCTACTGACTACAATCTGCAATGAAACCAATAAACTTGACCTTTGACTCCAAAATAACTGAATATCAAATCTAAGACTTTTTCAAACTTCATTATTTTTGTCCGAATGCTTCAATTTTTAATTTTTTATTTAAACATTTAAATGTGAATACAGCAAAATTGTTCGTTAATATACAAATTTTAAAGCTGAATATCTGCACATCATTCACTGCGTCCGTGCTTCTTGTTACATTTCTTACTCAAGTACTTGTTTTATATAACTTCTGAATTAATTTTGAAGTGCATCACGAAACGTGAAAGTGCAGTATTGCATTTTGTTATTTTAAACTACAAAAAGGCTTGTTTACCTGGGGCTGGGTGACTACAGTGGTTGTTCCTTGAGTATATCCCGGGTTTATACAACCCTGCTGTCCGCCGATTGCTTGTGTTGAGAATTGAGCCGGATAAGATGGTTGTGTTGGATAATGCGCTTGTGCTGGATAAGACGCTTGTGCAGTGTACGTGGGTGGCGCGCCATACCCGGCAGGGTGATCCTCGCTCGGCTGATACTTTTCTGAAGACATCTTCAACTATCTATAAAATACATAGTATAATAGTTAATTAATTCTAATTTAATTTAAAGTTATTTCTGTTACCCTATACGAATAATTATTATTATTATTATTATTATTATTATAAATAGCCAGTAGCCTGATCTATGCACCAGTGTGTCTTTAGGAAAGCATATTAGGCCTAAAGATGTGTTCCCTCATGGTATTCTTATTTCCTGGTTTGTTTTTGCTTCGGGCTTTTATACATTGTATGAAGTGTATGTTTGTTTGAATTAAGGCTTATTCGAGCTCAAGATATAGCTCCATAATTCACCTTAGGAGGCTTTATACACAAAACGCGATAAGGTTTCTTCTCCACAGGAATCGCGCATTTCGTACTGCTGATGTTAATGAGTGGTACTAGACTCAACAAATCAACTATACTTCCAAATGGACCATAGAAAACAACGAATATTATTTCAGCAGATAGTAATTTCAAAGTTGGGAGTTACAATGACTTCTTTTGTGCGACGTTGGGTTTTTCATTTTCATTCTCTTCTTCTTCTCCTCAAAAGGCATAAAAAGTTTAATTTTTAAAAGAACGTAATTGTTGATGTATCAAAACGCGCAAAAAGCTTGAGCATTTCATGAAGAAATGGCTTATTGATTTTCAAAGATTAGTAGAGTTTCTTTAAGTAGTAAAGAAGTAGTTATGGCATGAACAAACAATTTATAACGTAATATACAATATATAACGAAATAACTCAAGTAGATATAACACTCATCAAAGTAAAGATTACTTATAATGATGTTTCATAAAAATGAATTCTACCAGGTTTATTTTGTTCTTTCTGAACGGGAATAAACTTCAAACAAGTAAACAAACGAATCTTCTTTACTTACGATCATATTACTCAAACTAAAACTATTACATCACATATGAATTGGAACAAATTATTTTGAAATAATTTAAAGACTGCATACCTTAATTACTTGTATAAAGAACACTATGTTTATCTTGGTTTGATCTGTTTTATTCCACAGCTCTGCTCAGAGTTCATATTGGTAATTCCTATTACATTCTGTCATGTGTTTACGTATATGGATTACCTGGTTTTATGTTACTGCTCATATATTGCACATAGTTAATCAATAGATATAAGCTATTGCAGGGTTAAGCCTCATTTTCTTTCATAGACTGATACCACCACACAACTTGTTCATTTCAGGCGTTGAAACAACAAATATGCAGCATGAAATCTGCGTCAGGTTTGCAGAAGACTTATCACTTGTCTGATAATATAGTTTTTTATAAACTTTTTTATCAGACACAGCTTACATATACATATATATGCCCTATTTCAGAGTGCTCCCATTTTGGAGGTTTGGTCATTCTGGGGTA
The DNA here is from genome assembly GCA_949752745.1 of Protula sp. h YS-2021. Taxonomy (NCBI): domain Eukaryota; kingdom Metazoa; phylum Annelida; class Polychaeta; order Sabellida; family Serpulidae; genus Protula; species Protula sp. h YS-2021. The sequence goes on from OX457030.1 coordinate 21,473,536, forward strand.
AAATGTTGAGGATTGACCGTAGATTCAACTTTGATGTCCACACACAATGACAGTAATATTCGTTTACAATAAATCTATTACGTCATAACTGATTAACAATCTGTATGTTATACAAACACACAATTTTGCATACTTTTGCGATTATATCTAGCAAACGAGTCCAATGTACATGGCTTCAAAAATTTTCCATGCTAGAATGTTTTTACTTTTTCTTAGCGTGACCAAATCTGTCCATGCTAGTTTGCTTTGACAAAACTTTTGATGACAGTTTGCAGTTCGGTTTCAATATCCAGCAGCTCGTCCATCATGTTTCAAAGAATTAGCTGGGGTGGTAACAGTGGTTTAAGGGTTATAGCGCGCGTAAGAACTACTCAGATGGAAGGCACTGAGTTCGTATATTGTCAGGTGCTATTGTTTAGACAACAGATAACAAAACAAAGCCCCTTTCTGGTTACACACTTGTCACCATAATCCCCAGCAACAATATCCAAGATGGCAACGTGCTAAGCGTTGTGAATAATGTGCCGCACATATACAGTGATTTCCCGTCTGTCCCGCGGTGGTCCGATCTCAGACATTTTGAGTGCTCGGAATCGAGAGTTTCCTTAACCATTGAAGTCTATTGAGCGCATTCGGGACCGAAAAAATGTGCCCCAGTTCAGAGGTGGTCCCAATAGGGAGGTGGTCCGATGTCGAGGTCCCACTGTACTTGAAAACGGCCAACGGCCATAGCTGCAGCGATGTATGGAGAGCCACGTTAAATGATCAGTGACATTAGTGTCGCAACTAGAAGAGAAACAGGAACAGCTGATGTCACTCCATAGCGAAATTATAACTGTAAGTAATTATTGTAAACCGTCACAAAGGCCTACTTAACTTTTTTAGGGAGGCGGCGGAGCCCAAAGGTCACGTATACATTTTTATTAATCAAATAAATAATACCCATATGGAGAATGGAACTCAGGCTTTCTGGAATCGTAAAAAATAATGGAATGCTGAGACTCGTTATTAGCACATTGGAGTGACCGGATGTTGATATTTCCACCAATCTTTAAAATAATTAGTGCTGTTATAATTAAGATATATCTTTTTCTGATTTTAGTTGCAGAAAGAGAAAACCGTTCAACTGAAAGAGGGACCTGTGCAAGTTAAAGAACTCACAGTTTGTGAGGCAACTGCCCAGATAAACGCTCAGTGCTGGAATAGGGCCTCGAAAATAAAGGTCTGTACCGGCGACACGATCAAGATTAAAGACGCAAAGACTCTGATTCTCTGCTTTCAGCAAAAGAAACACCATAGCACTGAACAGACTCTCTCAAGCGATGATCTGTTTATCCCCAGGAGAAATCGCAAAGAAAGAAGTCGAGAAGGCCTAGAGGATTTGAAGAACAACCAAAGGGAGCTGCTTTGCATGCGCAATTCAACCATCACATTTCTGCGCATAGATGCTGAAAAACCAGCCGCTGTGTTGGGCCTAGAGGAATGGAAGGATACTGAAGCCTCAAGTTTGCTACCGATGAACGTTAGTGTCATAATAGAGAGCGATGAAATTATTTTGAGAGATAAAGATTGAGAACCTAAACTATTTATATAAATGTGGTTCAGAGAAGTAGGTCACAGAGGACTCGACTAAAAAAGCAGCGATACAAAGGGGAATAAGTCTATGCACCTCTTAAAGAGTTTGTGAGACTTTACGTTTTTTTAAAATTAACAGCAAAGTAAGCACGGCATGGCTTTTACATACATGATGTGAACATGTTGAAGACTTCTCAGTGAATTTAGTCAGTGAGGGAAGTGGGTGGGGTGGCTGATGTGCGCTTTTTCAAATAACAGCCAAGTAAGCTGGCATGGCACGCCATCTACATACATACTCTGTACATAACAAAGACTTTTCAAGGCCTCTAGTTAGTGTGGAACTGGGGGTAGTGGCTGGTGCGTGTTCAACTGAGGTTTCTGAGGGACAAGAGTTGGAATACCGGTATTTAGAAGCAGACATGGTTTACGGTGTTATATACTGTTATACCTATTTATTCACTTTCACTTGAGAGCAGAATTGTTTAATAAATTTTGTAAGTATAAGGAAGACTTTTTCAACGCCGAAAAGAGACAAGACATCCGGTGTGATAGAATCGTTTAGTAGAATAGTTAGAATAGGGAGAACTAGTAGAAAAAATATATATTTTTGTAGAAATTGTAATTCCTCCTGGAATTCAATTTTTTACATGTGTAAATCTTCAAAAGAAGAATGTATTTTCGACCTTTGCACAACTTCGTCTGAAAGCCTGCTGGGACGTCATGCTGTGAACATCTTTGCAACTGCGTCGAATACATTCAAATGCGTAAATATGTTTATAACGTCATGTTTTTTAAGTTCTTAGCCTGTGCAATTTGCTATGATCCAAAAATGACTAAAGTATGGTTCTTCTAGTATTTTGTCATCTAAGGTTAGATAAATAGGAGCATTGTTGGTTTAGATTTATCTTTATAAGATATTTTAAAGAATTTTATCATATATGTGCAGCATAACGTTTGAATTTTGCATTTACTACCCGCATTTGTTCTATCGATAAGTAGTTAATATTTTCTGACAGTAATATTCAAATGTGTGCCTTTTTATTGTTGAATAATACAAGGATGCTTTAGTTTACTTCAGTAAAATACTTTTCAGCACTGTTTAGAATATATTGGCTATATTGATTTTAGGAATTATGTATTATGAAATGGGTCTAGGCAGAAATTGATAAGATCAGTCGCCATGAAATTATGCTTTAAGTGGTTGATGCGATCGGCCTATTACGTTACGCCAGAACTGTTCGAAGCAGCTTAGTGTTTGAAGAGAAAGATTTATGTGAAATTTTAAAATTTTCTTCTGATTATTTAATACTTTAATTGAAGAACTTGGATAACCTCGTTTTAAGATACCTTGGAAACATAAGCTCCAAATTTCTACCTCTTGTGTCAGAACATGCAAATCCGTATTTTTAAAAGAACTTTGAGTTATCTGCCCTACCCAATGTCAAACAAAAGACAATAAACGCAGTAGTTGTCGCTTATTACGCTAAAATTGCTTTCACATTGTGCATTAAGGGAACCATACCAGAAATCAGATAGTAAAAAAAATAAAATTGGTTTAAGTTTATTCATTTGTATTTTATAATCTTTCATTTTTTGCTGTGTTTTTTCGGAAGTTGTTTCAAGTTTAAATCTCCGCCTCTGAAAACCTTTTATTCACACTCCTTCAAAACATTCCGCCGAATAAAAAAATTCGCCCATCCATGTCAAATTAGATAAATTTTTAATGCCAAGAACTCTTAACATATGGCGAAGGTGTTAGTGAGGAGCCACGTCATATCTATTTCACTACATTCTAAATAAACTGAGACGACCGAAAAAATTACGCAATAATGATGTCATTTCGCTGTTTTCAAGACTATATGAAGCGCGTTTTTACAGGCATTTCACGTTTATTAACTATCATTTAACACTTGACAAGCTGTTAGCTTGCAAGGGTTATATGAAGTTGTGCGAGCAGCCATTCGTCCATTTATTCTTCTTGACAGTTTTCTGATTTTTTGTGTCTTCTTCTTCTCTGACGCTATGGGCCCCAGGACCATGAAACTTAACGCAAGTGCATTTAGCGTACAGCACAGAACATCACACAGTTGCTCAGCTTTGTGCGAGCTCTCACTGCGTAAATAGATAACACAACGTGTGCCTGATCTGTCAATAAAACCTTAAGTCAACAAAAACCAAACACTCCGCGGCTTATAAGATATAGTCAAGCTGTGTTGTTTGCTAATATATTTAGCTGGTATTAAGTTATCAACCTGTGGAGTTTTTTTCTTAACAGTGGTGCGATTTTTTAGAATGTTATAAGCCGCATACATGCTGTGCCATAAGCTCTGTACATCTTTGAATAGCACACTGTATGCATGTTGTAAAATACTTTGTATTATTCAAGAAATAATCTATTGAAGGAAGAATTTTTGAGCTTTAATTTTTTGTCAAGTGTTTGACATTTCGCTAGCGAAATACGGTTCTAGTTTATACTTTGGACTGAAATCCCAAAAGCTGCTTGTTTTACTAAGAATTTTGAATATTTTTCCCTCTTTTTTGTTTTGTTTTGTGTTTTTTTTTGTTTTCTAAGTTTTCTTTGACATTTGGTGGTTTACAAGCATTTCCACCAGGCGTATGAAAACGGAAATTTGCACAAGAATAGTTGACCAGGAGATTGGGATCCATCATTGTTCTTATAGTATGACGTCATAATGTACGTATATGAAGTCATGATTATTTCAACGCTATATAAACAGCGAACCAAAAGTAACGGAGGTTAACGAGAAATAAGCGATGCAAAAAGAAATGAGCTCACGTGATTGATGACGTCATAAATTGCGAAATTGTTTATCTCAACAATTTTGAAATCACGTGATTGATGACGTCATAAACGACGAATTTTCTCTATTTCAAATACCAAAAAAGTGAGAAGTGTCAAACTAAAACCTAAATGTAGCGGAGGTTAGCGAGAAACAAGCGATGCAATAATTATGGAAATCACGTGATTGATGACGTCATAAATGAAAAATTTGTCTATTTCAGCAACTGATAAAGACAGAAACGTCAAACCAAAACCGAAATATAGCACAGGTTAGCGTGAAAACAGTCCATGAAAAAATTTTAGAAATCATCCTAATGCTGACGTCATTAATGATTATTTTTTCTGTATTAACAACCATTAAAGAAAAAAAACGTCAAATAAAAACCAGTATGAAACAGAGCCTAACGCGAAACAAGCGATGGAAAAAAACTTGGAAATCAGGTGGTTGATGACGTCATAAATGGCGAATTTGTCTTTTTCAGTAACCAATAAAATAAGAAATGGCAAACTAAAACCGAAACGTAGCAGTGGTTAGCGCGAAACAAGAGATGCAAAAATATTGGAAATCACGGGGTTTATGACGTCGTAAATGATGAATTTGTCCATATCAGCAACCAATAAAAATTAAAACGTCAAACCAGACTAAAATTAGCACAAAACAAGCAATGTAAAATCTTAGAAAATGACGTCATAAGTGACAAATTTGTCTATCTTAGCAACTAACAAAATAGAAACATCAAATCAAAACCAATATGAAATGGAGGCTGGCGCGAAACAAGCGATGCAAAAATTTGGAAATCATGTCACTGATGACGTCATAAACGACATATTTACATATCTCCACAATCAATAAAGATGTGGCGGAATGTGGCGGAGCTGAGCGCAAAATAAGCGATGCAAAATTTTTCGAAATTGGTTGACGATGTCATGAAACATGACTTTTCTATCTCAGCAACCAATAAAGAAAGAAACGTCATTCCGAAGCCGGAATATAGCAGAGGTTAGAACAAAATAAGCGATGCAAAAATTTTTGAAATCACGTCATTGATGACGTCAAGAATGAGGAATTTGTAGATCTCAGCAACTAATAAAGATAAAAACGTTAAATGTCTAATATATAGCAGAGGCTGATAAAAAATAAGCGATGTTAAAATTTTGAAAAATGACGTAATTGCGGACGCCATAAATTAGTCTATTTCAGCAACCAATTAAGTTGGAAATGTCAAGCAAAACCAAGGGAGGTTAGTGCAAAACAACCGATGCAAACATTTTTATATCACGTGAGTCATGTCATAAATGACGATTCTGCTTATCTTAGCAAATAATAAAGATACGTGCTTCAATCCAAAACGGAAATGAAAAAAGAGATGCAAAAAGTTTTGAAATCACGTGATTGATGACGTAATCAATGACATATTTGTCTATCTCAGCAACCAATAAAGATGGAAACGCAAACCAAACAGAAATATAACAGATTAGGACAAAATTAGCGATGCAGAAATTTTGAAAATCAAGTGATTGATGACGTCATAATTAATGAATTTGTCCATCTCAGCTAACAATACAGATAGAAACGTCAAACAAAAACCGAAATATAGCAAAGGTTAGCGCAAAACACCTGATGCCAAATTTTAAAATCACTTGATTTATGACGTCATAATGACGATTTTGTTTATCTCAGCAAACAGTCAAGATAGAAACGTCAAACAAAAATCCGAATATAGTGGAGGTTAGCACAAAATAAGCGATACAAAAATTTTGGAAATCACGTGACTGATGACGTAATAAGTGACGAATTTGTCCATCTCAGCAAACAATACAGACAGAAACGTCAATCCAAAATCGAAATAAAGCAGACGTTAGCGCGAAACAAGCGATGGAAATTGTTTTGAAATCACGTGATTGACGGCGTCATAAATGACATATTTGTTTGTCTCAGCAACCAAAAAAGATGAAAACGTCAAACCAAAATCGAAATATAGCAAAGGTTAGCGCTACACAACCGATGCAAAAAGTTTAGAAAAGAACGTGATTGATGACGTCATAAATGGAAATTTTTGTTTATCGATGTTTCATTCAAAACCGATGATGATTCAATCCAAAACCGAAATGCGAATTTGTCTAGCCCAACAATCAATAAAGATAGAAATGTCAAAACAAAACCAAAATACAGAAGAGTGTAGCACAAAATAAGTAATGCAAAAAATTTTCAAATCATGTGTTTGATGGCGTCATAAATGACGAATTTGTCCATCTCAGCAACCAAAAAAGATAGCAACGTCAAACCAAATCCGAAATATAGCAGAATCTAGGACAGAAAAAGTGATGCAGAAATTGTGAAAATCACGTGATTGATGACATAATAAATGACGAATTTGATCATCTCAGCAAACAAAAAAGATAGAAACGTCAAACCAAAACCGAAATACAGCAAAAGGTTAGCGTAAAATACCTGATGCCAAAATTTTTAAAATCACGTGATTGAATCAGTAAAGATAGATACGTCAAAGCTAAACCGAAATATAGCAGATGAAAAGACTTTTGAAATCACGTGATTGATGACGTCATAAATGACGAATTTGTATTTCTCAGCAAAACAAGTGATGCAAAATTTTTGAAATCACGTTATTGATGACATCATAAAGAACTCCTTTGCCTATCCCAGCAATCCATTAAAAGATATAAAGGTCAAACCAAAACCGAAATATAGCAGGGTTTAGCGGATAATAAGCGATGCAAAATATTTTGAAATCACGTGATTGATGACGCCATAAACGACGAATTTGTCAATTTCAGCAACAAATAAAGTTAGAAATGTCAAACTGAAACGAAAATGCAGAGGAGATTAGCACGAAACAAGTCGTGTCACAAATTTTAATATCACGTGATTGATGACGTCTACATAACGACTTTGTTTATCTTAGCAACCAATAAAGACAGGTGCGTCAATCCATAACCGAAATGCGAAACACGTTAGCGCGAAACAAGTCATGGGGTGACTTTTGAAATCACGTGATTGATGACGTCATAGATGACGACTTTGTCTTTCTCAACAACCAATAAAGATAGAAACGTCAAAAACCAAAACCGAAATGCAGTGGAGGTTAGCGCGAAACAAGCCATATAAATATTTTGCCAATCACGTGTTTGATGACGTCATAAATGACAAATGTGTCTATTTCAGCCACCAATAAAACTAGAAATGTCAAACTAAAACCAAAACGTAGAAAACGTTAGTGCGAAACAAGCGAAGCAACAAATTTTCATATCACATGATTTATGACGTCATAAATGACGATTTTGTTTATCTAAGCAACAAATGAAGATAGATGCATCATTCAAAATCGGAAATGCAAAGAATGTTAGCGCGAAACAAGTGATGCATAAATTTTTGAAATCACGTGATTGATGACGTCATAAATGACATATTTGTATATTACAGCAAGCAATAAAGATAGACATGTCAAAGCGAAATCGAAATATAGCAGAGGTTAGCATAGAATAACAATGCAAAAATTTTGGAAATCATGTAATTGATGACGTCATAAAGGACGAATTTGTCCATCTCAGCAACCAATAAAGATAGAAACGCAAACTAAAGCCGAAATATAGCAGAGGAAAGCGCAAAACACACCCAATTCCAAAATTTTTGAACTCATGTGATTGATGACGTCATTAATGAAATATTTAGCTCTCTCAGTAAGGAATAAAGATAGAAACATCAAACCAAAACAGAAATATAGCAGAGGATAGCGCAAAAGACCCGATTACAAAATTTTAGAAATCACCTGATTATCGATGTCATAAATGGCGAATCGGTGTATCTCAGCTATCAATAAAAATAGAAATGTCAAACCTAAACCGAAATATAGCAGAGATTAGCACAGAATAACCGATGCAAAAATTTAAGAAATCACGTTATCAGTGACGTCATAATGACGGATCTGTCTATCTCAGCAACCAATAAAGATGAAAACGTCAAAGCAAAACGAAATGTAGTGCAGGCTGGCGAAAAACAAGTCGTACAAAAATTTTGCAAATCACGTGATTAATGACGTCACAAATGACGAATTTTTCTATCTCAGCAACCAGTAAAATAGAAATGTTGAACCAAAACCAACATGTAGCAGAATTTAGCACAGAATAACCGATGCAAAAATTTGGAAATCACAGCATTAATGACGTCATAAATGACGAATTTGTCTATCTCAGCATCAAATAAAGATAGAAACGTGAAACCAAAACTGATTTGTAGCGGAGGTTCACGAAAAAGGAGCGATATAAAAATTTTGCAAATCACATGAGTAATCACAGAAACCGATGAAAAATAGAAATGTCGAACCAATACCAGAATATATTAGAGATTAGCACAGAATAACCGATGTAAAAATTTGGAAATCACATTATTAATGACGTCATAAATGACGAATCTGTCTATCTCTTCAACCAATAAAGATAGAAACGTCAATCCAAAACCGAACTGTAGTGGGGGGCGGCACAAAACAAGCCACACAAAAATGTTGCAAATCAGGTGATTAATGACGTCACAGATGACAAATCTGTCTATTTCAGCAACCAGTCAAGATGGAAGCGTCAATCTAAAACCGTGCTTCAGTGGAGAGAGACGTAAATCAAGCCATGCAAACATTTTGCAAATCACGTAATCAATGACGTCATAAATGACGAATTTGTCTATCTCAGCAACCAATAAAGATAGAAACGTCAAACAAAAACCAAACTGTACTGGACGGTGGCATAAAATAAGCCATACAGAAATTTTGCTTATCACGTGATTGATAGAGAAATTTGTACCGTATTAATGTCGTCATAAATGACGAATGTGTCCATCTCAGCTATCAATAAACGTAGAAATGTCCAACCAAAACCAAAATATAGCAGATGTTAGCACAGAATAACCGATACAAAAATTTAGGAAATAACGTGGTTAATGATGTTATAAATTACGAATCTATCTATCTCAGCAACCAATAACGATAGAAACGTCAAACCAAAACCGAACTGCAGTGGACTGTGGCGCAATCCATACAGAAATTTCGCAAATCGCGAGATTAATGACGTCATAAATGACGAATTTGGCTATCTCGCTAACCAATGAAGATAGAAACGTGAAACCAAAACCGAACTGTAGTAGAGGGTGGCGCAAAACAAGCCACACAAAAATTATGCAAATCACGTGACTAATGACTTCATATATGACGAAACTGTCTATCTGAACTATCAATAAAGATAGAAATGTCAAACCCAAACCTAAATACAGCAGAGGCTATCACAGAATAACCGATGCAAAAATTTTGAAATAACGTGATTAACGATGTTATAAATGACGAATCTGTCTACCTCAGCAACCAATACGATAGAAACGTTAAATTAAAAAGCGAACTGAAGAAGAGGATAGCGCAGAAGAATCCATGCAAAAATTTTGCAAATCACGTGATTAATGACGTCATAAATGACGAATTTGTCTATCTCGGCAACCAGTAAAGGCAGAAACGTCAATCCAAAAAAGAACTGTAGTGGGGGGTGGCGCAAGAAAAGCCATACAAAAGTTGAAAATCACATGATTACTGACGTCATAAATGACGAATTTGTCTGTCTCACCAATCAATAAAGATAGAAACGTGAATTTAAAACCGAACTGTACTGGGGGGAAGTGCAAAACAAGCCACACAAAAACTTTGCAAATCACGTGATTAATGACGTCATAAATGACGAATTTGTCTATCTCAGCAAAAAATAAAGATAGAAATGTCAAACCAAACCCCAAAGCATAGCAGAGTTTAGCACAGAATAACCGATGCAAAAATTTGGGAATTACGTGATTAATGAGGTTATAAATGATAAATTTGTCTATCACAGCAACCAATAAAGATAGAAACGTGAATGCAAGCCCGAACTTTAGTGTACGGTGGCGCAAAACAAGCCATACGAAAATGTCGTAAATCACGTGATTAATGTCGTCATAAATGACGAATTTGTCTATCTGAGCAAACAATAAAGGTAGAAATGTCAAACCAAAACCGAAATATAACAGAGGTTAGCACAAAATAACCGATGCAAAAGTTTTGAAAATCACGTAATTAATGTCGTCATCAATGGCGAATCTCTCTATCTCAGCAACGAATAAAGATAGAAACGTCAAATCAAAACTGAAATGAAGTGGAGGGCTTCGCAAAAGAAGTCGTACCAAAATTTTGCAAATCACAAAAATGGCGTCATAATGACGAATTTGTCCATTTCAGCAACTAGTAAAACATAGAAACGTGAATCCAGAACCGAGCTGCAGTGGAGGGTTGCGCTAAACAAGTCATACAGAAATGTTCCAAATTATCTGATTAATGACGTCATAAATGACGCATTTGTCTATCTCGGCAACCAATAAAGATAGAAACATGAATCCAAAACTGAACTGTAGCGGAGGGCCGCAAAAAACGAGCTATACAAACATTTTGCAAATCACGTGATTAATGACGTCATAAATGACGAATTTGTCTGTCTCACCAATCAATAAAGATAGAAACATGAATTTAAAACCGAACTGTACTGGGGGGAAGTGCAAAACAAGCCACACAAAAACTTTGCAAATCACGTGATTAATGACGTCATAAATGACGAATTTGTCTATCTCAGCAAAAGATAAAGATAGAAATGTCAAACCAAACCCGAAGTATAGTAGAGTTTAGCACAGAATAACCGATGCAAAAATTTGGGAATTACGTGATTAATGAGGTTATAAATGATAAATTTGTCTATCACAGCAACCAATAAAGATAGAAACGTGAATGCAAGCCCGAACATTAGTGGTGCAAAACAAGCCATACGAAAATGTCGTAAATCACGTGATTAATGTCGTCATAAATGACGAATTTGTCTATCTGAGCAACCAATAAAGGTAGAAATTTCGAACCAAAACCGAAATATAACAGAGGTTAGCACAGAATAACCGATGCAAAAGTTTTGGAAATCACGTGATTAATGACGTCATAAATGACGAATTTGTCTATCTCAGCAACCAATAAAGATAGAAATGTCAAACCAAACTCCAAGAATAGCAGCGTTTAGCACAGAATAAACGATGCGAAAATTTGGGAATTACGTGATTAATGAGGTTATAAATGATAAATTTGTCTATCACAGCAACCAATAAAGATAGAAACGTGAATCCAAAACTGAACTGTAGCGGAGGGTGACAAAAACGAGGCAAAAAATATATTGCAAATCACGTGATTAATGACGTCATAAATGACGAATTTGTCTATCTCAGCAACCAATAATGATAGAAACGTGAATCCAAAACTGTACTCTAACAGAGGGTGGTGGAAAACGAGCCATATAAAAATTTTGCAAAACACGTGATTAATGACGTCATAAATGACGAATCTGTCTATCTCAGCAATCAATAAAGATAGAAACGTGAATCCAAAACTGAGCTGTAGCGCTGGCAGGCGAAAAAAAGAGCTATATAAAAATTTTGCAAATCATGTGAGTACTCATCTCATAAATGACGAATTTGTCTATCTCAGCAACCAATAAAGATAGAAACGTGAATCCAAAACTAAACTGTAGCGGAGGGTGGTGAAAAACAAGCCATATAAACATTTTGCAAATTACGTGATTAATGATGCAATAAATGACGAATTTGTCTATCTCAGCAACCACTAAAGATAGAAACGTGAAACCAAAACTGAACAGTAGCGGAGGGTCACGAAAAACGAGCGATATAAAAATTTTGCAAATCACATGACTAATTACGTTATATATGACGAATTTGTCTATCTCAGCAACCAATAAAGATATAAACGTGAATGTAAAACTGAACCGTAGCGGAAGGTGGCAAAAAACGAGCCATATAAAAATTTGCAAATCACGTGATCACTGACGTCATAAATGACGAATTTGTCTATCTCAGCAATTAATAAAGATAGAAACGTGAATACAAAACTGAACTGTAGCGGAGGGCAGCGAAAAATATGCTATATAAAAATTTTACAAATCACGTGATTAATGACGTCATAAATGACGCATTTGTCTATCTCAGCAACCAATAAACATAGAAACGTGAATCTCAAACTGAACTGTAAGCGGAGAAATCACGTCATTAATCACGTGATTTGCAAAATTTTTATATCGCTCGTTTTTCGACACCACCCTCCGCTACAGTTCAGTTTTGGATTCACGTTTCTATCTTTATTGGTTGCTGAGATAGACAAATTCGTCATTTATGACGTCATTAATCACGTGATTTGAAAATTTTTGACGTCGTTCGTTTCTCGCCACCCTCCGCTACAGTTCAGTTTTGGATTCACGTTTCTATCTTCATTGGTTGCTGAGATAAACAAATTCGTTATTTATGACGTCATTAATCACGTGATTTGAAAATTTTTTATATCGCTCGTTTTTCGCCACCCTCCGCTACAGTTCAGTTTTAGATTCACGTTTCTATCTTTATTGGTTGCTGAGATAGAGAAATTCGTCATTTATGACGTCATTGATCACGTGATTTGCAAAATTTTTATATCGCCCATTTTGCGCTACCCTCCGCTACAGCTCAATTTTAGATTCACGTTTCTAGCTCTATTGGTTGCTGAGATAGATAAATTCGTCATTTATGACGTCATTGATCACAAAATTTTAAAAATTGTTATATCGCTCGTTTTGCGCTACCCTCCGCTACAGCTCAATTTTGGATTCACGTTTCTATCTTTATTGGTTGCTGAGATAGACAAATTCGTCATTTATGACGTCATTAATCATGTGATTCCTAAAATTTTTATATTGATCTTCTTTTGCCACCGTCCGCTACAGTTCAGTTTTGGATTCACGTTTCTATCTTTATTGGATGCTGAGATACACAAATTCTTCATTTATGACGTCATTGATCACATGATTTGCAAAATTTTTATATCGCTTGTTTTGCGCCACCCTCCGCTACAGTTCAGTTTTAGATTCACGTTTCTATCTTTATTGGTTGCTGAGATAAACAAATTCGTTATTTATGACGTCATTAATCACGTGATTTGAAAATTTTTTATATCGCTCGTTTTTCGCCACCCTCCGCTACAGTTCAGTTTTAGATTCACGTTTCTATCTTTATTGGTTGCTGAGATAGAGAAATTCGTCATTTATGACGTCATTGATCACGTGATTTGCAAAATTTTTATATCGCCCATTTTGCGCTACCCTCCGCTACAGCTCAATTTTAGATTCACGTTTCTAGCTCTATTGGTTGCTGAGATAGATAAATTCGTCATTTATGACGTCATTGATCACAAAATTTTAAAAATTGTTATATCGCTCGTTTTGCGCTACCCTCCGCTACAGCTCAATTTTGGATTCACGTTTCTATCTTTATTGGTTGCTGAGATAGACAAATTCGTCATTTATGACGTCATTAATCATGTGATTCCTAAAATTTTTATATTGATCTTCTTTTGCCACCGTCCGCTACAGTTCAGTTTTCGATTCACGTTTCTATCTTTATTGGATGCTGAGATACACAAATTCTTCATTTATGACGTCATTGATCACCTGGTTTGCAAAATTTTTATATCGCTTGTTTTGCGCCACCCTCCGCTACAGTTCAGTTTTAGATTCACGTTTCTATCTTTATTGGTTGCTGAGATAGACAAATTCGTCAATTATGACGTCATTAATCACGTGATTTGAAAAATTTTTATATCGCTCGTTTTTCGCCACCCTCCGCTACAGTTCAGTTTTAGATTCACGTTTCTATCTTTATTGGTTGCTGAGATAGACAAATTCGCCTTTTATGACGTCATTGATCACGTGATTTCCAAAGTTTTTATATCGCTCATTTTACGCTACCCTCCACTACAGTTCAGTTTTAGATTCACGTTTCTATCTTTATTGGTTGCTGAGATAGACAAATTCGTCATTTATGACGTCATTAATCATGTGATTTGAAAATTTTTTATATCGCTCGTTTTTCGCCACCCTCCGCTACAGTTCAGTTTTGGATTCACGTTTCTATCTTTATTGGTTGCTGAGGGAGACAAATTCGTCATTTATGACGTCATTGATCACGTAATTTGCAAAACTGTTATATCGCTCGTTTTTTGCCACCCTCTGCTACAGTTCAGTTTTGGATTCACGTTTCTATCTTTATTGGTTGCTGAGATAGACAAATTCGTCATTTATGACGTCATTGATCACGTGATTTGCAAAATTTTTATATCGCCCGTTTTGCGCTACCCTCCGCTACAGCTCAATTTTAGATTCACGTTTCTAGCTCTATTGGTTGCTGAGATAGATAAATTCGCCTTTTATGACGTCATTGATCACAAAATTTTAAAAATTGTTATATCGCTCGTTTTGCGCTACCCTCCGCTACAGCTCAATTTTAGATTCACGTTTCTGTCTTTATTGGTTGCTGAGATAGACAAATTCGTCATTTATGACGTCATTAATCACGTGATTTGAACATTTTTTATATCGCTCGTTTTTGGCCACCCTTTGCTACAGTTCAGTTTTGGTTTGACATTTCTATCTTTCTTGGTTGCTGAGATAGATAAATTCGTCATTTATGACGTCATTAATCACGTGATTTGAAAAATTTTCATATCGCTCGTTTTTAGCCACCCTCTGCCATTGTTCATTTTTAGATTCACGTTTCTATCTTTATTGGTTGCTGAGATAGACAAATTCGCCTTTTATGACGTCATTGATCACGTGATTTCCAAAGTTTTTATATCGCTCGTTTTACGCTACGCTCCGCTACAGCTCAATTTTAGATTCACGTTTCTATCTTTATTGGTTGCTGAGATAGACAAATTCGTCATTTATGACGTCATTAATCATGTGATTTGCAAAATTTTTATATCGCTCGTTTTTCGCCACTCTCCGCTACAGTTCAGTTTTGGATTCACGTTTCTATCTTTATTGGTTGCTGAGAGAGACAAATTCGTCATTTATGACGTCATTAATCACGTGATTTGAAAATTTTTTATATCGCTCGTTTCTGGCCGCCCTCCGCTACAGTTCATTTTTGGTTTGACATTTCTATCTTTATTGGTTGCTGAGATAGACAAATTCGTCATTTATGACGTCATTAATCATGTGATTTGCAAAATTTTTATATCGCTCGTTTTTCCCCACCCTCCGCTACAGTTCAGTTTTGGATTCACGTTTCTAGCTTTATTGGTTGCTGAGATAGATATATTCGCCATTTATGACGTCATTGATCACGTAATTTTAAAAATTGTTATATCGCTGATTTTGCGCTACCCTCCGCTAAGGCTCAATTTTAGATTCACGTTTCTATCTTTATTGGTTGCTGAGATAGACAAATTCGTCAATTATGACGTCATTAATCATGTGATTTGCAAAATTTTTATATCGCTCGTTTTTCGCCACTCTCCGCTACAGTTCAGTTTTGGATTCACGTTTCTATCTTTATTGGTTGCTGAGAGAGACAAATTCGTCATTTATGACGTCATTAATCACGTGATTTGAAAATTTTTTATATCGCTCGTTTCTGGCCGCCCTCCGCTACAGTTCATTTTTTGGTTTGACATTTCTATCTTTATTGGTTGCTGAGATAGACAAATTCGTCATTTATGACGTCATTAATCATGTGATTTGCAAAATTTTTATATCGCTCGTTTTTCGCCACTCTCCGCTACAGTTCATTTTTGGTTTGACATTTCTATCTTTATTGGTTGCTGAGATAGACAAATTCGTCATTTATGACGTCATTAATCATGTGATTTGCAAAATTTTTATATCGCTCGTTTTTCCCCACCCTCCGCTACAGTTCAGTTTTGGATTCACGTTTCTAGCTTTATTGGTTGCTGAGATAGATATATTCGCCATTTATGACGTCATTGATCACGTAATTTTAAAAATTGTTATATCGCTGATTTTGCGCTACCCTCCGCTAAGGCTCAATTTTAGATTCACGTTTCTATCTTTATTGGTTGCTGAGATAGACAAATTCGTCAATTATGACGTCATTAATCATGTGATTTGCAAAATTTTTATATCGCTCGTTTTTCGCCACTCTCCGCTACAGTTCAGTTTTGGATTCACGTTTCTATCTTTATTGGTTGCTGAGAGAGACAAATTCGTCATTTATGACGTCATTAATCACGTGATTTGAAAATTTTTTATATCGCTCGTTTCTGGCCGCCCTCCGCTACAGTTCATTTTTTGGTTTGACATTTCTATCTTTATTGGTTGCTGAGATAGACAAATTCGTCATTTATGACGTCATTAATCATGTGATTTGCAAAATTTTTATATCGCTCGTTTTTCGCCACTCTCCGCTACAGTTCAGTTTTGGATTCACGTTTCTATCTTTATTGGTTGCTGATTTTTATATGGCTCAGTTTCTCTTTACCAAGTTAAGCCTATACAAATGGCACGTACCAGCCAATAAAACTCGAGTGCTTCTAATGCATTTTTGCATATTTTCTGTTTGATTAATCAGAGCACTACATCATGCTATCATCTCTATGGAATCCGGGACAGAAGGGCCCTGGACAAACAGGCCTTGGACATAAGGGCCTTTCCCAAAACGGCCTTTTCCAAAAGGGCCTTTCCCAAAACGGCCCTAAATGAAAAGTTGGACAAAAGGGCCTTGAGAAATTTTTTTCGGATATGGTTCTCAAAATTATTTTTTTTGTGTAATAAAATAATAACTCCAAAAACAAAGTTTATTGATTTTATTGCCTGATTCATCGAGAGAAATTTTTGGCTGTCCTTTATTACTTTGCCTTATATCCATTGCTGTTAGTCACAGTTCAAATAAAGACCTCAAATTCAGAACTCATATATCTGCAAGACACTGACACGCCAACATCATCCGCTTAGCGCGTGTGTTTAAACAGCACAGTGCAGAGGAACGAAACAAAGGACAGAGATTATCTTTTGTGGCCCAATGAATCCGAAATCTGGCATCTAAAGACAGTGATGGGAAGTAATTGAAAGAGTCTTTACAATGAGTAAAACACCAAGGCAGTGATTGGTACAAACAGGGATTAACCTGTGGCACAGTGCTTCTGGAATCTCAAGAGAGTGATTGGGAGCAATTGAAACAAAACATCAAACACAATGAAGTTTGTTTTTTTTTACTTGTTATTTATTACATATTTTATTAAATAATTAAAACTGAAAATCCTAGAAAAAAATTCTCAAGGCCCTATTGTCCAACTTTTCATTTAGGGCCGTTTTGGGAAAGGCCGTTTTGGGAAAGGCCGTTTTGGGAAAGGCCCTTATGTCCAAGGCCCTTTTGTCCAAGGCCCTTCTGTCTGGATACCATCTCTATGATTTAGTTTCAGATTCATGTTGTGATTTGACCCAGTTTGAAACGAATATGACTGGTTTTTACCAAGTGAGATTTACTTTCATTTGAAGGTTTTACACTTTATACTCAGAAACCTTTTTAAAATACTCAGGAGAAATTTAATGACAATTTATACTTTTAACTTAACGTAGTAAACAGTTTAAAGTCAATAAAAATGCTTTGGGAGGTAAGTGCGCCTGGTGAATTACAATTCTCCCGTCACAATTGCTGGGATAGCTACACTGTGGCTATAAGAGCACTGTACAAGATGACGACGCAGCACCCCGTCACAAGCCCGGCAATGTTGAGATGGTTAGCGATCCGAAGTTTGCGGTAGCCTTCCTGTCCATCACTCTCGTTTCCTGCTAAGACTGAAAATTGTAGTAAAACTATATGTAAGTAGAAAAAACAACCGACGGGCAAGCCCAAGTTTTGAAATGTTTCAATCTATATAGTTAGAACCCCCAAGTGACACTGCAAGTCTTGCTGAAATTACGATGTAAAGCCTTACTAAACAAAACGTGTGTCAGTTTTTGCAAAGGATTTGGACATACTTGCAAGTATAAATGCTGCCAGGCCCAGTGGTAAAAAGCAACACCAGGCAATGAAGCATGAGAATATGACCTGACCCGTGATATCCGGTCTGTGACTAACCACTGGATAATTGGTCACAATTACCTGTTGAAAAGTAATGTCCTTGCTTTAGGCTATACATGTGATTTATTTCAATGTTCTGAGCCAGTTTTGGTAAATAATAGCAACTTATGTTGAAGCATTGATGGGTACACTCGCCTTACAAACCCTCAAAATACTTATGTTTTTATCCGCATCTACTTTAAATCGAGAGAGAGAGAGAGAGAGAGAGAGAGAGAGAGAGAGAGAGAGAGAGAGAGAGAGGGAGAGAGAGAGAGAGAGAGAGAGAGAGTGTGTGTGTGTGTGTGTGTGTGTGAGAGAGAGAGAGAGAGAGAGAGAGAGAGAGAGAGAGAGAGAGAGAGAGAGAGAGAGCTGACCAAAATTTACCGCATGGACAGACGATAAATTGGAGGTTTGTAGCGGTTGGTAGTTCTCTATGGAATGCCGTTTTAACATTTAATGCTTATTTTTGACATAAAAATGTAATTAAAGATATCAAGAAATCAATGTAGATATCAACAATTTATATTTTGCTTTAGTAGTAGAGGTATTTACAGATTTAGACAGGGGCGCTGGTGAGGGTGGGAGGGGGGGGGACTCCCTTTTACATCTCTGCCTGGTGTTCTGTTGTCACGATAAATTAC
Source organism: Protula sp. h YS-2021 (assembly GCA_949752745.1). NCBI lineage: Eukaryota > Metazoa > Annelida > Polychaeta > Sabellida > Serpulidae > Protula > Protula sp. h YS-2021. Next base: position 21,492,512 of record OX457030.1, read on the forward strand.
TTACCGTTTGAGGTTGGGCGACTACCGCTGCTGCTGGCGTAGTGTAGTTCACATTCATATTGGTGACGTTGTTGTGGCAATGGCTACTCGCTCCCGGATGTGCGTATCCGTGTACATGTGGATTGGGTGCGGGCGTCGGGTATTGCTGTGGCTGAGACATGGCCTTGGGGGCAGCAGTCTGTGCCTGCTGTGTGTAAGGGCTGCTGTACTGCGGGCTGGGATTGAGGGCTTGTGTGTAGGAGGGGGGTTGTGTGTCGTAAACAGGCTCGCCTGGAAGTGGTGGATATGTATCCCCTATAGGCTCTGTCTTTGCCATGCTTTTCTTTGAATTCATAAAACAAACCACAATTTTAGAGTTTGACCCCTTTATATTTTATTGTTCAAGATATTGTTACTCTTCAATAAATATGAGACTAGCATTAAATTGTTCTAACTTCCACTGTAGAAGTGCACATAGGTAGCACTTTTTTACTAAGAAAAAACTAGCACTTTTTTTACTAAGAAAAAACTAGTATTCTCAACAGCATGTCGCTTCTTTCCTCTGGAATTGTAAAATGTCAAATTAATGAAATAACAAGCGATATATATATATATATATATATATATATATATATATATATATATATATATATATATATATATATATATATATATATATATATATATATATATATGATTAAGTTTCAACTTACTTTCAGTTTACTGTATGCTAAGTAATAAGTATTGAGACATATAAACAAAACTCACAAGTGTTTGTCTGCGTGCGATGCTGCCCAAACCAATTCTGTATGTCAAAATTATTTTGATAACTAAACGGTTCGTCTAATTTCGTCCAAAGGTACAACAGTTGTAATTTAAGTGATTGGGCTTAACAAACATAACCTGTTGTGTATATGTCACAGGCAAATATTTGATGCCCCCAGCGGCAAACTGCAACAGATGTGAACGTCCTCACGACCATACAAACCAAACCGGGGATAATGATTGTTTCCCTTAATAACAATTATACCGTATTGTGATTTCCAAAATCAAAAATCAATTACTAACGCTTGACAAAACTGTACAAACAGGAAGAAAGGTATGTGTTACTGTCAGATGTTCCAGAATACAGCGTCAGTTAAGCGAGTCTTTTTTTAAAGTTTAGTAATTAACTAGAACCTTATTTTGCCAGCGAAATGTTAAACACTTGACAAAAATTAAAACGCAAAAATACTTCCTTCAATGGGTTATTTCTTTAATAATATATTGCAAACAACACAGCTTGAATGCGTCTTATAAGCCGAGTAGTGTTTGAGTTTTTGTTTGCTTAAGGTTTTATTGAATGAGCAGACATACGCCGTGTCATCTATTTACGCAGTGAGAGCTCGCACAAAGCTCAGCAACTGTGTTCTGTGATGTACGTTTACTTGCAAAAATACACTCTTTTCATATGGCGTTTTAACAAAGAAAACGAAATCGAAGACGAAAATAAAAAGTTACATGCACACGTTCAGATCAAGCTCTTCATAAGTCCCAAGTTTCATGATCCTAGGGCTCATAGTGTCAGAGACGAAGAAGACACAAAAAATCGGAAAAAGTGTCAAGAAGAAAAAAAAGGACGAATGGCTGCTCGCACAAATTCATATAACTCTTGCAAGCCAAAGGCTTGTCAACTGTTAAAAACGGCCCTGTTATAGGTGTCTGTGTTTGTTTCATTAAGCAGTTTCGTCTCGGTTTTGTTTATAAACTTTTTTATCTTTGTTTGTTTTTGTAGAATTGCTTGTTTTTTCTATTTACAAAAATTTATACATGTTTGTATTTGTTTGTAGAACTCCTTATATATATATATATATATATATATATATATATATATATATATATATATATATATATATATATATATATATATGTATATATATATATATGACAGCTTTTTTGTTGATAAATAAACTTCCAGTGCCAGTTAGATTTGTTTATTTCATCATCACATTCGTATCACAGGAAGCTTTTAAGTCAATGTACAAATTATTGATTTTTCAAATGAAAAATAACTACATTTCTATTTTTCATTCAGCTAACATTTAAATGACTGTTTAATACATGCGTGGTGTCGCCAAGCACGGGACTATGTCACGCATGCGTAAGGTGCGCACGACATTTTAGTTTCACTTCTTGAGTAGGATATATCATTTTATACCTTTCTATTATGAAATGCCGTTTTCATATTCATTTCACTTTCGTATTATTGATTTTCGTATTCTTGATATCAGAAATTGAATTTGTGGTATAAGTGATTCATTTAGATATGACTAAATTTTTATTGATATCAATAAATGATGAATTTTTGATATCAGTAATTAATGATATCGGTAATTTGGTTATTGACATCAGACATTAAATTGTTGATGTCATTTATTGAAATAACTTTATCTTTGAAAGCAGTAAATGATTTCTGATACTAAAAGTGACATCAACTTAAACAGTTAGTAAACTTAAAATGAAAGGAAAACAATTACTGATATCATAAAAGACTCAAAATTTATGATATCAAATGATAATGTCTTGATATCATTAAAACAATTAATATCAAGATTTAAATGGAAAAAATATATTGATATCAAACGCTTAATATGTGATATAATTAATCAATTTCTGATACTAAGAATTAATGTTTGATATCGATATTTTAATTGCGATATCACACAAGTTAAATTTTGATATCAAGAATCATTTATTGATATCAAACATTAAGTGCTAAAAGTAAAAATGGCAACATTCAATAATTTTTAATATCTCAAAGTTGTTTTAACGTTCTGAAAAACATTTCGCAAGGCCAGAACTGTACTTGAGCATGTTTCAATCATTACTCCAAATGCATATTATTTCACGTAATTCAACAAGTGTTTTGTGTGATACAGGTTTTAAAATGGACTTTTGTTTGGGTGGAATTGGTCGGTTTCATAGTTTTATGGTATTGAAAATAGAATGGCTTGACACAGAATGGCTTAACATTTCGTTTTTTTTTTTTCTCTTGGTTTTTTTTAACATATTCTCAGTTTTACAAGCTATTCTTGCTGTCTAAACTGATCAAATGCAACGCGAAATGTTTTTCAGGTCATTGCGGTGAATAATGTTAAAACGGTAGAACAGGGCACGGACTTTGAGTACATATAGAAATGATATTTGACATCGTCTATTCAAGGACAAAATACTATGGAATTTATCCCTGTGCAATAAAACAGACGTTTTGGAGCCAACAGAAGTTTTGTGTAGAATTTCTGTCTCATAAACAGAATGGTGTGTTTTGGAGTGGAATCTTTTCTTGTCCTATCAAGAGACGAGTGTCTTTTGGAGTGGATTCTACTCGTGCACGAGGTATCTGATCTCGTCAGATAGCACCTTGGTCATATGAATGGCATTCTCCGCCTCTTCACCTCCAATTTGTTCTAACGCCACCTGAGCCGCTTCACGGACGTGCGATATAAAGTCATTCCGCCTGCAATGAGAAAAAAAAGAACGTACGAAATAGACATGTCAGAGAAGGAGTATTTTAAAATTTTAGAATCCAATCGAATGACCATTGTGTTTGTTACGAGGCCAGCGCGTCAAAGAAGCTATCACTTGCTGGCGTATGTGTAACGAGCCGACTTGGCATATTTATACACCCTTCAGTATTTTATATAGCGTTATTTTCTTACCAGTATATCATGATAAATTAGCGAGCGTCCATGAGGAGTTCGCAGTCACACTGGTGTACAAATTGTGTTGCTGCTATATGTAGCAATCGGGCAAAGCGCATGCTTTGTGACGACAGCTATGTAGCAATCAGCATAGCCCATGTTTTGTGATGGCAGCTATGCAGCAATCAGCACAGCGCATGCTTTGTGACGACAGCTATGTAGTAATCAGCATAGCCCATGTTTTGTGATGGCAGCTATATAGCAATCAGGCACAGCAAATGCTTGGTCACGACATTGACGGTGTTTCACCCAGGGAGACCACTCACGTACCAATTGATTACCATGTGTGCTCATGCTTTTTAAAACAACCCCTAAACGCGGAGTGCTAATTTTGAAATAACCCCTTTTTAAACAAACACATGAATGAAAGAGTGAATTTCCGAAATAACGCACCTTTTTGTAGGAAACGCAGAGTACTGAATGGAAATTACTCCCCCGTCTTTTTTTTTTTTACCAAACTGCACTCCGTGTGGACCGCGTCTGGCTTCAAAATTACCACCAACTGTCTCCACGTTTTGGATACGCATGATAACACATCAAATGCAAAGCGGCACCCCTGGGTGTGTTCCACTGGTGGGACATTTGAAACACTGCTGGTAAATGCCGTAATTTTTCTTTATTTACCCCCCCCCCCCTCCCCCGTGGAGGAGTTACACAAGATTTTTAAAACCAGTCACTTTTCGAAAAGCCATACTAATAAAAATCTATTGCAGCATCTTTTGTTAATCCACTGACCGAAAATGCAGTATTTTAAGTACCTGCTTTACTTACATGTGATATACCAAAACATACCTTAAGTATTTAGGTACCAACAGATACATGCTTTTCTATGAACACCCCCATTAGTACGATCCTTGGGTACCTATTGTTTCAATGTACTTACCATAAATGCAGGATTTTAGGTACCGCCTTCCTTGTCTTGAGATGGCCCAGAGCCAAGCACCCACTCTCTCGCACCAGTCTGTCCTTGTCTGACAGTGTCCCCAGCAACGCAGTCACGATCTTATCACTGTCTTCTCCTGGAGTAACAGATACAGAAAAAGGTAATATACGTATTATAACTCCTGGAGTAACAGATACAGAAAAAAGGTAATATACGTATTTTTTAACGAAACATTGTTATAACGATACATTATGTGTATTTTTTAAACTTCATACAAACAATTGTAAAAACGTGTAAAAATGCTCAAATAATATGTCAAACATATACTTTTATACTTTAACTTGAATCGTAAATATTATTATTGTGCAAATTTGAAATTCCTACAAATTGTTTGAGCAAATAGAGTGTATTTTGGAAAGTTGTACGTGAATTGGTAGCGTGGTTTTGATGGTATTATCCTTTTAAAAAATAAAGCTTAAAACGGATTTGATTGGTTCACCTGTTCTAGCCAATGAGATTGCTGCTACAGCCCGGACATTGTTATCAGGATCCGACAGAAGATCTAGCAAGGCCTCCACCACCGCAGCACTTCGGAACTTACCTATGAAATCATGAGGTAGGATAAGGTAAGACAAGATAATATAAGATAAGAAAGCTTGTAACTATTTATTATAATGCACTCGTATAGGATGTCACTCTGCTGCAAAAATTAGTCTACTACCGGAATGCAAAATATATTTCAAAATGTCAAACAGAGAAACTGAACAGAACCTGCAGTTCTGAAAAGGGTCTTGTTTCGGGAATAAGAGAGACCTTGTGCGTGGAGACTTTACTTCTGCGTTTTTAGCCAGTAACTGCATTGAACTGAGAATAAATAACGTCCTGTGGTCTATCAAAGGGCGTGGTAATTGATACGTAAAGTGGGTAGTAAATAAGGTGTTTATCTCACCTAGATTTTCGATGGCTTCAATCCTGACACTGGACTCCATGCTGAAGACCTCCTTCATGGTGTAGCTCTCGACGGCCTGGTCCTGAACACGCACGAAGAACGGCATCACCTCATCGTCAACGGTGCAGAAATCTTGAAAAAAGAAAGAAAGAAAGAAAGAAAGAAAGAAAGAAACAGCGGAAATCAACAAGTATGTATAACGTTTTCATTTCTAAATGGATGAGGGGTTTATAGTGGAAATGCAAATATATACATAGGTTCAAAAGTTATTTATATTTCTAGCTGACCATTGAAAGCCTATGATGTGTTTATGGGACAATGTGTGAATATTCTGTTCTTATTAAACAGACAATAGATTGATGTTGTCTAAACAACAAACCAAATTGCCTAAGAACATTTTAGGGTCCATGTTGGGTTACGGTAATTTACTGTAAAATGCATACTCATTTTTGGACTGATTTTTGTGATTTTTTGTGTGATACCCCCGCGTGTTCAAAATGGGTATTTGTGGTCAAAGAAATAGCTTTTGCATGTAAAATTCTGCAGAATGTTATTAAAAAGGCTGAAATTACATGTAATGTTGTTTTCTTTCTTTCTTCTACTCATTTGAAAAATCCATAGCACATTTAACACAAATATAAATAACTTTTGAACCGATGTATAGAACGGGACCACTTAAAAGAGTCGTTTTGGTTCCTGGTTGTCCCATTTCTAACGCTGTCATATCGCGACGTTCCGACGTACTATGTACGTGTACAGTATGCCCGTTACCGTCATAGTAGACCACCTGGTAAGCATGCCGTCGACGCCGCCCTCGGGAACCCTATTTCCTCACGAACCCCATTTCCTCACGAAATTCATGGATGGTCCCTTACCGCCGTACGTTCACTTTATGGACGGCCCCTTACCTTCGTACGTCTCCTTGGTGACCACACCATTGACGGGGTCACGTACTTCGGGCTCACACATATGATGATACGTACGAGCCATTCCCCGCCTCTCTCCCTCATTTACTTTATGGACGGTCCCTTACCTTCGTACGCCTCCTTGGTAACCACACCATTGACGGGGTCACGCACCTCGAGCTCGCGCATAATGATACCGATGAGCCACTCCCTGTCTGAAGCCGTGTATAGCATGGTCAGCGGATCCTTATAGACGTCCAGGAACACCTTGTGGAACCTGCGCTCATATAAAAAACTAGAATAATACAATCATTAAAAAGAAGAATCTTTTCATTTAGAAAATTCAACTTTTTATACCTTATTTAAATGGCAAATTCCAGTTCCTTATATTTTTGGTAAGTTCATTAGAAATGGTAAAGGCAAGTACTTAATGCTTTCAAAGAAGAAAGACCATTTCCCTTAACCTTTTTAAATAGAGCAGGCAACCTCCCTCCCGCTCCCGCTCCCCCCCTACCAAATTGTTTAAATGCTAGCTTGGCGGACTTGTAGGGTTTATCCATAAAGTACTCTAAAAAATTTGGCAACTTTACATTTTCGCCCTCTTCCGGTAAGCTACCCAGCAAACATTAAGACGTCAGAATGACGTCGGGTCGACGTCGTGATCCGACGTTTCCGACGTCAGACTGACGTGCCGGTTTTGGTTGTATATGAAATGGAACCCGACGTCGGGTTTTCAACGTCAGAATGACGTCGGGTTCCGACCTAAATCCGACGTCAAAATTAAGTCGGGTTTAGGTTGTATATGAGATTGGAACCGACATGGATTCCGACCTGAAACTGACTAGAGTTACATAATTAATAAATAATTATTCATTCAACTGCTGTTGTGAATTACATACGAAAGCATTTTTCATGTAAATTTGTACAATCTGGGAAGAAAAATACCGACGCGCCAATTCTAAAATTTCCATGTAAAAATTACGTTTTTTCTTCCTCTTTTTCAAAATGACCTCTATTTCAGGTGAACGATAATAAATGTTCATCGCTTTTTGGTCGTTTTTGCAACATCGGAATGGCGTCAGGAAACCGAAGTCGCTTCGAAGTCGTAATATAGTCGGGTTTGGGGGAATAGGTCAGAATATGGTTGTGAAGTCGTTGCGACCAAAATCCAACCTTTTTTTTAACCAAAAAAAACGTCGGTTGTTTGCTGGGGACGTTACCAATTGGCTGTAATATTGTTGCACGTCCATCTCCACACATCCTCCAACATTTCAAAAGATGCCACCCCTTCCCACCTCTAAAAAAAAAAAAAAGAAGAGTAAAAAAAAGTTGCGGCTACTCACTCGGGCCAGGGCACCACTTCTTTGTCTGAAAACTGATCGGTCCAGAATGAGCGCATGGTCTGCTCCCCCATGACGTCACTCTGGCTAGTCAGTCTCTCCATTAGTATAGACTTCCGTTTTGTTTTGTTTAGTGATGCCCGTTGATGAATCTTTTTGCCCGTATCTTCTAAAATGAAAGGAAGAAACTAATAATAAACAAAGAAACAAAATTGCTTTAGATTTCGGATACAAGGGAAATCGGTCATCGGTTTCGCCAAAACGGGCATGGGGGGGGGGGGGTTGCATGGTTGAGAGTGACAATCACAAATAAAGAATGGCTACATAAGCACCCTTTTTCCAAAAAAAGAAAACAGTTACAAATCTGATCCAACACCCCCCTACCCCCCACCCCCTCCACCTCTGCTTGGTCTCTCAAACCGGCCTACTTTTTCCGTTTATGGCGTGGTGGTTACCCGTTGTGGCCTTGGAGTCGCTTTTGCTGGCCTTGTCCTTGTTCGCCTGCGCCGTGCCGCTCATAGCGGCCTTCATGTTTTCCACCAGCGTGTCCATTTTCTCCTCGAACTCTGCTTCGTCCTTGAATACGGTCCACTGGAAGCGAGCCAGCTGCAACTTCCTGAATACGCGCCCCAGTTTATATTATATATTTATTTTGTTGTGGTGTAGATAGTTTTTATTGATAATAAATTAAAAGTTGTTTCTTTCTTTTTTTATTTTTACGTATCTAAATGAATAAGATTTTCTTTACTTATTAGACTTATTTACTTATTAAATTTATTTCGAGATGGGCCAGGCGGAGAGAAAGGAGGGGGCACTGTTTGTCTGCCGGTTGCTACATCCGTCGTGCACATGAACATGCCCGTGCCCACAGAGGAGAAAGGGGGAGGGAAGGCTGCTACACCCGTATTTATGCACACTCACATGCCCGTGCCTATGGAGGGGAAAGGATGGGGTGGATCGGAGGGGGGGGGGCAGTCTGTCGGTTATTACGCCCGTAGTTATGCACATTCAAATGCCCGTGCCCATGGAGGAGAAAAGGGTGAGGTGGGTCGGAGGGGGGGGGGCGGCAGTCTGTCGGTTGCTACGCCCGTAGTTATGCACACTCACATGCCCGTATCCATGGAGGGGAAGAGCTCGTCGGCGGGGGAGAGGCCGCACGGGAAGATGTGCTTCTGTGACACGTACGCCAGAGCCAACTCGTCCTGACAGTACTTGGACTTAATTGAATCTTCACTCAATAACGAAATAAAACACTGTAACAGAGTAAACATGGATACAATAATGATGTATATTATTGGGTGATATTGTCGCTTTAAGTTATTAGACTACACGCAAAAACAGTTATGAAATTGGGGCTGTAACCATTTCTGTGATATGTCAGGGTCTATGTGCCTGGATCTGCGTCAGGTATCTGGCGCCATATGGTAAAGAGATGCTATTACATTTTGGGAAATTAGTTGCCGATCTCGAGGGAATTACTCAGGATGGCGGGAGGGGGGGGAGGATACGGCAGGGAAGGGGGAGGGGTGAATCCGCTTAAGGTGCAGTGTAATTTACATGCCATTTGTGTTGGACTATTACATAACGACTCTTTATGGAGGGGCACCTTCGCCGAATGACTCGAATTTTGCAAATTTTCTCATCAGTAAAACGAAATTTTTACTTTCAAAAGCAGCACAATTTGACCCTTAACTTGAGGTTTTTTTATGCCAGCGATTAGGCCTTCATTGGAGAAAGGTTTGCTTGACTTTGTTTTGCCTTTACTTATTTTTTTTTTTTTTCTTTTTTGTTCGTTGATCAGGTTCGTAGTTGTGAAAATAGTTCCCTTACCTTTGCATCGATAATTGCCTGGCCTATTTTACTGAGGAAATCTACACCAGCCTTAAGACCTGTCTCATCCACCCAGACGCTGATGCCACGCTTTTGTAACCCCTCTGAAAACAACGCTTATAAGTTACCGTGAACTTTAAATATGGTTAAAATGTGGCAGTTCTGATTTGATTCAAATATGGTAGTAGCTTTAAAATGTGCTCGCCATTGAGAACTGAACCATATGGCAACAATATGGTTAACTTGATTTTATGGTTACAATATGGGTAATGTTGTGCAGTTACAATGAGTTATTTTTTATTTATATCATGGTTTCGAAGCTCAAGTGATTTGTGAAATGTATCTTAATGGCATAGACGGAAACCTGATACTTTTTCCGTGTGGTCATTGTACCTTTATGCCATTCACACAACATTCACACAGCATTCACACAACATTCACACAGCATTCACCCAACGTACATTCACACAACATCCACACAGCATTCACACAGCATTCACACAACATTCACACAGCATTCACACAACATTCACACAGCATTCACACAACATTCCCACAACATTCACACAACATTCACACAGCATTCACACAACATTCACACAGCATTCACCCAACGTACATTCACACAACATCCACACAGCATTCACACAGCATTCACACAACATTCACACAGCATTCACACAACATTCACACAGCATTCACACAACATTCCCACAACATTCACACAACATTCACACAGCATTCACACAACATTCACACAGCATTCACACAACATTCACACAGCATTCACACAACATTCACACAGCATTCACACAACATTCACACAGCATTTACACAACATTCCCACAACATTCACACAACATTCACACAGCATTCACACAACATTCACACAGCATTCACACAGCATTCACACAGCATTCACACAGCATTCACACAGCATTCACACAACATTCACACAGCATTCACACAGCATTCACACAACATTCACACAGCATTCACACAGCATTCACACAACATTCACACAACATTAACTGCGTGCCTGGTTTGATCGCATTGCAATTGTGGGTAAAATTTATATGAGTAATACAGCTGACTTTTGACTTTTCCCAAGACGGGCATGAATATGTCATACTAAATTCGTACTGATCATTTTGTAGTTTCTCATTGATTACCATCATCAGATCAATAAAAATCAATCATTCCTAAAATGTTATGTTGAGAAGAACGCCAGCGCATAAAAATAACACGTTGCTGTGGGTTTAAATGATATTACTTTGCGACTTGGATAAATGCTACAATCTTATTGATCTATTTTTCAAGTCATAATTTTTCATCGTTGACCAGTACGCAAAAGCCGATGGGTATTGCAATTGAAGGGGTCCATGCATAAACTTGATAACTGCAGTTATCAGCAGTGGAGAAAACGCCTTTGAAGTTTGAAATTTTAGTAACAAACATAGGTTTTTCCCATCGCATTTTTCTCAAAAATGCCCACTTCTAATCGGTTTTGAGGTGTAAGACTTTCATATGTGATAGTGATAGGACAGAGGCCAAGAAATACCGTGGTGGTAATAGTGCATTTTCCTGATAAGTGGAGTTATCAAGTTTATGCATGGACCCCTTCAATTATTTGTAGTCAAAACGCCATTTAAATCAAAGCATATATTGACTTATTTCAAGTCAACGTGACAATGTTATGGGCCAGATACTAAAAAGTTGACCTATAGGTAAACATTTTCTTTGTGGTCAATAATATCATATTGACTCAAAATACGTCAATATCTGCTAAATATTACCTTTCAGGTTTCTCATGAAGGGTCGATTCTGATGGCTGTAACTGATCATAACGTCTTTATCCCATGTGCTTTTTTGTCTTTCGAGAGTTTTGCCTTCCGGCACTTTTCGGTCACGCTCGATTTTCTTGTCAGCTTTTGACGTTGTTTTTGACGACTGTGTAATAGTGGAGCTTGCCCCTGAGCTCCGAGCCTTCACATCTTCAGCGTATTGTTTATACATTTTGTCAATCTTGTGTGTTACTTAATTTAACATAAATTTGATTTGCTTATACGTTGTTGAGAATACTACGTCATTTTATTGTCAGTTTAATTTCAATCTGACGTCATTTTATCTAGATAGTCACGAACGCCTTACAACGGTGTAATTTAAATCGTTTATCCCTGATATATAGGTCTGATAATGTGTGTGTTTGTATTTTTCCTCCAGATATGGCAATAACACTATAACACATGTTTAAGCTGAACGCGGGGGATCAATAGTGCTTGGTCTCCGCTCACGGCCCATGCATTACCAATCACGTGAGTGCGTTACCCCCATATAGTTATAAATAACAGAGAAGCCATGGATCACATATGACAAAGAGAAACTTTCCTGGAGTCTTTTGACCTTGAGCAGAAGGGGAAAATATTACGCGCGGAAAATTTCTTTGCCCAATTCCAGTGTTATCCCCCAATAAATTAATTATATATTATCTGTTTAATAAACTTTTCATAAGCTTTCATTTTTTTAGGTCCTTTTTCAGATTATATCAGATATTCAAGTTACAAAATAATAAAAAAAAACGGGTTTATGTAAATACAAACACATGCCAATCCCCATGTCTTCATACAAATAGGGACATTCCTTTCAAGATAAACATTCAAAGACGGGAAAGGCAAACGAATTTGTCAACGCTGAGTAGGTAAATGTTTCCATTTACTCGAAGATAATAAATCTGCTGATGGAATTTTATCTCTGTTCAAACTTTCTAAAATTGGTAACAAAACAAAACAGAAATCTAGAATTTTTAAATTTTATTTTAAATGTTTATGTTAATAGAAGAGTGAAATAAAAAATAAAAAACCAAAAGAACTTAAAAGAATAAATAAATAAACATAGCTAAAATAATTGCGTATTAGAATATCAATACAGCGATATTGTCTGTATACTTTGGTAATCTATTTCTGCACATGACAACACACAGGGTAAACGGGAGGAATCAAAGAAAACAACAACACTTGATCTCCTCGTTGATCCTAACTTTATTTTTATCCCATTGTAATCTTCATGAGATCCGATTTTGTGCTCAGATTCAGCATTCGGCACCTGTCAATGTTTGTTTAAACAATTCTTTGACCACACAGGCGAGCTGGTTCCTTTAAAAAAAAAAACGTATTTATTCTTCAAAATATGTGAGTACAGTAAAATACGCAAGTTAAATTATTGCAAAACATTTCACAATGACACTTTTTTATGGTACCAATAAATAACTGCTCGAGTCCTGTTTGCGATCTGTTTTTTGTTTCTTCCGCATGCGATTCAGAAAAATGGACAGTTTTTTTCTTAATTATGACCATTACTTCAAAATTCATGCATGGATTATTTTTATGCATAAGGGCTAGAGTTTAATTTTTCGCCTACGGAGGGACGGGGGGGGGGAGGTCTCAGGCTGTGCATAAGTTGATATTATGGAAAAATTGTTGTATCGTTACGTCGGGGGAGGTTTAGGGGTGGGGGTAAAAAGTGAAAATTATACAGGCATACTCTACTGCTGAGTTTATTAATCTTTTACAGTGAGATAAATGAAAAATACATTGGTGGTGTTAGGTCGTATATTGCTGTCTTTGCTTGGATAACGTCACGCAAAATGCACGGAGAAGTCAGGGAAATTGCATGGATAACATCACGCAAAGTGCATGATCCAATGAACGGAAGCTTCCGAGTATGGACCATTTAACGTGCATAACCTATTTATTTTAGTCAGGAATATGCTAACGTTGAATTGGAGCAAATAAAACTGGGGAAGGGCTCCATGTCAACTGTACAGCCTACCAGAGACTCGACCTTTCGTTTGCTTTACAAAGAAGAGTATACAGTTATACTGTTTACGTTTTTACCCCAGTGAGCTTCTTTTTCAAGTAAGCTATATAGAATAACAAATAAATAAACAAATAAATGAAATAAAAAACAGGTTTCTGAGTGGCCTTGCGCAATGGTTTCGTTTAAAAATACATGGATTTTTCTCGCTGTGTAACAAGTTTTGTTTGCACTGTTATATAAACATATTTTGTAAACAACGTCATGTAAACAAACAGACACTGTATTTACAATTTAGCTAGATCTCCCTTAAACACGAATAAGCCCTATAATTTAGGAGCATTGATCAACCCAAAGAGATCAATATGTACACTGTGTCAGGGCAAGGACGTTGAGAGTATAATTCCATGAGTCCGGAGATGGGCCCTCTTATATGGCTATTGATCAGGATATAGCGCAAATGTGGAAAATCTCACAACTTTAATCAAGGTGGGATAATAAACCCCTATCGCGTAACTGTCGAAGAAAACGCAAAATGCGACTCTTTTTTTGGCTAATAATAAAAATAATATAATAATAATGTAGTTGGAATGTTTTCCATGGTGTAGACTGAAACATAAAATGGAAAAGTAATGCGTGTGTTGTAACCGGATCAATGGTTTGTTTCCCGATTAATTAGCAATCACCAAATCAAACTGTTCAAAACAAAGACATCATCTTGAGAAAGGATTTTGGCGAATTCTAATATATTTGGTAAGTTTCTATAAAATTTAGTTCATAGCGCAACTTGAGATCTGGAAAGGGAACACCGCCCCCCCCCCCAAAAAAAAAAGAAAGAAAGAATGTATTAAAGTTGTTCTTTATAGGACCATTAAGTTGTATTAAACTGGGTTGCTGCCCTAAGGTCCATATTACACATTTCAAGCATTAGGTTTTACTTACGGAGATCCGTGATTTCTGTACGCGGCAGGGGAGAGGGAGGGGGCGAGGGGGGGGAGGGATGGAAGAGGGGTAATAAGTTTTATGGAGATACCCACAAACTTGCGCGTATTTACGCGTCATTGTGCAAAGACTCTCACTTAGTGTGGTTGTTCTTCGAAGACCCGTAAACAAAATTTGGTTTAAAAAATGCCAATTACTTCGCTATTAGTGTGATTCACTCGGTGTAATAATGCGTTGATGTCTGTTTTATTCTTGGCACAGTTTCGTTGTCAAGACAGAAGTCACAATTCAGTATGGAGTCGTGTGACATCATGATCAGCTATCATCCTAGCGACATAGAACTCGTCAGATATATCCATGGTAACTTCTGCTGTTTCATTTTCTGTCACGTTTCCTTCTGTCAAAATTCCGTTATTTGAAAAAGAATTTTATCCTCTCCTGAGTTGATCTCCGTGTAACTTTGACAAGTCAAGTAGAAATAAAAAACTTTGCGAACGCGAAAATGATTGTGGCCCCTAGTTTTAAAATAAGCAACTCTCCGTTGCTGTTACTGAACTCCCCTCCACCCCCTTTCTCCCCTGGTCGTTTCCGCTTGGTACTTTTCCTCTTAGCCCATTCTTCTCTGGTCGTTTCCCCTGGGTACTTTTCCCCCTAGCCCGTTCTCCCCTAATCGTTTCCCTTTGGTACTTTCCCCCGCCCTAGCCCGCCCCCCCCCCTAGTCGTTTCCCCGTGGCACTTTTTCCCCTAGTTCGTTCCCTCCTGGTCGTTTCCCTTGGTACTCCCCTTAAGCCGTTCTCCCATGGTCGTTTCCCCATGGTACTTTTCCTCCCAGCCCGTTCACTCCTGATCGTTTCCACTTGATACTTTCCTCCTAGCCCCTTCCCACCCAAGGCGGCATTTTTGTCAGAAAGTGTGGAATATTTGAAAAAGAAATTACATTCAATCCACATATTGTATTTAAGAAAATTAAATTTACAATTACTTATCCAGTTATTTGTTTTCTATAGCTACTGGTGCCAGAGGGTAAGGGCCGGGGTGGGGGACCCGGTAAGGGGAGGGGGGGGGGGGTTCGCTCGTTGTAGTGAGACATTGAACAGCTCACATTAATACTGCAATATGGCGTTATTTGTTTGTTGTCACATAATAGAACATGTGGTCGATCATTTGTCGAAAATATGGGTGATGGGTCAAATTGCAGGCGAGCTGGAGAAAGAAGGTTTTGACACTTGGTACATCAATCCAGAGCATTTGGATAGTAAGGAACATCGAAAGAAGAAAGGAAATATGATAATTAACTGCAAGGTTGGTAAAAAATGTATGACTAGAAAGACATCCTACTAATGCGCTTTAAACATTTAAAACATTAATTCTTGGTGTTGAGTTTCTAATTCAACTTTTGAGTGGGCAACGCTAAGTTAAAAACTTGAGTAATGTGAGCATGCAGTACCCGTTTAAAACTTACCGGTCAAATAAATTTTTTCGTAAAATATATAAACATTACATGCAAGATGTAAAAATTCGAATCATGTAGTGAACAGTCAAGTCACGTGGTGAAAACATAAGAATAATTTTTTGAACATTTGAGTGACGTTGTGAACATTCGAGTCCCATGGTGAAAACTTCCAAATAGCATGTTGACATTCGAGTCACGTGATGAACGTTCCACTGTCAGTCATAATGGTAAATTAATCCACAGTTTTAACCAATTAATTACTCCTTTTATGCAAATATGATTTGATAGGTCTACGTAATCATCTTGAGTGAGGTATCGGTCACGTGCGCGGACATTAAGGACGAAATGTCCTTGGCCTACATCAGTAGCAAGCCCCTGTACCCACTAAGTGTCAAGTGGTACCCCAAGATTGCCAAGGTCATGGAGAGTGGCATGTGAGTGGTTTCTTTCTACATTCGAACACCTCAAAATCAGTTCTGACCAATTTGAAAGGTCTAGTAAATTGTCACCGCGTATAACGTTCTTCCATGTATTTAAAAAACAAAGTACATAGTCAAGCCAAACGCTCACTGTTGTTTAACTTATGTACGTCTTTGTTTTCATGTGCCCACACCCAACATTACACAATAAATGGTTAGACTTAAGTTCTAATGGAAAATCAATTTCAAATCAAATCAGAACTTTTTAATTCTGCTGTAAACATATTTAATATAAAAGTTTTGAACAATATAACGTTTAATTTTAGCTAAAACGTGTCTATAACGGAAATAATTATGTTTTATGGTTTCGTGCAGGAAGCTAATGTTGGCCAAAATTAACTGGACGTTTTTCGTCAAGCCGGAACAGTACGAGGAGTCGATGAAAAATCTCGTAGCCTGTGTGAGGAATGATATAGAAGAAGGCATGACACACCGGCCAGAGGAAGAAGAAGAGGATGACGATGAGGAGGATTATGCGGGCAGGATACAACCTGTGCAGCACGCTCCCATGGGCCTCTTTGGTTAGCCATAAAGAAGTGGCTATTCGCACCCCCCAACAAATTTAACTTAGCATCTGGTTTTCGCATCCCATTTGCAAACACACAAAATATATATGGTGCGAATAGACTCTTTCCTAGTCATGGTTGTATCTGTAAACTCGTATTTTATATTTTCTTGGTAGGCTAGATTTAATATTTCAAAAATGCTTAGAAACTTAAATTTCTCCTGCCACTTATATTACTTATAAAGTTAACGTTTTAAGTAGCATTGCTGCATTTCTAGAGATTTTCTCATTGTAAAGTTACATCAACAAAAACGTTAAACTTCAAAAATTGATTTTCTATTCTCTTTCAGCTTCAAAAAGTCCTCGAACGCGTGACGACGATGTTCCGGATGAGGAGGTATGCGAGCATACAAATGCTGGCATCCCCGGAGACTTTTGGCAGCGCCACTTTGGCGAGAAGTTAGACATACAGTGGAAAGACATAGAGAAGGCATTTCTCGGTGATTACAAGGAAACAATAGAAGCCGATTTCGGCGAAGAGAAGGTGCAATTTTTTGTTAATGTCTTAAAGAAGGATATTTTTGAGCTTAGAGAAACAGTAACCAGACTACAATACAACAAATTTGTTGGTAAGAACACGCAGGAAAACAGAGATCATTTCTACGAGCGACTACGCCACTACGCCTCGTCAAGCCTGGCGCTGAGGGAAGTCCTGGATATGGACAGCACCGTGAGACTTACGACAATACAAAATCTTGGTAAGCAACAATCGTCCATCAAGCAATTGTTTGGGGGGAAGGGGTTGGGAGCACCATAGAATGGATTAAAGAGGTTTTAAAAAGGCAGAGCTTAATTTAGTTTAGCTAGAGGATAATTCTCTCGCTGCTGTCAGTGGCACATCTCCCAGAAAACAATTATCATGTGCTTGATAGAAACTTTCGCTGACAATTTTTACCCTTCCGGCTATTTTACTGTGAAACAGATTAGTGAATTGGCTACGAAGTTTATAAAATACAGGCATCAGCTTTTTACCTAAAAGAGAAAATATTCCTTTGGCAAATGCAGAATGATCTTTAAAAAATATGATGAAAAACATGCCTCAAATTCTGCACATTTTTTATGCCTGAACAGCTTAACTTAGAAGTAGCGTAACCAACCTTGTATTGGAATATTGATTTACCATGTTCAACTTGGTAACACTATTTTTGTGGATTTGAACACATTCTGACCTAACCTGTTGATTTGCTAGTGTTTTTGTTAAATGTTCAGGTTTAGTGGTTGTTGTTGTGCTATTTCATAGGGCAATTCCAAACGAAGGGAGTAATAACCTTGCTGTTTGACTTCGTAACGGACGCGGATCCCAATATTCGAGCAGTGGCAGCTCTCTCCCTTGCGAAGACAGGTTTGTCTGTTTTATGTGTCTAACTTCAGCCCAATAAATGTTTTTACGTTTATCATCACTAACATCGTAACGTCATCACAATATATGGTGACCTAAAGGAACATCTAAATTATTAAAATAAACCATTAATATAAATGTAAGCAAACGTCATATCTTGAAAAGAAATAAGGTATCAAATTATTACATTTCAGTAACATACTCGAATTATTATATCGCCATATCTGTCTGTGATTAGTAATCATTTTTGAACGCAACGATTAATGAAATACTGGTTGAGGATGGGTTGTGCAGTATTTGCCCAATATAAAGCCTAAATTGATATGTAAATGATTTAAAACAAGTCAAAAATATGTAGGTTTATTCTTTTTACTTCTTGTGCAGGTAAAAAGTCAAAACGAATAGAAGATCAGCTGATTGCAATGCTGGAGGATGAAGATCGTGTGGTTCGCGAGAGTGCCTGCTTGTCACTTGCTCACATGCGCTGCCAGCGGGCTGTCAAACCTATCGTTGAGCTATGGTAAGCAAATGACATACTAATTAAATATGGAAGGCGTGATTTTAATATTTAGGTGGAAAATCCATAGCACATTTATACACCTGTAGCGCACTTATTTTTAAACCTATTGAGCTGTTATTTTTGGCCACTGTTATTATTGCTCTACCAACATTTGTTATTAATTTCGGTTTGTTTTCAAAAAATACATGCATAAACAAATATATCTTACAATGTAAAATCAGGACTTACCATAGCTTTTATGTGCTCTGTGTATACATAGCTTTAAGAAAAGTTTGAATGTTTCAGGCGGAATGACGCGATAAAGCACGTGCGGGAAGCTGCTGAGATAGCGCTAACTCGCATAGGTGGCGAAGAAGCTTCGGAAGCCATTAAAATTACACAGATTCTTTCCAGTGAGATGACCAACCTCCGTTCAACACAAACGTAGATGATACTGACTTTTCTACTGTTTGCTAGCTAATTGTGATCGTAATTTGATGTGGGGCTCTACTGTTTAGATGACAAACATTTCAAAGATCAGTGTCATACTCAAAGAAGCAATACAGCGGCCATTTCTTGAGTATCGCAACATCTGTTTGACGTATGTTTGTGCTATGGATATTGTTTAGCATGTTTAGCCAATGCTTCCAATGCATGTTTGTGATATTTATCTCATATTTGCTGTTACGTGTACAAAAGAAATTGATTTTGTACACTGCGTATGACTGACAGATAATGCAGAATTTTTACAGCACCGTAAACTGTTTACACACTTTATCACTAAACACGTTAACCAAGTAATTTTAAGTTCTGTAAATGAATGAAATATTTGATGTAATAAAACTTAAATAAATCTTATGATGTACAAGTATCAATTGTTTTCTTTATTTCTTCATCTGTACGCACTTATCACAAGCTCATGCAGTCAGTGGTTATGCGTAAGAACGGAACGGTTTCATCACTTTCATCACTTTAGTAAGCATGATACTAAAAAACGTCGAGTTGACTATAAATTGATTTACCTGTAGTACAGGATTTCACTATTTATGACTGCTTCGTCATAACTTTTTCTAGCATTATGTCACACCATGCCTTGTGGACTGTGTAGAAATTTTAAAATATACAAAGAGTTTTAAGGATTTTGGGGTTGCTTTATGGGATAAAATGAAAACACTGTTCGTGTGATGTACTGAAGGAGTCACCTGTGTTGTTGTATTCCGGAAAACTCGGCTGCTATTCATATAGTTTTCTTATTGTCTGCGTGCTGCGTAGATTAAATATGCAGTGCACCATAATATGAGGTCTTCTTGCGTGCTGCACTCTGTGTTTCTGTCTAAAAACACGGACGTTGGTGTTTTGCTTTTGTATTATTTGTTTTTAGCTGCCCAAATTGGTTATCCCTGGAGCCATCTATGAAATGTCGCTTTTCTGTTTAGGGACTCGGGTACATCTATTTCTCGAAATCTACAGAAAGCCACTTGGGAACATATCTAACGCTCGTATTGTCGTAATCTGCTGGATTAGGTAGCTATCAGAAAAGTTTGGGCATTGCAATATCTATGTTATAAATATCAAATAGTGGACACAGTTGCCTGTTTCTACAATTGGTTGCTCCTCACTTAATGCACAACTGAAATTTGG
Organism: Protula sp. h YS-2021; assembly: GCA_949752745.1. NCBI lineage: Eukaryota > Metazoa > Annelida > Polychaeta > Sabellida > Serpulidae > Protula > Protula sp. h YS-2021. Next base: position 21,512,869 of record OX457030.1, read on the forward strand.
ATGGGAAGCAAAGGTAGAGAAGGTGACAATCTTTAGTTAAATTTCGAATTTTGAATAACTTTGATTAAAATGCTCACAGGCCTTCTGCATATCTTCAACCCACATTCGTAGAAAACTTTTTAACAGAAAAAAGACAACCAGAGAAGAAATTTTTCATTCTCAATTTACCAGCAAACGGGGAAACTGTTGCCCAACACAGTTTATAATCTTCGAGTTTCCTGATTTACTAGGCAACCAAAACACGTATTTGAATATTCCTATATATTTTTAAAAGTATTGTATGTCTTCTTTGTATGTGATTTTTGTAAGTTTACCCAAATGCTCTGTGTATTTTGTTTGTGTCGTTTGCACACCGCCGGTGCGGTTTATAGCCTTTTCACAAATTTTTCAACTTGTCTTGTGCACTTTAAATTCATGTGTAATGTTTTAGAAGTTACAGAATATTAAGCATAGAAGTATTGTACTCATTAGATTCAAAATCTGAACAATGTCAATAGAAGCTGGTAGGTGTGTCCGACAGTTTCACTTTATCGCCCACACTCTTCTCACACTGCAGCCTTATCAAAGCTTTTGTTCACCATAAGGCAAATCATACTTTGTGCCTTCCGAATAATATAGGCGAAATTCTGAGTTTCGAATGCAAACTAACTGGGTAAATATAAAGAAATGATAGATAAATTTCGCCTAAATGTGAAACTACTCTTGAACCAAATAGTCCCAGCGGACCATTTCTGTCGGGTGTAGGAAAAAATACCACCGGACATAATACATGAGTATCTCCTATAATTCCTAAACCGCCTCCGTTTCGCGCCTTTTTTTTTTTTGAGCTTCTTGCATGACTGGACGCCACCGAGTCTGCGTTGTTGCGGTGTATAATAAAAAGATGTCCTATATTTTGTCCTAGTTTTCATTTCTTTGGTGGTATTATGTCCGGTGGTATTTTGTCCGGTTCCCTTTCTGTCTCCCTAGGCCAGAAAGGGTCACAGTTTCTGTAATAAAAATGGCAATTGATCTCAATTTTTGAGGCTCTGGATATTTCGGCATACGTGCCAGTACACCGAGGTTCGGACTAGCAGGTTTTTTCTTTAAAAAGCACACCGAGAAGTAGCTCCGAGTAGCTCTGACTTGTATAATATCTTATATCTCTCTGTCAGAGCTACAAAGCCTTCCATTGCTCCACTAATAGGGGTCAATTTCATATGTTCTGAGACACGAATCCTGCGTACCAGCCCCTATTATTCAAACTTCTACAGAAAGTTCATGCCCAATATGCCTTTTTGTAAAACAGGCACAGTTTTTAATGAGCTGTAAAGTATTATTTGTTCTTAAAAGTGCAGAAAAGTTAGCTTCCGCATCCACCTGTCAAATGTATGTTTACATTCTGGCCTTTAAATATCACGTGACCAAAGTCAAGGGGCCGAAAATTTAAATAAAGGGGTTATAGTTTATTTGCAAAATATATATTAAATAGTTGATAGATGCAGAATTACGTATAAATTTACTTTGTACACCCACCATATTTGACTTGTTATGTTTACGTTCTTTTTGAAATATCAATTTAAAAGTTTTTTTGGTGGATAATTGCAAAAATTATTGTTACTATTTCACGTAATAAAGTATGCTCCCTGTATACAAACAACTGTCAATTATTGCGGGAGATTTGGGGTTATTTCTGTATCATTTTCTTTTAAAGAAAGCGTAACTGTTGCACAGAAATTGTATAGGATTACCGTTGTACTTTGAGGACCTTTAGCAAATGCCAGTAAAAACCTATAGGTCATTGAATCTCACACAAAGTAGCCACAGGGGTGCCTCAAAGCGAGCGCAGTTGACTTGCTTATCGTTATATAGCGAGACTTTGAAGCGGTGCCTGGAAACTTTTGGGCGCACCGCTTCTTGGAGCTAACCGAGAAGTATCCTGGCGCATTATTTTCGACCTCGGCCGAATTACCAAACTTGAGTAAAGAGTGGTTTTGCAACTGTAGATTCATTGTTGTTATGGGCGATAGTGGGGGATTCTGTATCTTGATCTAAAGAAAACATCTATTTTTCTCATTACAAAATTGTTATTTAACCAAAAAAATTGTGCGCCATAATTTATTATTGGGTTATTTAAGTGATGCATCCTTTCTAAAATAACGCCATTGGCCAAGGTGGTGCGACGAGATTGGCAAAATTGAGATCAATGACAAGTTATATTTTAGGAACTATGACTCTTGCTGGGAAGCAAGAGTCATCTAGGACCAAAGAGCAATCATGTTTTTAACAACCCGTATGCTATTTTAAAATGTACTCATATTAAAAGTTTTAACAAATAGTTTTAAGGTTTCAGGTTCCTTTATGATCCAAGTATGTGCTGTTTTACTGTATTTCTTCTGTCATTTCTTTCTTTTTTCACTCGGTTCCCTTGCAGTCGAAATAAAAAAATTCTTGCACATTTTATTCGAAACCCCCAAATTGTGATTAGGCATATTGCCTGGTTAGTTCGTCCCAAACTTTCATCCCTATCTTCAGAAAAGTTAACTGCACAGTTGACTCCACAACCAGAAGCGAAATTCAGTTCTAACTATATCACGCAAACTTTTTTAGATGGGCTTATTTAATTTTGTTAAATAGTACAAATTTCTTTTCGGACATCCAAGTTGCTAACGGAGCAGTTAACAATATCAGTTAACTGTACAGTTAACTTTTGTGAATGCCGCCAGAGATTGTTTTTATGTCTTGACTGACAATCAAGTTTGTGCGTGAGCTCACCTCAAAGTTTAGACGCTTGAAAACCCAAGTATCGGCCAAAGTCCGTAAAATCTATGGAAAAGACGTTACAGGGCATACCACGCAATTGTTCGTCGCAGACTTGACTGACGACACCATAATTCTATCATATACCTGGTGCTTACCGGATTCTGAACGGCAACAAAATACAATTGCTAATAAGCAATAAATAGGACCTGTGAGATAAATGATTTACACAATAAGAGGAAACAGCAACTTTTTCCCACCATTTCAACCATCTTCATTCATATTTGTTTTTATGTCTAGCCTCGTGACGTCCCAGTGAACCAATGAAACTGAAGCTTAGAAATGGCCGGGAATTCACGAACTTCAACCTGTTCTCTTTGCTCTCACTCACTATTTGTTAAGTCCAGACCGTTTTTCGGCTAGTTTAGCTCTTTTACTAGATAACACTTATTGACCAGGCACAGGAAACAGCTAAGTAAAGCAATACTTCCGTTAGTGAACACCTCCAATGAACTGCCTGTCATCAGTGAACACCATTTTCATCGAATTTTTAATTTTCAGTATGTGATTTATGTGTCTTTTTTTAACACATCCCGGGTCGTCTAAGGATGGGTCGGGCTCAAAATCCCCTGCCTCCCCCATTCCCCCCTTGCGCTCCCATGACATAAATCCTGCTCCGAAACCGGCAATTTTTGGCATTGCAAGTATGGTTCGCTACATATTGATTGATAGTCTTTTACAGTCGTGATGTGATTATGTCAGAGTTAAAAGATGAATAACATGTATTCTGTTGTCAGAAAATTCCGAGTCTCGTAGAAACGAGACATTGTTTTAAATGTTTTAACTGACTTAAAAGCATTCCTGTAAGAAAATTAGCGTTTTTTTTTTCTGAGCTACAAATCCACGCTAGATATTTTGTAATTTCACACTAAATGTAACAACAAAACAGCCATAATTAAGAGACTGGGTATTGTGTGTCACAGCAAGCTGCTAATGGTATGCCATTCAATATTATAAGTGAACATTGTACGTCAATAATCTCCTTAAACACAGAATATGTCTTAGGAAAAGATTAATGAAGATTTGCTGTTTGACTTTGATGTCTTCAAACTAAATTGAAATCACAAACAATGAGTTATGAAGGGCCAGGTCGTCAGGGCAGTTCCGGACTTGATACTGATTATTGGAAATGTGTGTAAGATTTATAACGTGTGTCATTCTTCCAGTTTACCTGTATGATGGAGTTTGCTGAGATGCAAAGGATTCCACGTTCGAATCCGGCTGGCCACATTTTATACGAGCCTCAAATTAAATGTTCGCTAATCCCTAAGGCCATGGACTTCCGGCTGCCGAATAACGAATCATTTCCTTTTCTGCCAGCCAGTGACCTCGGAGGTCGGGGTTAGTTTTCTTCCCAGAGGATATTTCTTTTTTTTTCTATGGGAAGAAACCTCTTTCGTTTTGAAGAAATGGAAAAAAGTGGGAAGAAATAGTGCTCTGGTACTTAACATCCCACTGTGAGGTTTTTACAGTACAACAGACGAGAACACGATGGTTGACATAGGCTATTTTTGCTTTAGGTGACGCTCCCGATGATACACAAGATAAAATTTGCCTTGAGGTACCGCATGTGCAACAGAGGTACTCATGGGACTGCGGCCTGGCCAGTACACAGATGGTACTCGGGTAAGCTCCCCCCCCCCCCCCTCATCCCGTAAGAGCCTCACAATTGGGACCACTTAACCACTTAGTACAGTCACAGTTCAGGCGTTTCACTTCGTACAAATGCCTGGCTTGCTGGGTTATTTACTTATTTTCTTGAAACTTATGTCGCTAGAACAGTAGTAAGTGCAAAATCATTTTTGCCTTTTTTCTTTAATTCAAAAACTTCTTGGATTCTCTGCTGTGCGGTTTGTTGATCCCCCCTCTCCCCCCATCCCCCCCATCCCCCCCCTACGCGTACCTGAATTCAATACAATGTACACAAGTGTGTGAACCATCCCCTGCACGAAATAAAATTCTTATTGCAGTTATTTTGGCAAATCGTTGGACAGATTCCAAGAAGATTGCGCCAGTCTTAATTTCGGCACCAGGTCAGTCAGGGCTGCTTCTTGTGTGCTGCACGTTGTCTGGAAATGAACCAAATTAATTTTATTTAATTAAAATCGTGAATTAAATTAATCAATAATTCGATATGAGTGTGCTGCGTTTGAAAAAAAAGGTCAGCGCGCGTTTATGTTTTGGGTTTATTTTCCTGTGCGGAAGAGTAAGAGACAGGTGTGATTAATGAGTGACTTGTGTTAATGCGCAGTGTGTGGACGATCGATGTGGCCTACCTGCTCAGCGGTTACGGCATCAACTTCACCTACACCACGACGACGCTTGGCGTCGACAAGGGCTACTCCAAAAAGGCAAGTCATTGGGGTTCTTATCAGGGTTGAGACTTCGTAAAATTTTCTGGTCGCCCGGAGGGCGACCAACTTTAAAAAGTTAGTCGCCCGGCACAAAAGTTACTCGCCCGGCGCAATTTTTGCAAAATTTGTCTAGCCCGCCTCACATGAAAAAACAACAACAAAATGGTGTTTAAAATAATCAACAGTATTTACCTGAATATACTCAGAAAAAAAGTCAGTCGCCACTCAGGCGACCAACTCGGAAAAAGTTGGTCGCCCGAGCCAAAAGTTGGTCGCCACGGGCGACCGCGAAATCTCAACCCTGCTTATGCTCATAGAATGGATATATCCTGGATAGATGTGCCACTGAAGCCCTGACTAGGCGCAAGGTGTGAATTCTGTAGAAAGCGTGTAATTGTTCAACGTTATTTAAGAACCTGTTTCCTGTCACTACACAAATAGAGTTGTGGGAGGGGGGAGAGAGAGAGAGAGAGAGAGAGAGAGAGGCCCGGAAGAGAGAGAGAGAGAGAGAGAGAGAGAGAGAGAGAGAGGGGCGGGAAGGGGTGTGACGGACTATGAGGGGGTAAAGGTGAGGGACAGAGCTAGAGGGAGAGAGCAGGAGAGGGACAGAGAGACAGAGACATAAATAATCATGTGAGAAAGTGGCCGTAATCAATAAACAGGGTGGGCGGTTTGTTTGATGTTGTAGAGTTTTTACAAGGAGAGGTTCACAGCGGATGAAGCGAGGGTGAACGCCATGTTCGAGCAAGCCTACTCCAGGCAGATCGCCATCGAAAAGCGGTCAGTGACCCCTCCTATACTGCCCCCCGCCCCCACCGCCTCCCCGACCGACAGCGTGTGAAAGTCCCTCTCCTGCCGTGTGGAGGGAGCGGGGCGCTTTTTGTGTAGTTATAGTTCCTCTGTGTATATTATAAATCCCGCACCACCGCGCTAGGCGCGGAGCGGGGGACCCGTGAAACGCTGCGCGTCCGTCTGGCCGCTACTAATAGTGATAAATTTGTACGCGCTGTATCTCATTAAGTATTCAACGGATTCGTTTTATTTGTACGTCAAAGAAAGACCGTATAGATGAGCTGTCTGACTTGAGTTATTTTTCGTTTTTCTTAAAAATAAAAAAAAGCATATTTAAAAAATAAAAATGGCATTACAGATGTTCACTTGGGTATTTTGTACTCAATATATCTCAGTAACGATTCAACGGATTTCGTTTCTTTCTCGCACAACGAAAGACTATATATTTCATCTGTGCGACGTGCAGTTATTTGTCTATTTTTCTTTTAAATTCTAAAATTGGCATTTTTTTTAAATGCCATTACAGATGTGGACTTGGGTATTTTATAAGTACTTTATCTCAGCAAATATTCAACGGATTTCGTTTCTTTCTTTTACAAAGAAAGCACACATATTGAAGCTGTGTGTTATTTTATATTTTTTTTCTTTAAAAGCGCAAAATTGCTAATTTAAAAAGTGCCATTACAGGTTTGAACTTCGATATTTTGTATACGTCGTATTTCGGCAAGTTTTCAACGCGCTCCCGTTCTTGCTTCCCCAAAGAAAGACCATATATTGGATCTGTGCGACGTACGATTGTTTGTCTGTCTTTTTTAATTAAAAAAAACAGTATTCTCCGAGCAGACTGGCGGGGGACTCTAACGGGTTTCACTGGTGTACTTGCTCTCCTTCGCTTTTCACAAATTCTTGATCTGGGCTTAATTTTCCCGTAAATTTTTAGGGACATCAGATCCCATATCTGACACAAATGGGAGGACCTTTGAGAGAATCAGGGGACGGGAGAAAAAATGTCGCAAATAAAAAAAGAAATAAGAATGGGAGAGTTTTCAAGCAAAATCACTGCCTGGTTTGTTTTTGTTTTCTAAAGTGCTAAAATGGTGCAAGTGACATTGGCCCACCGGCCTGCCGTTACACCTACTAGACGTTAATCACACGAGTTTATCCTGCTCTCCTGACAGCGCGGAATGCGCGCATAAAAATGTGATATCCCGCACGAAATAAAAATGAAACTCACAGGACTTTCAGGGGGGATTAAACATATCTTAACGTGTTTAAGCGGCACGTCACAGTGCGCATTTCGGGCAAAATATCGACTGACGATATATCGGACGATGAAATAGTGGTTCGAAAACGGTCGCGTCGAGTGGACCCCTCAGAGTACCATAATGCGCTCGTGTATGAGGAAAAATATATTATGATTGACAGATTGAACTAAGACCCAGTGGATGGGATTTCTAGGCATTTCTGTGTCGGATTAAATGCCCATATATGCATATTGATTGTTTTGGGAAACTTTAAAGGTTTAACACTGTTGTTCAATATTGATAGCGTAGCAAGGCCTGCCCTTGTTTTGGGGGGCTCCCTTTTCCCCATGCATGTGGAATGGAAATTTCCATTAATTGTCGCCATTAAGCCAACGTCTAAAACATGGACGTTGAGAAACCAGATTAAAAAAAATTAAAAAAAATTGATTTATAAAGTGAGGTTAGTATTTTATTAGTAGTTTTGAGTTGGTACGCTTCATGGGCTTTTATGAGGAATTTGATGTGTGGTGAATAAGCTCTGTTTGGTGGTGAAAAGTAGCTGATCTGTGTGAACTCCCGGCGACCGCCATGTTCATGAAGTTTAAGATGTACGGGAAGCTATGCTTGGTCGGGTGGCATTTCAGTTAAAAATGTCGGTCGACGAAGTGTCTTTCAAAATGTCTACCGATGAAGTGTCGCTCAAAAGTGTCGCTCAACAAAGTGTCACTCGACAAAGTATCGACCGACGAAGTGTCACTCGACCAAGTGTAGTGACAAAAGTGTCGGTGGACATGTATTATTCGACAAAGGAGGTGGCCGAAGAAGTTTAGTTCGACATATTGCTCGACGAAATATCGTCGACGAAATTTTACCTGGACAAAAATGTCGTTCGACGAAAGTGTCGACGGACGAATTGTTACGGGACGAAAGTGTTGCTCCATAAAATGTAGCCACGAAGTCTCGCTCGACAAAGTGTCGGTCGGCGAAGTTTCGTTTGACGAAAGTGTCGACGGAAGAAGTTTAGGTCGACAAAATGTCGCACGACGAAACACCTTTCGGAGAAAGTGTCACAGGACGAAATGTAATTGACAAAAATGTCTGCTAACGTGTCTCGCTCGACGAAGTGTCACTCGACGAAATGCCGACAACACCGCAGACATTTTGTCCAATTACATTTCGTCCTGTGACACTTTCGACCCGCCGACTTTCGTCGATGGTCCGATTCTCATCCGTTGAGAGTGGGGTCGGTGTGCATTTTTAAAATGCTATCCCTCCTACATTTCTATTCAGTTATTGTGAACTTTGAATGGGATGCTCCTCTGAAGTTCCTCCACCCGGATTCCGATTTGGCCCAAAAACCAAAATATTTGAAAAAAAACCCGGCTAAATTTCAGAAAACATGCTACTCTTCCTACATATCCTTTGGCATAAAATGGTTTTCTTTTTTTCAGGAATGTCTGCTTAAGATACTGTTCTGGACTTGTATTTTGTTTCGCGATTTATCCAAAATTGGTCAAACGCCCCAAATTTCAGAAATTCACAAAAAAAAAAAATAAATAAATAAAATGAAATAAAAATAAAAATCCAGTCCAGTTGCTTTGAAATTTGACAGCAGCATACAACAGAAGCTCCTGCACCAGTCCGGTATGGATTTGACCGTGACCTTTAGTTTTTGGAGTTCGGGGTTTCACGTTTTTAAACAGAATTGTGATAAATCGACACTGTAAGAAAAGTAACGAAAAGTTGTTGGGTACTCGTTACTTGGTTACATTTGCCTCCCCCCCTCCTCCCCCACTCCCATCGCTCCAACCGCCTCTTCTCGTTTCCTGTTTCTGGAAAGTCGGCGATTTTGCGCCAAGCAGCGGCCCTATACTTTATGTGACCAGAAATGTGTCCATTGCCAACCAGTCCGCTTCTGCTGTATCTATGTCACGTGATAAGTCATATGTAAATGCTACCAGTTTCCGTCCCACTGATATTTATTGTCATTAGTAAATTAGTGATTTTTCTTCCAGATCGGTGGATATAGAAGAAATAGTGCGGGCACCTGTGTGAGCAGAAATTGGCCATCATTCTGGTGGATTGGAACCACCTCACGTGTAAATGGTGCAGCATCAAGGTATGCCCCGCCCCCCCCCCCCCCCAAGCTCACAGCCCAGGGTTGAGGCTTCGTACAATTTTCTTGTCGCCCTTGGGGCGACCAACTTTAAAAAGTTAGTCGCCCGGCACAAAAGTTAGTCGCTCGGCGCAATTTTTGCGAAATTTACCTGAAAATACTCAGAAAAAAGTTAGTCGCGACTCGGGCGACCAACTCGAAAAAGTTGGTCGCCCGAGCCGAAAGTTGGTCGCCACGGGTGACCGGGGCGACCGCGAAATCTCAACCCTGCAGCCTCCGTCTCGAGCCTTACGGCTTTACTGGATAAAGCAAAACAGATACCCCCCCCCCCAAAAAAAAAAAAAAAAAAAAATAATAATAATAACAAGTTATCAGTGAAAGTGATGAAAGTCCCCCACCACGAACTATCTCGTTGGAGAGGAAAATTGAATTAAACCAAAAAGCGTCGCACAACTTCAATATATATGTTTTCACTGTAACAACAATCAAAAGCCAGGGGTTGAATAGCGGCTGAGATATCGCGTGCACAAATTTGTGCTTCCAAGTGTCGCCAGACAGACGGACGGACGGACCCGAATACTATAGTCCCCCGCTCCGCGCTACGCGGCGGTGGAGTACTAATAAAGGGGGGGGGGGAGAGGGGGGAGTGGACAAGTTTTGCATAGATTTAATGGGTAGTCTCTAGTAAGGAGAGAAAACAATAACAAAGAACAGTGAAACATTGACGTAAGCTAAAGAGTCGTTACCAATGCATTAAAAACAAATGGGTGAATGTGTGGAAAATGTAAAAATGTATTAAAGTATTTAAAAAAAAACAAACTTAAAGGGAAAGTTTAAAAAATCGATCATCCACGCATTTTCTGCAGGTTCATGAATTGAAATTGAAACCTATACGAGGGACGGGTTGTGGG